>CM031619.1:6700856-6703356 GCA_018398815.1 Conus ventricosus
TTGACCCGAAGAATACCTGTATTACATCGGGGAGAACGACAAAGGTAGGTCTTTGACCCGAAGAATACCTGTATTACATCGGGCAGTACGACAAAGGTAGGTCTTTGACCCGAAGAATACCTGTATTACATCGGGTACTACGACAAAGGTAGGTCTTTGACCCGAAGAATACCTGTATTACATCGGGTAGGACGACAAAGGTAGGTCTTTGACCCGAAGAATACCTGTATTACATCGGGTAGGACGACAAAGGTAGGTCTTTGACCCGAAGAATACCTGTATTACATCGGGTAGTACGACAAAGGTAGGTCTTTGACCCGAAGAATACCTGTATTACATCGGGCAGTACGACAAAGGTAGGTCTGGGCCTGACAGGATACCTGCGACACACTGTCTTAGGTAAGATGACAAAGGAATATCTATGAAACTCGTTCAACAAAGTTCATGTTATTTACACTATGTCGCCCTGTATAATTGACAAACTGAGGCCTTGAATAGGGAGAATTTCCATAGCATACTTGGTAGGAGTTGAGAAAGCTGGGTCCTCAATCAGAGGACTACCTGTAACACGATGTGTAATATCAGAGGGTCCTGGATAGGAAGAATGCACGTGCCACGTTGTGCAGTATACGATCCGAAGGTCTGTCCTACATTGGGAGAATAACTGTATCATCCTGCATGATAATGAGATGCAATAGGCAAGTCCCAAATCAACAAAATACCTGTATCACCCTGCGTAAAATAACATGCAAAAGGCAACTCCCAAATCAACAAATACCTGTATCACCCTGCGTAAAATAACATGCAAAAGGCAACTCCCAAATCAACAAAATACCTGTATCACCCTGCGTAAAATAACATGCAAAAGGCAACTCCCAAATCAACAAAATACCTATATCACCCTGCGTCATATAAGATGCGAAAGTTAATCCTGAACCCGCAAAGTACCATTATCACCCTGCATAACATAAGATGCAACAGGTAAGTTCCGAATCAACGCAACACCTGTATCGCACTGTGTAAGACAAACGGGTCCTGTAGTCAAACAATACCAAAGCACTTCTGGCAGTGCTTGTATTGTACCCTAAAAAAAGCCTAAAAAAAGATGTGAAGAAATGTAACACGGAATTCAGGGATGGATGAAGGAGATCCCCTGACCATCCAGAACTCCATGCATTTCTTTTCACCCCATGCCATGAGAACAGCAGCTATGCTCCTGTCCGCCCAAGGCCGTGCAGCAGCCCCTGGTCTTCACTGACACAGCTGATGGTCAGGTTTCCATTTAGAACTGTTCCCATTTGACCAAACTGTTGAACGGGTTCAACTTTAGAATAAGGCTCTGGGATATCTCAGGTTTTTTTTTTATCAACCAGGAAGACGGGTGACAATCTCTTCACCTGCTTCACGTTCACTAATCCCTCTGATAATACTGCTTCCGGCATTTTCTTCTTTTATTCCTCAGCTAGATTTTTGAGGTTCACCATCAGTGAACTTTTCTTTTGCGTATGCGACCGTGTTTCATTGCATCGTGTAGATAGCCGCATTTCGCCTTCTGAGACAGATGTCTAAAGATGACCCTAGCGTGAGTGCGTTCGATGTTGGCCTCATCCATGCCTCTGACACACGGTGACCTACATGTCCTCGAGAGGTGGCATGAGATCTGACAAGCTCGCATGATTTTTTTTGTTTTGATGGATGCGTTCACGTACAGGACCTTCGTCTGAAGTGTCAGGTCACGGAGCAGGATGAGACTGGAGTCTACACAGGAGTCAACTCTACAGAGAACACCTCTGCTTACCTGGCTGTCTCGGGCTGGGAATCGAATCTGAAGCCATGGAAGAGAATGTAAGGTCATGCCTGCTGGGCCGAGTGTACCCTGTGATTTGTCACCATGATATTCCGCTTGCAAAGGAATCCACTACTACATTTTCCCAAGCTTCTCTGCCTAGCACAATACCAAGTTTTACTAGGCTAGTTTGCCTAGCACAATACCAAGTTTTACTAGGCTAGTTTGCCTAGCACAATACCAAGTTTTACTAGGCTAGTTTGCCTAGCACAATACCAAGTTTTACTAGGCTAGTTTGCCTAGCACAATACCAAGTTTTACTAGGCTTAGTTTGCCTAGCACAATACCAAATTTTCTAAGGCTTTCTCTACCTGGTCCAACATCAAACTGTCCAACGCTTTCTCTACCTGGTCCAACATCAAACTTTCCAATGCTTTCTCCACCTGGTCCAATACCAAACTCTCCGACGCTTTTTCTACCTGGACTAATACCAAATATTCTAAGACTTTCTCTGCCTAGCACAATACCTAACTGTCCAATAGTTTCTCTACCTGGTCCAACATCAACTTTTCAACGCTTTCTCCACCTAGACCAACATCAAACTTTTCAACGCTTTCTCCACCTAGACCAATACCAAATTTTCCAACGCTTTCTCTGTCCAATCCAACATCAAACTTTTTAACGCTTTCTCTACCTGGACCAATACCAAATTTT
>CM031619.1:6708356-6716100 GCA_018398815.1 Conus ventricosus
AAACAATCAATAGCGTAATGGCTTGCAGACTGGTCTCAAGTCGAATCATGACCTTACGTCTGAGGGCAAAACCATTCAACATCACCATCCTACAGGGTTATGCCCCACATTCGGCTAAAAGCGACGAAGAAGTCGAAGAATTCTATGGCCAGGTACAGGAAGCACTCGACGAAATACCCAAAAAAGATATCATAGTGGTACAAGGTGACTGGAATGCTAAGATCGGAAAAGACTCGTACAAAGACTGGAAAGACACATGTGGACCCTATTGTAACACTCTAACAAATGAGAGAGGACTGAGACTCCTGGAATTTGCAAAGTCAAACAACCTGAAGATAACGAACACCTTCGGTCCACACAAGATGTCCAGGAGAATAACATGGCATAGTCCTGGAGGATTGTATCACAATCAAATCGATTACATCATGATAAAACAACGCTTCCAATCGAGTGTCAACATTGCCAGAACCAGAAGCTTCCCTGGAGCAGACATTGGAAGCGACCGTGAAATGGTCCTCATGACATTCGCACTCCGCCTCAAAAACAACAAAAAGAAAGGAAACATCAGGCTAAAGTTCAATCTGGAGAAGCTAAAAGACCCTAACATAAAGGAAGCATTTCAAGCAAATATTGGAGGAAAATTTGCACCTCTACTTGTCCTGGCAAACGAAGACATCAACATAGAATCCTTCACCGACTCCTTCAACAAAGCTGTCACAGAAACAGCAGCAGAAGTGCTTGGTAAACATCGGCCGAAGAAGAATCGATGGATGACCGACGAAATTCTGGAACTTTGTGACAAACGTCGGGAATTGAAAAACAAAAAGAACAACCCAGAAGGAAAAAGAGAGTACAATTATGCTAACAAGAAGGTTAAAACTGAGATGAAGGCAGCAATGGAAACTTGGATTGACAACCAATGCCAAGAGATTGATAATAATCTGAAAAACAACAACAGCAAAACAGCCTACAAAATTGTCAAGGACCTAACGGGAAAGAAACAAGCCAAGATAACAACGATCCATGACAAAAACGGTAAATGTCTCAACGATGATGAAAAGATACTACAACGATGGACAGAATACTGTTCTGAGCTTTACTCGCACAACGCTGAGGAAATCCATCAATTCTTGTCGCGCCGGAACCAACAAATAACAGCAAGGATAATATAACACGTGATGAATCATTAGAGCCTTATCATCAATGAAAGCAGGAAAAATCGCCCGGTGTTGACAACATACCGGCAGAATTGATCAAGGCAGGAGGAGATCCAATGGTAGACATGTTACTTGCAATATGCAACAGAATCTGGGAAACCGGGGAATGGCCTACTCCCTGGACGCAGTCACTTATCATCACGCTACCAAAGAAAGGCAACCTACAGCAATGCCAAAATTATCGCACGATTAGCCTCATCAGCCACCCAAGCAAAGTTATGCTGAAAGTAATCCTGAATAGACTGAACCCACAAGCAGAAAAGATCATCGCTGAAGAACAGGCGGGGTTCAGGCCAGGACGAAGTACCATAGAGCAGATATTCAATCTAAGAATACTGTGTGAGAAGTACAACCAACACCAACAACATCTGTACCACGTATCATAGACTTCAAGAAGGCCTTCGACCGAGTGTGGCACGAAGCATTATGGGCAACAATGAAACTATTCAACATCAATGCCAACCTCATCAGAATTATTGAAAGCCTCTACAATAAAGCCACCAGTGCCGTTTTCTTCGGTAACAACATAGGCGAGTGGTTCCGAACTACCGTTGGAGTGCGACAGGGCTGTCTACTCTCCCCCACACTTTTCAATGTCTTCCTTGAGAGAATTATGACCGATGCGCTAGAAGACCATGAAGGAACTGTAAATATTGGAGGGAGAGCCATCACCAACCTCCGTTTTGCCGACGACATAGATGGACTAGCTGGAAACGAACAAGAGCTAGGGCACCTGATCAACAGACTCAACAACACCTCTGCTGATTATGGCATGGAAATAAGTGCGGAAAAGACAAAGGTCATGACTAACAACCCAATCGGCTTTACCCAAGACATAACCATCAACAGCAAAAGCTTGAGCCAGTCAACACATTTAAGTACTTGGGGGCAACAATCTCAGATGAAGGATCAAGACCTGAAATCATCTCAAGAGTCGCTCAGACCACAGCCACGCTATCTAAGCTAACGCCTCTTTGGAGAAACAAAAAACATCTCCATCAGCTCAAAGATTAGACTGATGCGATCCTTAGTCATGGCGATATTCTTATATGCTTGTGAGTCATGGACGTTGAAATCAGACCTTGAGAAAAAGATCCAAACAATGGAAATGAGGTGCTTCAGACGACTCCTTGGCATCTCATACAGAGATCACATCAGCAATGTGGAAGTTAAAAAGCGCATCGAGAATGAAATTGGTCCATATGTCGATCTCCTAACCTCAGTAAAAAGACGCAAATTGAAATGGTACGGACACATCACACGATCAACAGGCCTTGCCAAGACAATCATGCAGGGCACAGTACCAGGACAAAGGCGAAGAGGTCGACAAAGGAAAAGATGGGAGGATAACATCACGGAGTGGACAGGCCTGCAGCTGAGAAATACATTGCGGAGGGCAGAGAACAGAGAGGAATGGAGAAGGATGGTTGTCACTGCTTCAGGGGTGCCCCCACGGACCGACGTCTAAGGGAATCAATTTCAAGTCAACATTAATATTAACATTCGTTTTATAAAACTTTCGCTTTTGTTTCTTTCTTTGCTTTTTGAGGACATGTCTTGTGTCATACATATGACATGTGACACGTAGCGAGAAATAAAGGGGAAAAAGTGTTTACAACCATTTTTGTTAAGCCAAAATTTCAACTGTACATAAAAAACGAAAACAAAAAAAGGACGCTCTTTATGATGAACATGAAAGAGCAACACTTCCTCCACCATGACAAGAATTGTTGCATCAACGTGTAAGAACTTGTTTTAGACTTTTAATAAACAACAGGTGACATCGTCTGAACCCTACAGGTGTGGTTCCCTGGAGTACAACAATGACAAGAAGAAAGTATGCAAGGAAGGTGTTCGTTGGTCCTTTTTGCCCTTAAGTTTATCTGTTACATTTATTAGGATTCATTTGTTACTTATGTGGGTGGGTAGTTACATACGTGGATATTAGTGTTGATTGTTTCTATTGTATTTGCGTGTGTTCCAAGTTGCATTGAGTTAGCCTTGTTGAGCTCTGTTAGTATCCTAAATCAGAGAAAAAACAGAACTACAGGTCACACACGTACACACACACACACAAGCGACTGAATCATCATGTTTTTTGACGCCACAATATTTGACAAATGAGAACCCAGTTTGTTCAAAAGCATATACAGAGAGAAAAGCGAGCAGGCCATTCATTATTATTCTTTCTTTCTAAGCGTGCCGTTGGAAAGCTGATCTCACAGCTCTGAGGTACAGCACGCTCCATTTGTTGTCAAGAAAGCGGAAATCAAAGTGAGTGCTGTCGGAAGACTAGAACTGAAAGTACGCAAAAGCTGACAACATGATGTTGTTCCTGGCAGCTTCATAAACATGCTGGTATACGTTGATTTTACATGTTGAGATCAAGCCCTTCTTTTCCGCTCGCCAAGCTGACTTTCTTTTTGATAAGAAGCTCGGGTCCCAATCTTGCTTCTTCTCTTTTCTTTTCTGTTTATTTTTTGTTTGTTTGTTTGTTTCTAATTTTTTAGTCAACTGCAACGACAGCAAATACCGTGATGTCCCAGTGTGCGCGAAGACCTTGGTGTTAAAATAGGCTAGGGGAAACAACTCTGCAGAGTTCTCTCAAAAAAAAGAGGCAACACGCGTGGACCATAGTTATGGCCCTTTCATACTTATGTTTCTTTATCTGCTCACGCAGCGAGTGACTAAGAGGAACGCTCATCATACACATGTACATTGTGACTGTACTTTAGGTCTGTGTGTTCAGGTCACACGATGGAATCTGTCCACTCCCTGTGTTGCAGACAGAGAAGCACTGTCGCTGTACCGTGATAGACTTCCCCTTTGAAGGATTGCCTCCCTTTGTCCGTCAGCTCAAATGTTACACCTGGAAACCCCTCGTTGTGGCCGTAAGTACCTGGAGCTAGGTTTGTATCACGTGATTAGTACTGCTTGAGATTAATGCCTCTATTGAGAAGATATACCCACCTTTTAAAGTCATCACCAAAGCCCAAAACATCAAAGGCATGTAACACGTAATGAGACTAATATAAGTTTTCATAATAATAGTAATAATAATTCATCGTCTATGGACCTTATGATTGTTGCAATATTTCATATAGCCACCCTGATCGTTGTTAATTAATTCATGAACAACTTTGCCGAGTCTTTCAACTAGAACTTTTGCTAGAATTTTATTATATGTATAAGTCAAGGTTTTCGGTCTCCAGTATGTTAACTGATCTCTTTCTAAGTCTTTTCCTTTGTGTAAGAAAGTAATGATTCCTTGTCTTTCGATGGATGATAATTCACCTTTATGAAAGGATACCATAATGGAACTTGCGACTAATCTGCCTAGTTTACCCCGGAAGAATTTGAAGAATTCTACTGTGATTCCGTCACAACCTGGTGCCGAACTACTACCTAGTTTACGAAGCGCATTTGATGTTTTCTCTGAGGTAACCAGTCTTTCACACTGAGCACTATCGTTATCTTCGCAACATGGAAAAAACTTCTGACTCTACGAATTTGTTAGTCTCCTCTATAACATTTTCTGCGGATGTTGTTTGGCTGTACAGATTTTCATAAAACGAAACGTCACTGGCCGACCACCTTGCTCACAAACTCGCTAACCCGTCACCTCATCATACACTCACTCGCTTACTCACTTCATCAGTCCAACAGCTTACTAATTCTAGTTCCAGTCCGAGCACAACATGTCCACGAACAACCCTCCCGCCACTCAACCCCCCCCCCCCCCCCCCCCCCCCCCAGTACTTGTAAAGCCACATCTGATATGTGCACATTTACATAAATGAAATACCCCAGTGGTACACAAAGTGAAATAACCCAGTGGTACACAAAGTTGTGATCTTTACAAAACAAATTTGCAACCTGTGACTGCCAAACACCCATGACAATTTCAGCAACACATATCAGACTATATAAGACAGTATGGACATTATCAAAGTTATTCATCTCAATGCCTTTTTCATGACAGAGCGAGATCAACGCCGAGCATTCAAACAAAAGATGACGCACAGAAATGTTTTCTCTGCAGACACAAGTAATACCATGAGAATATTCAGTGTTCCAAGTGTTCAGCCTGAATTCACCACCATCACCACAACAAGTAGCAGGATATCAGAAGAACCCTACACCTGACGCTTCTTTCTGTCCTCGGAGGCAGTCTTTGCTGGAGAAGGCGGAGCACCTGGTGTGGATGGACGCCTCCATTCGATGGACAAACGCCATCCCCATAGCTGACCTCTTCAGCCGAGCCAAAGCCAGCGGCTACCTGGCCAGGCACAACTGGGGAGCCATAGCGGTCCGTAGCCAGGCGTCCATGGCTCAGTTCTTCGGTGACCACCTCTGCCAGTACGCGCCTTTCGGTGAAATGGGAACGGGACTGGGATTCTATTACAACGACAGGTAATGTCAGCGATGGAAGGCGCGCGCGCGTGTGTTTGTGTATATATTGTGTGTGTGTGTGTGTGTGTGTGTGTGTGTGTGTGTGTGTGTGTGTGTGTGTGTGTGTGTGTGTGTGGTGTGTGTGTGGATAGATCATTATCAAAGTCACAGTACAGTGCACGAGTCAAGACAGTGAGGTTGATCTTTGCATCCAGTGCATCACAGATCGCTTTGCAAGGGCCTGTCAAGGCTCTGGACTTGCAATGTCTTGGTAAGACGGAGGCCATGTTCCAACCTTCACCGTCCGCTGCTGGCAGTGCTCCACCATCACCTGTCGTCATCAACAACCCAGAGGTCAAAACTGTAGGCAGGTTCTGCCATTTGGGCAGCACTGTCAGCAGCAATGGATCTCTGGATGCAGAAGTGATGTTGCGCATCTCAAAGGCCAGCTCTACCTTTGGCAGACTCTCAAAGAGTCTGTGGCAAGACCATGGCATCAGATTGCGCACAAAGGTTGCCGTGTACAGAGCTGTGGTTCAGAGTGCTCTTCTCTACAGTTGTGAGACTTGGACCACGTACCGCTGACACATCCAACAACTCCAACAGTTCCATCAACGATGCTTGCGCAAGATCTGTAGCATCAAATGGCAAGACAGAATGTCCAACTACAGGTGCCGAAGAAGTGTGGCTTACCCAGCAATGAGTGTATACTCATCAAAAGCCAGATCCGATGTACAGGACATGTCCATATGGAGGACAGCAGAACTCCAAAGATGGTCCTCTATGGACAACTGAAGGAAGGACAACGTGACCAAGGAAGGCCTCTCAAGAGATACAAAGACACTTTGAAGGCTAACCTCAGAAGCTGCAACATCGACAAAGCTTCCTGTGAAGATGTCGCCCTTGACAGAACACAGTGAAGCAACAGTGTACCCAGGGCACAAGACATTGAGCGCAACAGAGCAGCTGCCATCCAGGAAAAGAGGAATCGGAGAAGACGGGGCCCATCCTTGCAGGACTCCATTCCACGCAGCGTCTGTGGAAGACTTTGTGCCTCAGGAATTGGTCTGCATTTTGCATATGAGTACCCACATCAGTAGATGACCTGCCTGCCTACTCACCCGTCGGATACAGAGAATCCATCAACACACAGTAAAACCATCTTTGCTCTGCTTCCTAAGTCGTCACAGTCAACTATGAAAACTAAGACAAGTGGTGAAATACATGCCCAGACATTTACAACAGTTTGTAATGGACGTTTCTTCACCATTTAAAAACCATCTCTCTCTTGCTGCTAAATATCCAGCTTTCCTAAACACTACAATGTCGATTTGTCTGTATTGACTTTTAGTCGAAATCAGGATGATGCGTTATAGAAATTGTTCAGCTGGTTTTGGAGGCTAATAGGTGTTTTAGAGAGCAGTGCGATATCAATCTGCTAATAACAAAATAAGCAATTCAGTGTGACCATGAATGAGCGTTGCACCATGTTTTCCTTCTGAATTATATCATGATCTAATTCATTTATGAATAAAGAAAAAGGACAAGGCTGCACACACACACACACACACACACACACACACACACACACACACACACACACACACACACACACACACACACACACACACACACAGTCATACACACACACACACACACACACACACACACACACACACACAACACACACACACACACAGAGAGACAGACAGACAGACATAGAGTAAGGATGAGACTATCTGTTTATTTCATTTATTGATTTCTTTATTATTTACTTATTTGTAATTCGTTTGTTTATATATTATTTCTTCATTCGTTTATTTGGTTTTTCTTTCTTTCTTTGTGGTGGGTGTTTCCGTGACCCAGGTTCATGAGGGAAGCCATTCTGCTGCCCTGGCTGTCCTGCGCTTTCAACACGGACTGCATGTGTGTGAAGAACTCCTTGCAGCTCAAAAAGTGTGGCAAACGGAAGATCCCCCGCTACGGCACCTGCCACCGCTACGAACAGTCCAGCATAGGCATGATCTTCTCCAAGCTCTTTCTGGAGAACCGACCCATGCTGTACGTGCCCAGCGGCACCGTCAGCGTCCGGAGGGGCAATACCATGAAATGGTTCGAATCCGCCGGATCAGGCT
>CM031619.1:6717100-6722100 GCA_018398815.1 Conus ventricosus
CGTTCGTCAAGGTTTTCTTGGACAGTGGCGTCAATAAGCGTTGCCTGGGCGCCAGACCCTCAGTCGGCCGTCGTTGTGGTGAAGGGTGAAGCGTGATTCATCACTGAACAGGACCTGGGACCATTGCTGACGTGTCCACCTCACGTGACGTGCGCAGAAGGCGCGGCGTGCTGCCCTATGGGCTGGAGTTAAGCGTGGCCGTACTGCTGGGCGACGAGAACGGAGATTAAACCCATGTAGGCGGTTCCGTATGGTCTGCTGGCTGATGTTGATGTTAGTAGCCACCCTGAACTGCCTTTGAATGATGCTGGAAGAGGCTGTTCTTGTCTGCAGGGCTTGTCGTTCAATGAGACGATCGTCACGTGGGGTTGTCTTCTTCGGTCGACCAGATCTGCGTCTTTCATGGACAATCCCAGTGGCTGTGAAGTGTTGAATCAGTCGGACAAT
This sequence comes from Conus ventricosus, assembly GCA_018398815.1. NCBI lineage: Eukaryota > Metazoa > Mollusca > Gastropoda > Neogastropoda > Conidae > Conus > Conus ventricosus. Next base: position 6,717,548 of record CM031619.1, read on the forward strand.
GACCGAGATGGACACATGAAGTCGCCTGGCCACTTCTCGCTTGGGAACACCATCTTGGAACCATGCAACAGCTCGTCCCCTATCCAACTCGCTTAATTTTCGTCGTGGAGGCATTGTCAGATCAGGCCCACTACTGGTGGAATGTCTTCTTATAAAGCCAAGCGAGCGACAGCAATCTACACATAAACAGCAGTGCTTGCACGTGCGTAATGGTTTTTCCATCTGGCAAGTGCAATGTGTTCAGGCAGAACGGTCCAAAACAAAGTCATTTTTCGCAAGTTTCCGTTTTTCCGTTTGCGGCCCAGCTCAGTAGTAGAGAATCCCGTGCAATTTTCGCACTAACACAACATCGCCCACTGACAGCTGAACAAGAATTCATGACAATTTGGTTGGACTAAGAAATAAATAACAGTAGCGAACTGAGTTTATTACGCACCTGTTTTCACATACCGATCCTTCACTTTTTGTGCGTAGTATATAACCACTTCGTCCTCTTCTCTTCTTTTATGATAATAGTCTAAAATTGTAAACACTATGTTACTTAGACGTCTGCAATCACCTATATGTGTGACGAGACGTAAAACAGAATTCCTTCCTACCACACACACACACACACACACACACCACACACACACACACACACACACACACACACACACACTCACTCACTCACTCACACACACACATACACTCACTCACACACACACACACACACACACACACACACACACACACACACACACACACACACACACACACACACTCACTTACTCACACACACACATACACTCACTCACTCTCACACACACACACACACACACACACACACACACACACACACACACACCACACACACACACACACACACACACACACACACACACACAGGGTAATGGTGGGTGGGAAGCAATCTGAGGATAGAATTTCATTCGCTTGCCTTTTTTTGCTAGTATGGAGTAAGGGTTTCGGAGTCTGCATCTGAAGGATGGTAATTTTGGTTGTTTGTTTCTGTTTGGTTGGTTTGTTTGGTGTGGTTTGGTGTGTATTGGTTTGTTGGTTTGTTTGGTGTGGTTTGGTTGGTTTGGTTTGTGGTTTGGTTGGTGTTGGTTTGGTTGGTTGGTTTGGTGTTGGTTTGGTGTGGTTTGGTTTGGTGTGGTTTGGTTGGTTTGGTTTGGTTTGGTGTGGTTTGGTTGGTTGGTTTGGTGTGGTTTGGTTTGGTGTGGTTTGGTTTGGTTTGGTGTGGTTTGGTTGTGGTTTGGTTGGTGTGTTTGGTTGGTGTGTTGTGGTTTGGTTTGGTTGGTTTGGTTGGTGGTTTGTTGGTTTGGTTTGGTGTGGGTTTGGTTTGGTGGTTTGGTTTGGTGTGGTGTGGTTGGTTGGTTTGGTTTGGTTTGGTTTGGTTGGTTGGTTTGGTTGTGGGTTTGGTTTGGTTTGGTTTGGGTGTTGGTTTGGTTTGGTGTGGTTGGTTTGGTTTGGTGTTGGTTTGGTTTTGGTTTGGTTGGTTGGTTGTGGTTTGGTTTGGTTTGGTTTGGTGTTGGTTGGTTTGGTTTGGTTTGGTTTGGTGTTGGTTGTGGTGTGGTTTGGTGTGGTGTGGTTTGGTGTGGTTTGGTTTGGGTGGTTGGTTTGGTGTGGTTTGGTGTGGTTTGGGTTGTGGGTTGTGGTGTTGGTTTCCAATTCCGTTCCGGGTACAGGAAAGCACAAAAGAACAGAGAAAATGGGTGGAGCAGGAAGGGGTAGGGAGAGAGGAGCGAAGAAAGGAGGGAGGGAGGGACAGGAATGGGGGATGAAAGGGACGGGAAAAGCGTGCGCGCGCGCGCGCGCGTGTGTGTGTGTGTGTGTGTGTGTGTGTGTGTGTGTGTGTGTGTGTGTGTGTGTGTGTGTGTGTGTGTGTGTGTGTTGTTGTTGTTCTTCGATTTAACGTCTTTTCACTTTAAAGTGATATTAGACAGGAAGTGAGCGTTTACTTGTATATGTGTATGAATTTGTAGTATGCATGCGTGCTTGCGTGTGGTGTGTGTGTGTGTGTGTGTGTGTGTGTGTGTGTGTGTGTGTGTGTGTGTGTGCGCGTGTGTGTGTGCGCACTTGTGTATGTGCGCCTGTGTGTGTTAAATATTAGTGGAAATGCTACATAAGAACAATCCTTAGCAAAAAGCAACATTAACAAACCAAACTGCAACAGTCAAAACAAAACAGTCTAAAATATGCAGAAATCATAAAAACGAGCTGACTGGACTTTTCATTAAGTTCTGAACAAAGTTCAAAAGAAATACAGGTTCTTGGAAAATGCATTTAGATTCATCTTTTCTGAATTTTGATAGAGCTGATTCAAAATAAGGACAAAAGTACAAAATATGTGTTGTTGTACAACTATCAACAGCCCCACATACACATTCAATGTTTTTTATGAACTTGGTTTTGAAAGCGTTTAATCTAAGTCTGTAAAACAGTGAAACAATTTTTTTGCGGTGTTTTGGGTGTTTTATTGATTTTTTTTAATAAAATGTATAATCTATTAATGAATTCTTTTTGAAAAATTTTGTGATCGAGCGTTTAGACAACACTTTATTGAAGAGTTAGGTTTATGTATTTTGGGAAGCATGTAGTCTTTATATATCTTTTCAAAATTTTCAAAGAAACTTTTTGTAATAGAGAGTAACCTTCTTGTAAACTTAAAAGAATGGGAATATCCTTGGATTTAAGGATTTTTTTGCACCTGCCCGAGCAGTACGATCAGCCCATTCATTTCCAGATATTGAACAATGAGATGGGATCCAACAAAAATCAACTGCGATACCCCTTGATATAAGAACATGAATAAGTATTTTAATTTCTGTGACGATTTCAGCCCGGTTTTTCGGATTTGTTGATTCTAAAGCTTGGAGAACTGATTTAGAGTCTACACAAAATAGTGCACCATGGAAATTGAATGGTGTATCAATGACATACTGAATAGCCATTAAAATTGCTATTAATTCAGCTGTGAAAATGGAGAAGTCCTTACCAAGGTAAAAGATTTCTCAATTTTTAAAGTGGGGATGACAAAACCACAGCCTGCCTGATTGTCTAATAAAGAACCATCAGTGAAGATTTTTAGATGATTGGGATAAAAATCATTCATATGGGATCTAGCTTCATATGCAAGAACATTGATGTTATCAAATTTAGACAATTGTGTATAGTTATAATCAAACTTTGCCTTAAAAAGCTCCCAGTTTGGGATGGGACTTATTGGAAAACGCACAGCTAATTCTTTTGATTAGTGTTTAATTTTGTCAATAGTTTAGAAGAAAATGTAAGAATAGTTTTATTAGATCGGATACGTTTTGCACGCTTAGGAAAATGAATATCGGACCTAATTTCAAGTTCCATTTGGTTTGAATTTTGAATGGTAGAGCATCTTAAAATGTATTTAGCACAGGCTAATTTTCGCTGATCATCAAGAGGAAAACACCTGCTTCATGGTAAGATCCTATGATGGAACCATGAAATGGAACACCAAGGGCTATTCTATATGCTTTACAATCTATGCTCCGCAGTTTTTTCAATAGATATTTTGGAGCACTAAAGAATACCTCTTGTGCATACGACAATTTAGATCTAACTAAAGCAGAGGACAAATGAATTAATTTATTTGTGTCTTGACCCAGCTTTGTTTGCTTATGACTTTTAGAAGGTTCAATGACTTTCTTGCTTGATTTACAGCATGTTCTAAATGCAGGTTCCAAGACAGCTTAGACGTTATATAAACACCAAGAAATTTAATATTTGAAGCGTATTTAAGTGTGATGTTGTTAACTTTAAATTCTGGAGCATTGTGAACATATCCACTCGCATCAAATAGCATCATGTGAGATTTTTGAGGTGATAAGCTTAAACCATTTTCAGACATATACATAGCGATATTATCTAGATCATATTGATATGCTCTTTTTATAAAATTTATAGACCTTTTTTATGTTTTCTTTTTTAAAGTAACATTCATCCACAAACAGATATCATCGGCATACTGAATGAAGTTACTTTTTTTTGGAAATAGATATTGGTAAATCGTAAGTTAGGATATTAAATAGAATAGGAGCAATTACAGAGCCTTGAGGGATACCCATATCAAGGAATCTTTTAGTGGAATAAATGTGACCGATTCTTGTTTGGATACTTCTGTTGGCCAAGAATGTTTTAACATAGTCATAGATATGACCAGAAAGCCCAACCGTTTTTAACTTGTATAGTAATCGTTCATGCCAAACCTGATCGTATGCCTTATTTATGTCAAAGAATGTGGCAAGAACATTTTGTCTTTTGGCAAATTGTTGTTTGATTTGAGTTGTTAATTTCACTAAATGATCAATGGTTGATCTGCCTTTTCTAAAGCCTCCTTGGTTTACAGGGATAATCCCACGTTTTTCGCAATGATAAGACAATCGATTAAAACAATTTGCTCCATTAATTTGCATACATGAGATGTCAGAGAGATAGGTCTATAACTATTTACATCATGTACTGGTTTGCCCTGCTTTAAAATAGGGACTATAATTGAATCTCTCCATATGGATGGG
>CM031619.1:6727100-6757100 GCA_018398815.1 Conus ventricosus
AAACTAATTTACTAAACTTTTCAGATTTCAGTTTTTGTTTAATCCTATGTTTTTCCTGGTCATTTTCAATAACATCATTTTCGCACAAACATTCTTCAAATGAGTCTCTGTCTTTCATGTGAAATAACACTACAGTCTTTAACTGTTCTCTAAAGTCTTTTAAAACTGAGTTATATTTTTGGCATAAAATCCACACACTTATCCTAGCATGCCTTCCGCTGAAAGCTAGTTTTGACAAAGTGTTTCTCTTTTTAACTATGTCTCTTTCTGCCGAACAGTCATCTATAATAAATAGTGTTTGCGTTCCTTCAAACAGTCTATAAAACTGTTCTAAACACTCACTCAGTTTATTGCTAGGATCAACTAAATATATGTCATCATCTGTCCATATAAACCTTCTATCATGATATGCTTTGTTCCATTTAGTGTTGGACAGAAAACCACAATATGATTAAAATTATAGCGATAAACTGTTTGTAATAGGTCTAGGACAAATATTGTTTTTTCCACAACCAGTCTGCCCACAAATCAATGAGCAATGAGGAGTTTTTGTCATAAAGTTTAACTGCTCCATGGTTTTATAGAAGAATTTAATCTAATCCAGTTATTATTTTTATCATACTCTCCGTCAAAACTTGTTCAGTATAATAAAACCCTATGAGGCCTAAATGTGTAAGATTAATCCAATTTAGTTCTGTAAGATTGTTTCTATTTAAGTCAACATTGATTTTGTTGCTTGTTGTTATGATCTTAATATCCTCGCCATTTTGAAGAACGACGATGGTAACGTTAAGGCGTTTAACGTCTAAGTTTTGCCAGCTAATATTAATTCCTTTTATAAGGTCATCACTAACGCCCACAACCCCATCCCTCTCCACATCTTTAAAGACAGAAATTTCAAATATCATTGTGAACGTGTCTCCTAATTTTCTGCTTGGAAAGAACTGTAATTTTGTAGAAGCTTTTTTAAAACCGTTTCTTTTCTGTGGAGGATGTACTGTTTTTTCCCATACGGTGTTATTTCAATTTCTTTCCGGCTATTGTCGTCTGGGATAAGACTTACATGTAAAGGCCAAGTTGAATGCTTTTCTGAAACTTTTTTGACGGCTAAATAGTAAATGGGCTTATGAATTCAAATTTTATTTCCCATTCTAATATGGTCTTAAGTGCATTTGAGTCAGGCTGGTTTGGTTTTGGTTGGGTTTGGTGTGGTTTGGTTTGGTGTGGTTTGGTTTGGTGTGGTTTGGTGGTTTGGTGTGGTTTGGGGTGTGGATTGGTTTGGTTTGGTGTGGTTTGGTGTGGTTTGGTTTGGGTGGGTTGGGTTTGGGTTTGGTGTGGATTGGGGTTTGGTTTGAGGTTTTGGTGTGTGTGATTGTTTTGTGTGGTTTGGTTTGGTTTGGTTTGGTTTGTTTGGTTTTGGTTTGGTGTGGGTGGGTATGGTGTGGTTTGGTGCTGGTGTGGTTGGTGTGGTTTGGTTTGGGGTTTGGTTTGGTTTGGTGTGGGTGGTTTGGTTTGGTGTGGTGTGGTTTGGTGTGGTGTTGTTTGGTGTGGTTTTGGTTTGTTGGTTTGGTTGGTTTGGGTGTGGTTTGGGTTTTGGTGGTGGTTTGGTTTTCCAATTCCGTTCCGGGTACAGGAAAGCCAAAAGAACAGCGAAATTGGTGGAGCAGGAAGGGGTAGGGAGAGAGGAGCGAAGAAAGGAGGAGGGAGGACAGAGAATGGGGGATGAAAGGACGGGAAAAGCGTGCGCGCGCGCGCGCGCGTGTGTGTGAGTTTTGAGTGTGTGGTGTGTGTGTGTTGAGTGTTGTGTGTGTGTGTGAGTGTGTGTGTGGTGTGGGTTGTTGGTTGTTCTTCGATTTAAACGTCTTTTTCACTTTAATAGTGATATTAGACAGAAGTGAGCGTTTACTTGTATATGTGTATGAATTTGTAGTATATGAAGCATGCTGCTTGCGTGTGGTGGTGTGTGTGGTGTGTGTGGTGTTGTGTGTTGTGTGTGTGTGTGTGTGTTGTGTGCGCGTGTGTGTGTGGCACTTGTGTATGTGCGCCTGTGTGGTGTTAAATATTATTGGAAATGCTACATAAGAACAATCCTTAGCAAAAAGCAACATTAACAAACCAACCTGGCAACAGTCAAACAAAACAGTCTAAAAATATGCAGAAATCATAAAAACGAGCTTGACTGGACTTTTCATTAAGTTCTGAACCAAAGTTCAAAAGAAATACAGGTTCTTGGAAAATGCATTTAGATTCATCTTTCTGATTTTGATCTGAGCTGATTCACAATAAGACTAAAGTACAAAATATGTGTTGTTGTACAACTATCAACCACCCCACATACACATTCAATATGTTTTTTTATGAACGATGGTTTTGAAGCGTTTAATTCTAAGTCCCTGAAAAACAAAAGGTTGAAACAATTTTTATTTTGCGGTGTTTTGGGGTGTTTTATTGATTTTTTTTTAATAAAATGTATAATCAATAAATGAATTCTTTTTGAAAAATTTTGTGATCGACGTTTAGACAACACTTATTGAAGAGTTTTTTGAGGTTTATGAATTTTGGAAGCATGTAAGGTCTTGTTATATATCTTTTTCAAAATTTTCAAAAGAAACTTATTTGTAATCGAGTGTAACCTTTCATGTAAACTTAAAAGAATGGGAATATCCTAGATTTAAAGGATTTTTTTGCACCTGCCCGAGGCAGATACGACACCCATTCATTTCCATATTATTGAACAATGAATGGGATCCCACAAAAATCAACTGCGATACCCCTTAGATATAAATGGAAGAACATGAAATAAGTATTGATAATTCTGTGACGATTTCAGCCCGGTTTTTCGATTTGTTGAATCTATCTAAAGCTTGGAGGAACTGATTATAGTCTACACAAAATAGTGCAACCATGAAATTGAATGGTGTATCAATGACCTACTGAATAGCCATTAAATATTGCTTTAGTAATTCAGCTGTGAAAATGGAGAATTCCTTACCAAGGTAAAACGATTTCTCAATTTTTAAAGTGGGTATGACAAACCACACGCTGCCTGATGTCTAATAAAGAACCATCAGTGAAGATTTTTTAGATGATAGGGAAAAAATCATTCATATGAGGATGCTAGCTTCATATGCAAGAACATAGATGTTAACAAATTTAGACAATTGTGTATAGTTATTTAAGCAAACTTGCCTTAAAAAGCTCCCAGTTTTGGGATGTACTTATTGAAAACGCACAGCTTAATTACTTTTGATAGTGTTTAATTTTGTCAATAGTTTAGAAGAAAATGTAAGAATCGTATTTTATTAGATCGGATACGTTTTATCACGCTTAGAAAAGTGAATATCGACCTAATTCTTCAAGTTCCCATTTTGGGTTGAATTTTGAATGGTAGAGCATCTTAAAATGTATTTAGCACAGGCTAATTTTCGCTGATCATCAGAGGAAAACACCTGCTTCAAGTAAGATCCTATGATGGAACCATAATGGAACACCAAGGGCTATATTCTAACTATGCTTAACAATCCTATGCTCCGCAGTTTTTTCATAAGATATTTTGGAGGCACTAAAGAAAACCTCTTGAGCATACGACAATTTAGATCTAACTAAGCAGAGGAACAAATGAATTAATTATTTGTGTCCTTGACCCCAGCTGTTGTTTTGCTTATGAACTTTTAGAAGGTCAATGACTTTCTTGGCTTGATTTACAGCAGTCTAAATGCCGGTTCCAAACAGCTTAGAAACTTCAATAAACACCAAGACATTTCATATTATGAAGCGTTTTAAAGTGTGAGGTTGTTAACTTTAAATTCTGAGAGCATTGTGAAACTACCACTCGCATCAAATAGCATCATGTGAGCTTTTTGAGGTGATAAGCTTAACCATTATTCTGACATATACATAGCGATATATCTAGAATCATATTGATTGCTCTTTTTAAAAAATTTATAGACCTTTTTTAGTTTTCTTTTTTAAAGTAACATTCATCCACAAACAGATATCATCCCGGCATACTGAATGAAGTTTACTTTTTTTTGGAATTAGATATTCAGGTAATCGTAAGTTAGGATATTAAATAGAATAGGAGCAATTACAGAGCCTTGAGGGATATCCCGATAAACAAGGAATCTATTTAGTGGAATAAAATGTGACCGATTCTTGTTTGGATACTTCTGGTTGGCCAGAATGGTTTTAACAAAGTCATAGTATGACCAGAAAGCCCCACCGTTTTTAACTTTGTATAGTAATCGTTCATGCCAAACCTGATCGTATGCCTTATAATGTCAAAGATTGTGGCAAGAAACATTTGTCTTTTGGGCAAATTGTTGTTTGATTTGAGTTGTTAATTTCACCTAAATGATCAATGGTTGATCTGCCATTTTTCTAAAGCCTACTGGTTTACAGGATAATCCCACGATTTTTTCGCATGATAAGACAATCGATTTTAAAAACAATTTGCTCCATTTAATTTGCATACATGAGATGTCAGAAAATAGGTCCTATAACTAGTTTACATCATGTACTGGTTTGCCCTCTTTTAAAATAGACTATAATTGAATCTCTCCATATGGATGATGTTACCTTTCATCCAGCATTTACTAATAATTCCGTGTAAAAAAATAACAAAAAGTTTTTCTGGAAGATGTTTTATCAACCAATGGAAATGTGCAATCCATACCAACAGAAGTTTTCTTGTCTTAGGTAATGAATAGCAGATAGCAAGACAGTAACTTGAAAAGTGATTTCAGCATTCAAGTAGTGATCCTGTATTTTCTCAGTCATCGTGAAAAAAAAAAAATAATTTTTGTCATTTTGTGATTGAATTCCCTCAAGTGCTGCATTTTGTCTGATAGACTGTTGAAAGAGCTATTCGTTACTAAGGTGTCAACAAATGCCTCAGCTTTTTGATATTCTGAAGGAAATGTTCATCACCTATATAGGAGCTGATATTCTGGTAGATGATTCCCAATTTTTCATTTCATGAATCTTTTGTTCCAACTTTTTGTACTTTTATCTTTATGGAGTCACTTATTTCATTAAAAACAAACGTGACCAATAGTTAGCTTTTTTAGCACTTTCTATAACTCTGGTTCTACTTTGGTTTTTTTAGCAGATTTACCGGAACACTGCCTTTCACATTTTTAACTTTAGAATACGATTTAAAGATGTTCTTGTTTTTGTCTACAGCATTTTTTACATGAATCTGTCCTCCAAACCTTACCAACGTGTTCGAAGAGTTTGACACACATTAATTTTTGGGAATTGCTTTGCCTGCAGCATTTAAAACTGCCTCTGTAAAAATGAGTATACATATATTCAATGTCTGATTTTATCAAAGAACTAAACATCGTAGTAAGAGACCTTAGAACAGATGCAAATTCGGACCCAGTCGCTCGTTTGGAATCAAATTTAGGAATTTTATCCTTTACATCATTGTGCTTAACTCAAATCCTCTAATAGTAAGGGGGAAAATTTAATAGAATATGACACTTCCCCAAGTTTATCGGGTAATTGCCACTTGCAACTAGGAACTAACTTTGGAGGATTAGAGACAATCGAATTGCTGATGGATTTGTGGCTGGAACAACGGGCATCTTGTAACACTTTCCGACATTTAAAAAGAAAAGTGGAGAAATCTAAATATCTCCACCAAGTGAATTCGAGGTTACTTTGACGCAAGATAGATCCCCGAAAAGAGCATGTTCATAAAAGTCCCCCGCTATAAACCATTTATCTTTTTAGTATTTAACGAACGTAGCCAGTCAGAATTACAATCAATAATACCTTTTGGGGAAATATACTGAAAACGATATTAAAACAAACAATTTGTCGAATCGGAACACAGACCTGCACAAGAAACAAGTTTTGTTGTGTCATTTGGACAGGCGATTGGATGATGGTAAAATATTGGTCAATAATGTAAATGGCCACAGAAATTTTCACAGCACAAATCACTATTCTTGCACACCGTTGATAGAAGAAATGGTCCAATCGTGGCAAGTCCTTCTTTGTCCCATTATAGAGATTGAAGGATGATAACCCTATAAGTGTTGTTCTCAAGATGTTGTTGAAGGTGTATTATATTGGTAAGTGATTGGACGGCAATTTCCTTTGTAGGAAACTCATATTTTTCTTTTTATCCATCCAAAAGTTATAAAGAGAAAAATAAATAAAGCAACAGACGAAAATTGCAATAAAGTAAAGCACAGTAATAGCCTATTAAAATGAAAATAACAGCTTTGGCAAACACCAAAAACTGTAATTCAGTATGCCTACTAAAAACATCAACAGGATAGAACTAATAATACGTAAACAATCATGCGCAACTATGAAAATGCAGCCTTATAACAATCCAACAGAAATCGTAGACAGAAGACTTTCACTGGGCTCGGTAATTGTACAAGTAATATCTTCCCTGATGTTCCCGCGCAGCAAGAAAAGAGTTCCTCCTGCCCCTGGTGAGGTGGACGGGGTGGGTTGTCCCTGGGACGACGAGAGCTGTAGCGGTGACCGGGATTGTCTTATCTTTCTCCAGTACATGTTAATGACGATGACGACCAAGGTTGCCTGCAAAAACCACGCAGAGACCCCCTTTCTGAGGGATGGATTAAGTCCACATTTACTGAGAGTTGTTGGTGAAGTTTTCGTGGACACGAACGACACGCGGTTGTTTTGACCGGAAAATGACAATGGTATTTTCGTCATTGAAGATTCTCCTTGTTGATGTTTAAGGCTTATTTTAATCCTAGTTGGGGCGACCTTGCGAACAACGATTCGTCGAGTTTTGGGGATAATGGGGCTTTTGTAATTCTTTCACGAGGTTGATGACAGTATATGCCTTTTCTTTGGATCGATGTGACTTTGAGATCATTTACCCCAACATGAAGCACAAATTCGCTGCATTGTCGATGGAGTCAGACAGTAAAGCCTTCCTGCATTTACCAATGGTGGTGTTTTTCTTTCTTGATATAACGTCCCCGTAATGCTGCACCATCTTTGGAGCGGATATACCGTTTAGCATGGCACCGAGTCGTGCAAGACAACAACTTTGGTAAATCTACGGAACCTCTGAGACTGCAATGGAAGGTGATGAAAATTCTGTTTTTGGCTGTGATCTTTATTTCTTTGCTTGCTTGTAACATGTATGGGGTTAATTTTGTCCTTTTTCCCGGAATGATCTTTTCCCACATCCTCCCCCTAGCGTCATTTTATTCGCCGTCATCGGATTTACGTCATCAGATGCCGTAGAACACCCATCCTTGCAACATTTTAGACCTTTTAGCCCTGCACTTGACAATGCCGAGTATGTCGTCGGGCCTCCCACCGCTGCTCATTCTGTGACATGGTCCAGAGACAGTGGTAGGCCTCGCTGCTGCGCCCGCAGCAGATGCACATGTTTCGCCCCGACAACGTTTGTTTGAACTGTCCCGCCGCCGACCGCGCAGCCACGTGAGTGTGTGGTGTGTTGTGTGGAGTGTGTGTGTGTGTGTGTGTGAGCATGTGTGTGCATGTTTGAGTGTGTGTTTTGTGGGTTGTGTGTTGTGTGTTGTGTGTGTGTCTGTGTGTGAGCGCGTGTGTGTGCATTTTGAGTGAGTGTGTGTGGTGTGTGTGTGTGGTGTGTGGGTGTGTGTGTGTTGTGTACGAGTGTGTGTGTGTGTGGGTGTGGTGTGGTGTTCCTATCGTGTGTGTGTGGGGGGTGTGTGTGTGTGTTGTGAGTGTGTGTGTGTGTGTGTGGTGTGTGTGTACGTGTGTGTGTGTGTGTGTGTGTGGTGGCTTTCGTTGGTGCATGAGTGCGTGCGGGCGCGCACATTGTTTGTGTGTGTGTGTGTGTGTGTGTGTGTTTCGTGGGCGCATGCGTGTGTGTGTGTGCGTGTGTGTGTGTGTGTGCGTGCGTGCTTGCGTGCGTGCTTGTGTGTGTTGTGTGGTGTGTTGTGTGTGTGGTGTGTGTGTTTGTGTGTGTGTGTGTGTGTGTGTTCGTGCGCATGCGTGTGTGTGTGCGTGTGTGTGTGTGTGTGCGTGCGTGCTTGCGTGCGTGCGTGTTTGTGTTGTGGTGTGTGTGTGTGTGTTGTGTGTGTGTGTGTGTGTGTGTGTGCTGTGCGTGCACGCGCGAGTGTGTTCATGCATGCATGCGTGTGTGTGTTGTGTGCGTGTGTGTGTGGTTGTGTGTGTGTGTGTGTGGGTGTGTGTGTGTTGTGTGTGTGTGCGCGCGTTGCATGCGTGCATGTGTGGTGTGCGTGCGTGCGTGCGTGCGTGCGTGCGTGTGTGTGTGTGTGTGTGTGTGTGTGTGTGGTGTGTGTGTGTGTGGTGTGGTGTGATCGTGGGGGAGATGAGACATTCTCTGTAGCAACCAGGCTGTCTGTTCCCCATCAGCCACGATGCGCATTCAACAGCAGCCTGATCCTGTAGACCCCCATCCTTCTCTAGTGCTGTCAGCCCCGCTGTGTCCCCCCGCCGTTACCTTCCCCCCGCTGCCCCGCTAAATCACAGACTGATAGTCATCGCCCCGATAATAGGTTATCAATCCGGGGGTGAGGGGGGGGGGGTTGCGATGGTGGTTGTTGGAGAAACTGATCAAAATTAGACAAGGATTTGTCTTCTGTCGTCCGTCTGTCTGTCTTCTGTTCTCTCTCACTCTCTCTATCTCTCTCTCTCTCTCCACTCGTCTGTGTGTGTGAAGCGTGAGTGCTGTTCGCTCGTCTGACTCATTGTCCCACCTCTTCCTGTCCTAGTCTCCCTGATTGTCTGTCGTGCAACTCTCTGTGTCTTGGCTGCCTGTGCTGTCCCCCCCCCCCCACCACCTTCTCTTTGACACGTATTACATATTCGGTTCGCGCGCGAGTTTCTCTCTCGCTCCTCTCTCCTCTCTCATCCTTCCTCTCTCTTCGCCTCTCGCTCTCCTCTCCTCTCCCTCTCTCTCTCTCTCTCTCTCTCTAAGTAACTGAGCACCATTCCAGCAACTTTCAGAGTCAGCTTGGTATTGCCAATTGACTGCAAGAAAGATTGTATTATAAACAAAGCTTCCTCGTATGTCTTAGATTGAAGAAATAGGGGAGATAAGCATACATATCTGCATGGTAGATAATTTCTGCCTAACTAACAGTAATGTGCTTGATGTGGGTGATGGGAATAATATATGCTCCTCGAAAATGAAGCCTACAGCAACAAAAGTCCTCCAAGGGGAGACAATCGCCAATGGGGAGGAACCTCAACTAACCATATACCTCCGGTCAGATACCGTTATTTCGAAACCTATGTTTCTTTCTCCTCCGTGACCGCGAAGTGGTAACTTGACTCCTCTTGCCCTTTTCAGTTTAAGAAGAAATACAATCCCAGAAAAAGGCTGGTGTGCAATACCGTAGTATGTTTTGTTGAGTTTAAAAAAAAAACAACAACAAAGTGGCAAAAACCTAAGAAGCCAAAAAAAATCCTAATAAGAAAGAGCAAAACAAGCAACATTTTCATGAGAAAGTAGAAAATATAGAAAAAGATAACCTCTTAAGACACAGGCTGAGTGAGAGAACAGAAATATGCCGACTCTAACCCCACTTCTGCCTCCTCCTCCGAGTTTTCGGGGCGAAAGTGGCCTAGAATCACATATTACAGGTGCTCTGAACAATTAAACTTTAATACCAAAAAAAACGATTATCTATTATCTACAAACAGACATACTGTGGTAGGGTTATCCTTTTCCCCACAACTATTTAACTAAACTTTTCAGATGTCAGTTTTGTTAATCCAATGTTTTGTCCTGTCCTTTCAAAAACATCATTTTCCACAAACATTCGTCAAATGAGTCGTCTGTCCTATTCAAGTGAAATACACACTGACAGTCTTTTAACTGTTTCTCTAAAAGTCTTTTAAAAACTGAGGTTATATTTTTGGCATAAAATCCACACACCTTAACCTAGGCATGCCTTCCGCTGAAAGCTAGTTTTTGACAAAGTGTTCTCTTTTAACTATGTCTCTTTCTGCCAACAGTCTCTATAATAAATAGTGTTTTGCGTTCCTTCAACAGTCTATAAAACCTGTTCTAAAACACTCACATCAGTTTTATTGGCTAGGATCAACTAAATATATGTACATCATCTGTCCAAATAAACCTTCTATCATGATTATTCTTTGTTCCATTTAAGTGTTGGACAGAAAACCACAATATATTAAAATTATAGCGATAAACTGGTTTGTAATAGGTACAGGACAAATATTGTATTTTTCCACAACCATCTGCCCACAAATCAATGAGCAATGAGAGTTTTTGGTCATAAAGTTTAAACTGCTCCAGGTTTTAATAGAAGAATTAAATCTAATTCCAGTTATTATTTTTATCATACTCTCTCCGTCAAAACTTGTTCAGTATAATAAAAACCTAGAGGACCTAAATGTGTAAGGATTAATCCAATTTAGTTTCGTAAGATTGTTTCTATTTAAGTCAACATTGATTTTGGGTTGGCTTGTTGTATGATCTTAATATCCTCGCGCGCCATGTGGAAGAAACGACGATGGTAACGTTAAGGCGTTTAAAACGTCTAAGTTATGCCAGCTAATATTAATTCCATTTATAGGTCATCAACTAACGCCCTACAACCCCATCCACTCCACATCTTTACAGACAGAAATTCAAATATCATTGTGAACGTGTCTCTAAATTCTGCTTGAAAGAACTGTAAATTTATGTAGAAAGCTTTTTTAAAACCGTTTTCTTTTCTGTGGAGGATGTACTGTTTTTTCCCATACGGTGTTAATTTCAAGGTCGGCCGGGCTTTTGGTCGTCTGGCATAAGACTTACATGTACAGAGGCCAAGTTGAATGCATTTCTGAAACTTTTTTGACGCTAAATAAGTAATGGCTTATGAATTCAAATTTTACATTTTCCTCATCTAAATATGTTCTAAGTGCCAATTTGAGGTCAGCTTTCGAACGATTTATATTCATGACTGGCCAACTTATTTGGCTATCTAGATTGCGCAGCTGTTCTAGTTTAGGAAACTTTTTGGTGTCGCCAAACCTCTTTGCGTTATAATGCACCATCTTTAGTGTACTCAAAACCATACAAAGGCGCCTATCTCACACCGTTCTTTTCAAAGCCGCCACACCTGCAAGGTCTTTTAATTCTAAAGTTATACCCCTTACAGGCGCTAATGGTAACTCCGGATTCTTCTTCTTCTGGCCCACGCAGAACATTTTTAGTCCAGTTTTATTATTTTAATTTCCAAAACAATGTGCAGGTTATCACATATCACAACTAATCCCTGCTTTGTCCTGCAATTATTTATATAAATGATCCAACCACCCAGCAAACTAATCTTTAAACTGTAAAATAGGAATTGTAATAATTTCATATCGCAATATGCCAAGCTTTCCCCCCGCCTTAAAAGCTCTTAAAACATTGAGGGCCTTCCACATATAAGTTTTCATCAGGCTCAGCTCATCCCAAATGAACCTAAAGTAATGAATATAATCAAGATCGAGCGGATTTTCCCCCCCTTAAAAGGTAGTTTTGTTTGCGCAACAACAAATCTATTAGTGACCTGATGTCACCTTAAAGCCTAACAAAGTTTTAGCTAGCCTTTATCAAATAAGTAATCTGCTTTTTCAGGTTTCGAGATGTCTAAGATTGTTTTGAGATTTGCATTGGTGTAAGTTTGAGATAAATGCGAATTTAATCATTGCTTCTTTTAGTGACAAAACCCGTAATAACCATCAGTATTGTTAACTGGTTAGCTTTGAGCCCCACAACGTTTGGTAAACTTATTATTCCCCTTGGTTTCGCTTAATATTAAACCCTTCGACTTTGGTAAAATTATTTCATGGCGCGCGACCGTTTTTTTTGGCCCCGCAATTGTTAATTAATAGCATGTTCTAAAACGAAGGACGCTGTCTTGAGTTGTTTATTGTTACAAACATTTTTATGGACGAAATAAAAAATGAGTCATTCAAAATATACTGATGCAAAATTTCGTTGGCCGCACTACAATCTTAAAAATATTGCAACTGATAAATCTTGACATTGCTGGTGACCCGACTGCCTCTTTTCATAAAAGGTGAAGTAACCCATTGAAGAGCTAACTTAACACCCCCTCAATTGAAACGAGCCCAACCAGAAAGCTTGTTTATCGATACCGTTGCAGTTTATCAGAACACCCAGTTACACTTTGCTGTGTCTTGTGCATCAACTGGTGTGGAGTGTCGTATGCTGACATCCTAAATCATCCTGATCCGTTTGGTGAGGTCAGTGTACAGATTGGGGGGCATTTCTTATTACACCTTTAGAACGTATTTTTGACTGAACAGCAAGCACCAGTACCCGAATGACAAATCGTTTGATATCCATTCACAACAGAATAGAACATGAAGGACTTTTGAAAGGATCTGTAACGAAATTCAATATTATACATCAAGACAGAGACTTTAGACAAAAGTGTGGATCTTGATCATGGCCATAGGCACACCCTTATGTTCGGGGCACGCACAGAAGTATAAATATGACTTGAATCCTCCTTTCAAATTGTTCAGAGAGGGTGCCTGGTCCATAGAGCAAGAGCATAAAACAAGCATGGACAACATTTATCTTAGACACTTCTAAGGGCGCTAACTAGAGCGGAATAGAACGAATAAACGACACTATTCGTACTTACGTTTGGTGTTTGCTAGGTTCGCAAGCACAGGCAAGATCGAGCATAACTGATCTTTCTACTGGCTTTGGATGCACAACAAACAATGACTTAGCAAATTTAGAGGACGCCAGTAATTCTAACAGTTGATTTACCTTTTTAAGTCTTCAAAGTACCACATGTTTTACAATACGCAAGATCGCAAGTAAGAACTTTGCCGATGGCACTGTTTATACATGCAGCCTTTCCTGAACCACCCAGACTCCAAAAGGTACAATAAAAACATATTAATGAAATTCTTATAGCAGGCAATGAACAGAAGATGGGAAAAACGACATAAATACCTGGAGCCAGTAAAATACAAACAATTAAAAAGAACACCCAATATTAAAGCATCTAATCCCCGAAGTCCAACCCCCCAAAGTCCATTGAAGACCTGCAGCAAAAGCCGCGGACATCTGTCGCAGGACATGAATATGAAAAGACAGCGCTTGTTCTTGGATTAACAGTCATAGGATTACTTGGTCTTTATCTTACTAAATAGTAACCCAACTAAAAAAAATTACCAGAACTAATGTTCCATAAGTGCTCGGGCGGCCATAAAGCCAACTACTTTGCTTGCAGTAGACAAAAGCCAGCTGACAATACACCCCCAATCTTCCTGTAAAGCGCCACGGCTTACCAGCTAATTTTTTTAAATAAACTTGCAAGATGATCAAGGCTGACTTTTTTTTTACCCATGATTTATCCGGCGAAGTGGAGGCGATGGCGGCGGAGGCACGAACTTTGGCTACTGCCGCCTGTAATAGCCATTACCAGTGTACTTATTGTTGCAAATCCTAAGGCAGTTATAACGCTTGCCTAATGTGACGCCTTGATCTCTAAACAGCGTTTTTATTCGTTCTGCTAGCGTTGTTGTCTTCATATCAAATTTTTCGGATAGTTTCTCTATTGGCACTCACTTGATTTCGTACTTGGTCTCGGTTAGTATTTAGCCACAGTTCTAGTCTTGCTATCTTTCTTGTTCAAGATCTTTTAGCCTTTGGGTTATTCTTTCTTAATATCATGCCCTAAGTCGGCGTCATCAGGCCTCAACGAGTTTTCTGTTTTCTCTTCTTATATGCCCATCTATTCATCAACCTAGTTTTGCTAATAGTTTTGTTAATTCCCTCTGATTGTTCTTAAAGCATGTCAAGGGCCCCGTATTTCTTCTCGCAGGGGTAGCGTGAGTCGTGCATATAAGTCTTTAAACGCTGTTACACTTCTGAAAATCTGGTTTCTGCTTCTAATTGCATTTTATTATTTCATACTGCCCGATTGATTTTAATCTTTAAGTTCCATGTTTTGTATTTGGGTTAGCTGTTGGATTTTCCTGCAGCGTGTTTTGAAGGTTAGGCAAACAACTGCATCCCTTCTAATTTCGGTCTAACAAGGCCAAGGGCGATTTTGATCTTTCACACATGAGGTCTTTGTATAATTGTAACTCTTGGCTAAAAAACTTTGATGATCGGGTTTTATTTTGTAAGCCGAACAAGTTGCCCTTGATCGTTTTTTTTTACAGACAAATGGATCATCTTTTAATTCAAAAACCATTTGGGTCTATAAATTCGGGAGGTTCTTGGCTAAACTTTCGTAAAATGATTTAACCTTTCTTTCAGTTAATTCATGCCCGCATTGAGAGCGATGAGCGATGCGGTGTCCAAGGGATCATTTCACTCAGATGTCCGTCCTCCAAGATCAAAACATATAATCTCTTCGCCTTCAATTCCTTTGCCATGTTTTTAAAATAATATAACTTTTATTTTGCTTTCATAAAAATGCCTCAACAAGCACATGGCTCGATTCGTTAACGTCCGCATTGAATCTGAAAGAGCCCCATGGCGTGAAGGGAATAAACGGAATATTATTGAGTTTTCCAAATAATCCATTCTATCTATTGATGCAGAACAAATTCTTACTGCTAATTTCCAGACCTGTAGGAGCAGATGAATTGATTGTGCCAGCTCTGCCGTCTTACCTTTTAAAATAGAACATGTTCAACAACAACCCAAACAGGACAGTTGTACAGAATCTGGGGCGGGCAATCGTTAAGAAAATTTCTATAAAACTTTGAGGGCAAGAAATGATTTTCTTTACACAATCAGACATAGTTTTTAACCTAGTCTGATCTAATGGGCTAACCGGGAATGAAAGGGCAGACTTGCGTTTTCAAGGAATCGAAAAAAAAAAAAAAAAAAATGAAGAAGCCTAAACATAGAATAGCCGCCGAAAGGATATAAAGACGGCAAAAAGTATGCCAGCTGTAAAATTTGCGTATGGAAATCCCTTCGCTTTTCCATCCCTTAGATTTGAGTTGTTAAAAGCGCATGCGCCATACTTTTCGAAGGGCTTTAAAAGACCGAATTGACATATGAACAACTTATAATGAATACAAACGGGTTAATAATCATCAGACACCGCAGCAAAGTACAGCATTTTGACATCGCTAGAGTTTGACGTTGTTAGCAACCCTTTCTTAGCAGAGCTGATTGAGCACAATAACAGAGAAAATTAGTAAAAATATTACGACAGAGTGATTCATCATACAACATATCCCAGAAGCCCAGGGGCAGACGACTATATGGAATTTGTTAGTTTTAGAAGCGTCGCATCGCAGCAAGATCGCTTAAAGGTCGTTTTATTTGCTGTTGAAGATGAAGAACCGATCAAAGAGCAAGTAAAAGTATTTTTAATCCTAAAATAACGAAAGTGCAATGTCGATTGAGGGTAGTCCTAAACCAACTCTACGTCTAGCGGCTTAAACCTTAACACATTTTGATGACAGTAAGACACTGTTTGAGCGGAGGTGTAGAAATCCAACATAGACCTTGCGTCTAAAGATTTAACATCTTTTCACAAATGTCAGGCTTGATGATTCTTTAACAACAAATACGGTTTAATGGATTGACCTGAAGTCAACAGGGAGGGAGAAACAGTTTGCATGAAGCGGGAGAGCTGTGAGAGACGTAGTATAAACATTCAAATTGATAAAGAAGAAGAACCGATAAACCGCTTAATGTACATTCTGTTTTTAATATATGATGCTCAGCTGAAAATTGGAGATAACAGATAAAAGATTGTAGTAACTAAATTATTTTTTATATTAAAAAACATGTCTGGTATTCAGGTTTATTCCCAATGTGCCTACAGAGCCGCCAAAAAAGAAGATCGTAGAAAACCCCTAACATAAAAAACCTTCAGATTAACCACATTCCACAAATGCTGCAAGTACTAGAGCATGACCTTTCAAAAAACAGCAAAACCAAACAAGGTTATTTGCTGCCCTTTAAGCTGTTACATATGTTTAATCCAGGAGCATCAACTATAATGGCTGCATCGCAGGAACAAGTGTTGGTCTTTTAAGCAACGGCAATAGCGCACCCGCAGGCTTTACCCACTAGGAGGTTTGTCTTTAGCTCTCGGCCTGTGTTCAATAGCTTAAGTGCGGCTGCAAAAAATTAAAAAACTAAACTCCAAAAGCACACAGTCTAAGGTTCAAACTCAATAACGGCTTAAACCTAGTTCGTTTACAACTGTGACCAATAAATAAAGCGCTTGTTGACTCAAATCATCACGGATTGAAAGAATTTAATCGTTTACCAGGCCGATTTTGATGACACCAAAAGACAAAGTTTGATCTTCCAAAGAAGGCGAGACAAGTTTTCATCAACGCCAGAATCAGCGCCGAGCAGATTAAAAAAGGAATGCTAAAAAAGAAACGAACATTAAAACTCTGATTCTAAACAGCTCGCAGAAACAACGCCAAAGGGTGTTTATACATTAGTTTATGAGTCCAAGCACAAAAGACCGTTGATATTGATTCTGATAAGCGTTGTATTTTTTTAAATTAAATAAATATGGTTGGCTTAGAAAAGAAAAGACAGCATGGCTAAGATATAGAAGGACAAGACGAGATTGTTTGAAGAATAGCTTGAGAGAGAGCGTATAACAAGAGCACTGAATGATATTGATTTAGAAGTCATTGACCCAAACAAACGTACAGGCAAGTGGTTGTTCATAGCATTTCTCAAGTTCCAGGCAAACTAACAATAGACCCGCCCAGTTAAAGTAATGTTAGCTGTTTTAATCGACTATTAACAATAAATGAAGAAAATCAGAAGTCTGTGGGTCTCGACTAAACAACAGACTATTTCTTTCCTCTAATGACTAACACCCGGTTGGGCAACGAACCTGCTTACACAGTTTGAGACGCTGCCGCTGAAGAAGCTAAAGGAGAGGCTCTTGGTTGGTCGAGGCGAAGTCTTATGAGATTAGATTAAACAGGCTAAGTATGCACCGATTGTAGGCAAGGCTTACCATTCCGCTAACCTCCCGGGAGTATGGTTTTAAAAGAGAGCAGTTTTAAACATAAAAAATCAGTACCACAAATGTTTCATGTGTGCCGTTCTTGCAAGCTGCAATCATGTCCCGCAACACGCAGAGAGAGTGACTAACTATCGCAATACGCCCAAGATCTTAACCTCAATGGAATATCCTTTCCTGATAAGTGTAGACCAATGGATCCAGTTTGAAGAACAAAACAACCCAATAACTGTTAATGTATACACATGGGTAGGAAACAAATATGGTGCCAATTAAAGTGTCCAAACCAAGTCGCAACAATAGCGAACCAGCCAAAAGTTCCATGTGGACTTTACTCCTAATGTTTTCGCCAGCAGGCTGCCCCAATACACATTGATACGCACAAAGAGCAATTATTAGCGCATACTTCAAAGCATGAACATAAACAAGAATATCCTGTCGAAAATGTTTAACAATAATTCCAACCGCACAAGCCGCGCTGTACCTAAAAAAAACATTGATAAAAAGTTCTGTAACTGTAAGACAGAACTAACTACCACCCCGCCAGGATGCTAAAGTTAGTTTAAAGACTGGAAAACGGCCTGCAAACAAGTCATACGTAGTTTTACTCAGACATCGAGTCGCTTATTGTACCCTTATGACGGGCCAGCACCACCAAAAACTTCGAAAAAACAGTCTTATAGATAATCACAGATTTGTTCATTTGCCTTCATTATTGTTAGGTCGGATGGCGTTATTATTCGACCATGAAATTATATAGGACCAGATGCGTGCAGAAACATTCTTCAACCATGGCCGCAAGTGCGTAACGGCCTGTTCTAATAATCTAAACTTATCTGAAATCATAATGGCGCCTGAAGGACCAACAACAGAATTACTCAGCCACGCATTGTTGGATTTGCGGTTTAGAGCTAACGCCCCAAGAGTACAAAACACCCACAGTAAGAACCATGATACACATTAGTGGGAATTTAGAGGTGGCAGTCGCACAGTAAAATGCAATCTCTACTAAAGTTTGATTCCAAAGACATGGAACTGCCCTGTATTCTTTCACACTGCGAGGCTATGACTCTCACCTGATAATGCAAGCAGTAACCAGCGCTCAGGGTAGCATGCTTGCACATCATCAAAAAGTACATGTTTTCACTTTAAATAACTGTCTTTCTACGACTCTAATAGCACCACATGATGGGATCATTTAGAGACACTGGCTAGTGTCCCTTAAAGTCCTGCCAATGAACGGAAAAATATTTGACTCAACTCTTGTTAGAAAGGTGGTTTACCCTTATGAATCATGAACAGCTGGGAAAGGTTTGACGAAGATACACTTCACCTAAAGGGCGCGTTCTTTTCCTAGTCTTAGAGGAAAGGACAATCAGCGACTCCGATTACACAGCATGCTCAAGATGCTTGGCAAAAGTTAGATTGTAAAACGATGGAGACTATCATGACTCCTACTGATGGAGATGTATGTTTGTTGGCGGACGTCTTTGAAAATTAAAAGAAAGACCTGCATAAAACATTATAGCCTATCCCCCCCGCGCATTACATATCTGCGCCCGGGACGATTGGGATGCCGTCTTAAAGTTTACTGGAGTAACAGATTGATTTTGTGGTCAGATTTACCAATGATTCAATGATGAGAAAACGAATGCGTGGAGGAATTAGTATGGCGTCGCATCATTACTGTAAGCAAACAACAAATACTTTGACGAACTAGATCCGAGTAAAAGGTCTAATCTATTCCTCATGTATATAGAGTGGCAAACAATCTGTATGGTTTGGGCTATGGCGCAATCCACTTCTCCATTACCAACTTTAAAAGTACACAGGCGGTGATCCGAACAATATACAAAAGGCGGCATTAAAGTGGTTGAGCAGTTAGGCGCCTGACAGGCAGGCGTGGTTTCATTCTAGAATTGATTTAGAATACCTCATGAACACTCCATGACCAGCATAATGACTATCCTTTAGCACAGAAGGCAAAAGAAACGGCTCCCAAGAGCCGCCAAACTTGTGCCTAATCTTCGAGGCAAAAAAAATTATGTCTGTCCATTACAGACTTCTACAATTTTATTTAAGACATTGGTTTTAAAGTTAACCAGCTTGTCCACGTATAATTCTTTTGATCAAGAAAGTTCATGAAACCATACACATGAAGACACTGATCTTAGAACTAAAATCCAAACAGATAATGCATCAGAAAAAGACTTGTTTCAAGTTGATGAACAACAGCATGTTTCGGAAGACTATGAGAAACCGCACAAGCGAAAAGATGTCAGATTTGTCACCAAAGAGAACGAAGCAATTAAGCTGAACTCAAACCAAATTATCAACTTATCAGAAGATTTCATGAACAGCTTTTTGGGCATAAAATGACAAAAAAGAAAGTCCAAATTAGACAGCCAGTTTTATTGGGTTAAACCGTATTAGAATTATCAAGCTTTTGATGTTAGAGTTCATTATGACTACTTTAAGCCTCTCGTATCCTGAGTCCAATTACTTTACACAATACAGACAGTTTTGTTATAGATATTCCTACTGAAGACATCTATAAAGACCTGGAAGCCGAAGTGCTAAAGGGCATGCGGGGGTACGACACGACCGATACCCTAAAAGACCGCCTTTACATTCATTTACTAACAAGAAGGTTTTAGGAAAAGATGAAGGATGAATTATCTGGACAGGTGATCAAGGAGTTTGTATGTTTAGAGAGGTCAAAAGATGTACAGTATTTCAAGCCAGGAGAAAATCATTAAGAAAGCAAAAGGGAATACTCGCAGCGTTGTGCAGTCCAAACATATCACATGACCAACTACAAAGAAAGCATTGTTTGGCAATAAGTCTTTCATCTGACAACGTAAAAACTGCGATCTAATCCTACAATGAGGATCAACTCAACTGTTGTAACAAAGAAGTCATTAGATAGAACAAACACAAAACGGGTGTTTTTGTTAATCCAGAGTTCATATTGCAATTGGGCACTGGAGAAACCGAAAATTAATGAAAGGCGGAACTGTAGTCTGCGAATTATCTGCAGTTCTCTTTCACAAAAGATCTTTGAGGAGCTGGTTGTTTTGTGAGTGTCAGTTTCGCATAAAATAATACACGGCGATTCATCTTTAACAATTCTTTTTATTTCATAGGATCAATACTCCAAATTGATCGGTTGCCTGAAGCGAGTGTCCCCTTCTGCTTCCCCCGTAATTAAAGGTACCTTACTATCAATAACCAAATGAATAGATTGCCGATGAAGACGTCTGTCTCCTTCAACAGCATTTATGTTTTTCTTTTGATTGCTTGTACTGGTTTTAGGCCTTAAAAATTCTTCCATTATTCGATTGCGCGCAAAAACTGAGGGCAGTCTTCCTAACCCGTTCGTGTTTGCGAGAATTGTCAATCCATCTCTCTGTGATACTGGTAGGAGAAAAGTCTTTTCGGCCAAACTGTTTGTATAAAGGTTTTCAACTAAAGCCTGTGACTCTGTGAACCCGGAATGCCCTCTTCTAATAGTAACATCTGTGTTTTAACAATAATTTGATTCACTTGGCCTTTAAATGGCTTTCATCATCGAACTGAATCATGCCAGGATAAGTTAGTGCCCTCGTTGGGTATATCAGTTTGTATACGACCGCAACAGCAGAGCAGCACACTTTTGTGTTAATGGTTCCTGCATCTTTGATACCTTGAAGCTCATGTCAATGGCTGTGAGTGCTCCCTTAATCTTTTTCGCTAATCCTATCAGAAGGTAAATATAGAAGATCCATTTGATGGGTGTCGTTTGAGTTGTATTGACCAAAAGTGTGGTCTCTGTATTCGTCTAGGCGGCCGAAAATAAATTTGCCAAATCGCTTGTTTCGATAGAACCAATGCTTTTTGCCTGTTTGTTCACTGACTCCAGCTGCTTGGCTTAAGCTTTTGTATTGCTTGATACCCGCCAATAATCCTTTTGGGGCGAATAATAGATTTTGTTCATTTTTTTATTCAGACCAATATTATTGCAAGACAAAATTACACCACGGTCATACAAACGACAATAAACGCGATTTCTTGCATCATTTGTTTTTCTACTGGGGTTGATAAGTCACGTGAATTTTGGTGGGGCAATGCCTGGATTGGTTTTGCCTGTTACTAGAGATAAAATTGATTTTAATTGCTTGATCAACATTTTTAAATGTGGTAAGCTGCATGCCCCCTGTCTTATTCAGTGGTGTCATTAATAATACTCTAACTGCTCAAGTCTCTGCCTTTCATAGGCGTCTTGTGCAGCTGCTAGTTGCTCCATAGCTTTGTTATGTCTTTTCTCTCGCCGTCATTCCCCAGTTTAACTAAATAGCGAAATTACTTCCGCTAAAAGCAAGCGCATTCACCACGATGTAAGCGCCGCCTATCATTAATGCGAGTGAAGAGACCATTTTTTATAAATGTATTTTTTTCTACATATTTATATTAGTCTGGAAATTAAGTCCTTGCTTAACTAGAAAATCCTGTTCGTAGCAAACGAAGCTGCAACAATAGCCATCATCTTTGCTGAATCCTCAAAGTCTAGTATTTGCCAAGATCTGCTGTTTAAATTCCGTTAAACAAGCCGGCTTTTACCAGGCATGATATCCTACTCTTAGTCCTCCAATAACAGCATAAATGGTATACAAGGTTGGTAACAGTTTTTTCAGGTGCTCATTTTTATAAAATAAAAATAATTATAATTTATTAAAAAACATAACAGGTGATATCTCCTAAGGCTACAAAGGCAGCCTAAACCTTCCTGAACTTATGAATGACCAAGTTGATGACGCAAGCTATTATGGCCCAAAAAGGAGAAAGGCTGTTTTCTTTAGAGCAGCGTGGAAAAACAAAACAGTTTCCTCGAACTGAATTCAGCATTGAACAATTCAACAGATGTCGCCAACAAAGGACATTTTAAAGTATCAGAACCGGTATAAGCGCAGCTGGGGTCTAGCATGGTGGAAAAGTGTGGGCAAACGGATTCTTATTATGAACACTAAACTATCAGTAGAGTTGGAGGATTGCTCCCATTGATTGTGAACAAATCTTACGTATGATTAACGCAAGATTCCAGTTTTAAAAACAAAGTCATTAGAGTCTCTAGGCTGGATTCTATACTACAGATTTGGCAACATAGTTAACGCCAGTAATATGGGATTAATAACTTTTTAATCAAATAGAATTTTGTTTCCCTTCAAAATGAACGAGCTGGAAAATCATCAGATCAGGAAACCCATGAATCAGGTGGAGAAAGGTAACCAAGCCAGATAAATCACAGAAAACACTAAATCAGGTGGGGACCAGTGAAAAGCAACCTGGGGCGTGTTAAAGCAGGAAGAAAAATAGCAGAGTGGAACAGACAAAAAAAATTAAATGTTACAGAATATAAGCTCATAATGAAAACGATTAACACCGCCAACGCCAGAATAATTAATTCAATGCCGGCTATAAAAACTACATGTGATTCAAGACCTACAGCGCCAAAGTCTTCATGGATATTGAACTTAAAATCTTTGCCATTTTTTGGCGCCCTTGCGCTGCTGGGGGCGGTTCTTACTGTATAAATATATAACGAATGGCATCCAAAACAAAAAGCAAATCAACAAATTCTGAACCGCTAAATACAAGAAAACACAGCAATCACGCCAGAAACCGTCAACAACAAAAGATCATTTTTGATCCATTTCAGACGAAAATATATTAAGAACTTAATTTTAAATTTTTTTAATAAAAATAGATCATGGTGGCGTATTATAAAATGATAAAGTCAATAAATAAATACATGGATTCTATACCAGACATTTCCAAAGAGACCAGAATTGTAATCAAGCGGATTGCTTAGGATTAAGATTTCATTAAGATCTATGCAGAGAACGCTGAGCAAGACATCCTCAACGATGACGCGTATTTTTTTTGAGGCGTGTGTGTACTATATTAGCATTTACTATTTAAGGATAAAAACATAGATTGTATTTTTTTGATATTATAAGATAAACTTAAAAATAAAACCTTGGTTGTGTACTTAGAGTAATGACTTAATCACAGAACTTGATCCAGAACTTATTAAGAATAGACGTTACTTGATCAAGAACTTATTAAGAACTTGAAGTAACTTATTAAAAACTTAAATTAAGAGAACTTGGGGGGACTAATTTAATTAAAAAACTTATATCAGAACTTGGGCTACTTGGGTAGGATTGTGTGGGTGAACACAGGGGGTGGGTGGGAAGGGGGGGGGGGGGGGGGCGTCGTGGGTTGGGGGTTGGGGACCGAGCGTTGGATGCGTGGGGTGGGGGTGGGGGGACGTGCTTGCGTGGTAGGACAAAAACGCCACACAACAAACAAACAACAAAGAACACAAACAAAAACACAACAAACAAACACACAGGCCTCACCCTATCTAGTTTTGTGTTAGCCAGAAAACATTCCAAAAATCGTTATCCATTGCATAAGCACACTGCGTTTTTTAAACAATCAAACAGTCCGAAGCCGGGCAGGCCCGCAAATGGTCATATGGCTGCAAACGTACATGCATGATCGTAACAATATTTGGCCACGTCAGTGTGTGCATGCGTGGGTGGGGGAGGGGTGGGCGGTGGAGGGGGGTGGGGGTGTAGCATAGGCGTGGGGTAGGACAAAACCCCACACACACACACACCAACAACAAAACACAAACAAACAAACAACAAACAAACAAAAAACAACAACACGACCCAACCACTAGAAACCACACATGCGCCAAGCCACGTCAGCGGTAGGCCTGCTGTGGTCTTACCGTCGCACGTTAGAGAGGCTATGTATGGTCATCGGCAGGAGGTCCCTTGCCGATTGGCCCTAGTTTTGGCAAACCGTTACTAATTTTTCAGTCCGCTTCATTGTTTGTGGCGCGTCCCTGAGAGCCCTTGCAGAGCAGTTTGTTGGAGGTCAGTTAGCGAACAGTGCCACGCCCCCTATAGTTTAGCCAGTAACAACACCGGCCCGTGTCTGGGCCCAGCCAAGTCGGTGGTTCCCGCGTTCGTCTTGCTTTGTGCCGTTTGTCACAAACACCACAAGGTGGAGAAGTTTTTTCTGAACTACTAGGTAGTACACCCGGTCACTGAACTTTGGGAGCTTTTTGAATAGAATCATTTCTTCAAAAGTTAAAAATCTTTTCAAAGATACTCTAATTAAATAAATTGTTGAAGCAACAAAAACAAAATGCTTCCATTTGGCTTTGAGGAGGAGACAAGGCTCGCGTACTCATTTTTTCTCAAAAACTTTGTTTGCCATGCCTCATGAAAAACAATGTATATTTTTTCCACAAAGATCGGTCTGGTTGATCAGAAAGTTTTTCCTATGCGAAGATAACAACACACTTCACAGCCATTTCTTTGAGTAATTTTAGTGTCACTTCCAGCACTGACAGAAGGCATTAAACATCACTTCCCTGACCCGCCATGTTTTTTAAAAAATCACACACATTCTCTCTGAAACGTCTTTACCACAGCCCCCCGGGGACGTCGAGATGTAAAATGGGCGGGCGGGCTGTTGTATGGTGAGGCACAACCCTGGCAACTGTCTCGTCATCAGGTGTGCGACGACCGCGTGGGGTCTCGCCAGCAGTTCCCCGCACGCAACCCCCAGAGCGCCTAGCTGTCGCTGTGTAAACGAAGCCGCAAGCCGTAAATTAAGTGATCAGGTTTCAGATTCAGCCCCGTGTCTGCCTGTCTGTGTGCGGATTTTATGTCCTTTAATTGAGAGAGAAAGCAAGAGACAGGGTGTGTGTGTGTGTGTGTGTGTGTGTGTCCTGCCGCCGCCGGTTCGTTCAGCTGTCTGTCTGTCGTCTCCCGTTGCTTCTCGTCTGTCTCTCTCTCTCTGTCTGTCTGAGTTCTGTCTGCTGTCTCGTTCTCTCTCTGTTGCGGCGCGCGTGTAATGAGAGTGTGTTTTGTGTGTATGAGTGTGTGGTTCGTGGTGTGAGTGTTGTGTGACATACCGCACGAATTGCCCTATGGGCTTACCAAAAACTGCATCTCCTACCGTGTCTAAATAGAAATTTAATTTAAACAAACCCACAAGCAAATCCTTCACTCACCAAACGGAGGGCCCCAGACTTGACCTTACGGGCTTAGGCTCGCCTCTCTCCTCTCCTCTCTCTCCTGTGCTGACGGAACGTCCCCCCGCTGTAATTCACATACTGCGAAGTAAATATCGGATAGCCTAGTGCACCCCAACCGTGTATATGGGCGCGTTCAGCCACACCGCTTTTCTCCTTCCTCCCCTCGTTAACACTATGGGGCGTGTTCAGTCCCGCTACTTCTCCCCTCCCCTAACGCTAACTCTCTGAAAACTTAGTAAATTAGTAAATAAAAAACGGATACCCCTGCAACCCCTTGCACATTATGTTTTTTTTAGAAAATCGTTATTTTTTTGTTATTTAGACCGTCTTACCTTGTCAGAGAAACAGTAATATGCTGAATCTTCAGAGGGCCACTTCGCCCCAAAAACTCGAACTACACGGGGGAGGAGCAAGTAGGGTAGAGACGGCATAATTACTGTTCTCTGAGGGGCCATTCTCTCTTGGCATGAATCTGCAAAAGGACTAAATTACAACACACTAATAAATTCCACCAAGGAGTAAGTACCGAGCACCATTCTCTCCACCAGCAACTTACAGAGCAAGCCTTGGTGTGCAAACGAGCATGCATAGAAATCATACAAATTATAAACACGGCACACAGCGTACACACACATACAATCATCACACACACACACACAACAACAAAGCACACACTACACATATAACTATATAATAAATATATATATATACAGACTTCCATAAAAACGCGAAAAAAATTGAATGGCTAATTTTCGGGTGAAAAGGGGTGAATATACATATTTGAACCATTGTGCAATGTGGTTAGGGTCCAAGAACTCACGTGCAGTGAAAAAATTGTGTGATGCAACTCATCCATTCTCTCATGGAGGGTCACACAAAAATGGCAACTGGTTAGCTGCATTGAGGCACGGTGCACACTATGGCAGACAAAGTTAACGCAGCGACAAGTACCAGGCCCATGCAGCCTTTATAAAGCCGGCTACAAGGGTCAGATTAGCGACTTGCCGTCTGAGCGCTACAGAGATGCCAAGACTAACAGCAGAGGAACCAAATCGTGCCCTTAGGTCATCTGGAGGCTGGTGGGATGCCAGGCAGGTCGCCAACATCTGTAAGGTCGTCACATCCACAACCACTATTCGTCTGCAGCACCGCATGCGAGTCACGTACCACTGGATGATCGTCCCCCGGCCCGAGGCCGTCCTCCTAGGGTCAGCCAACACCCAAGAGAGATCGCCATGTTTGTTTCGAACCCATCTGCGGGACGGCGGCAAACAGCCGCCTAACACTGTTACGACAGGTGCCTGGGAATGCTCCAGCATCCGAATCAGCCTCAATCACTGTGCGGGGCGTTCTTCAGGAGAACAGGCTGGCAATTAAGCGTCCTCACAGAGGTCCGGTACTGAGCACCAAGTACACCGGCAAGGACAGGCTGCGTGGGCACAAGCCCGAATCAACCTGGCGCAGGCAGCAGTGGGACCGCATACTGTTCTCAGATGAGAGCCGTTTTTTTGTATTGACATGGCTGAACGGTCGTGTCAGAATATGGGCGTCTCGACCTGGTAACGCTATGCTGACTCCTGTGGGTAGAGGGAACCCCTGGGGAGGCCCGAACGTAATGATATGGGGTGCAATTGGCATTAACCACGCCATAGGACCAGTCATCTTTCAGAACATTGGTCCTGGTCGCGGACAGGGTGTCAATGCACAGCGCTACATCCACCAGGTGCTCAGACCCCATGTCGTTCCTTTTTTTGCGCAACACCCAAACTGGACATTCCAACAGGACAATGCAAGACCACACACAGCCAGGGCCACCCAGCAATTTCTTCAGCATAACAACGTCAATGTGCTGCCCTGGCCAGCCCTCAGTCCCGATTTAAACCCAATAGAACATTTTTGGATGAACTTGGCAGACGGTTGGACCTCCTGCGTCCACGACCAGCAACAGCGGCTCAACTTCACCAGGCCATCGTCCATGTGTGGGCTGGTGTGCCAAGGGGACGCATCAACCACCTGGTCCACTCAATGAGCCGCAGGTGTCAAGCAGTTGTCCATGCAAATGGTGGCCACACACGGTATTAGGACTTCAAGCTGGTTTGTCACGTGACCTTGGATTTTCCACACAAAGACATATTGCTGATGACATTTTCACACATTACTGGTGTAATAAATCAAATCGCGTTGAATTCTCGCTTCCACTCTGTACAATTGTGACCAATAAAATTCGCCCCTAACCTTCAGCTTGTTTTGCTTTCGCGTTTTTTATGGAAGTCAGTATATATATATATATATAATATATATATATATATATATATATATATTGAATTATAAACAAAGCTTGCTCTTATGTCTTAGATTGAAGAAATAGGGGGAGATACGCATTCATATCTGCAGTGGTAGATGATTCTGCCTAACTAACAGTATGTGCTTGAGTGGGTGAATGGGGAAAAATAAAATAAATGCTTCTCAAAATGAGCCTTCAGCAAGTTTATATTCTCCAAAGAGGAGACATCCTCCAATAGGGAGGGAAACTCACTAACATATAACTCCTGGTCATATACCGATATTTCGAAACTTGGTGGATTCTCCTCAGTGACCGCGGAAAGTGGTAATTTGACTTCGCTGCCTTTTCAGTTTTAAGAAGAATGCAATCCCAGAAAAGGCTTGTGTGCAATACCGTAGTATGTTTGTTGAGCTTTCAAAAAACCAACCAAAGGTCCATCCAAGAAGCAAAAAAATCATGAAAGAGCAAAACAAGCTACATTTTCTTGTGAAAAGTAGAAAATATAAAAAGATATCCTCTAAGACACAGTGCTGAGGGCCAGTTCTTAGAATGAATCCGCAAGGGACTAAAATACAACAAACTAATAAATTTCCCAGGATAAGTACCGAGCACGTTCCAGCAACTTACAGAGCAGCTTGGTGTTGCAATGACTTCAAGAAATATTGAATTATAAACAAAGCTTGCTCTTATGTCTTAGATTGAAGAAATAGGGGGAGATACGCATTCTATCTGCAGTGGTAGATGATTCTGCCTAACTAACAGTATGTGCTTGAGTGGGTGAATGGGAAAAATAAAATAAATGCTTCTCAAAATGAGCCTTCAGCAAGTTTATATTCTCCAAAGAGGAGACATCCTCCAATAGGGAGGGAAACTCACTAACATATAACTCCTGGTCATATACCGATATTTCGAAACTTGGTGGTTTCTCCTCAGTGACCGCGGAAAGTGGTAATTTGACTTCGCTGCCTTTTCAGTTTTAAGAAAGAATGCAATCCCAGAAAAGGCTGGTGTGCAATACCGTAGTATGTTTGTTGAGCTTTCAAAAAAACAACCAAAGGTGCCATCCAAGAAGCAAAAGAAAATCATGAAAGAGCAAAACAAGCTACATTTTCTTGTGAAAAGTAGAAAATATAAAAAGATATCCTCTAAGACACAAGTGCTGAGGGCCAGTTCTAGGAATGAATCCGCAAGGGACTAAAATACAACAAACTAATAAATTCCAAGGATAAGTACCGAGCACCGTTCCAGCAACTTACAGAGCAGCTTGGTGTTGCAATGACTGCAAGAAATATTGAATTATAAACAAAGCTTGCTCTTATGTCTTAGATTGAAGAAAAGTCTTAAAACTGAAAAGGCAGCGAAGTCAAATTACCACTTTCGCGGTCACTGAGGAGAAACCACCAAGTTTCGAAATATCGGTATATGACCAGGAGTTATATGTTAGTGAGTTTCCCTCCCTATTGGAGGATGTCTCCTCTTTGGAGAATATAAACTTGCTGAAGGCTCATTTTGAGAAGCATTTATTTTATTTTTCCCCATTCACCCACTCAAGCACATACTGTTAGTTAGGCAGAATCATCTACCACTGCAGATATGAATGCGTATCTCCCCTATTTCTTCAATCTAAGACATAAGAGCAAGCTTTGTTTATAATTCAATATTTCTTGCAGTCATTGCAACACCAAGCTGCTCTGTAAGTTGCTGGAACGGTGCTCGGTACTTATCCTTGGAATTTATTAGTTTGTTGTATTTTAGTCCCTTGCGGATTCATTCCAAGAACTGGCCCTCAGCACTTGTGTCTTAGAGGATATCTTTTTATATTTTCTACTTTTCACAAGAAAATGTAGCTTGTTTTGCTCTTTCATGATTTTCTTTTGCTTCTTGGATGGCACCTTTGGTTGGTTTTTTGAAAGCTCAACAAACATACTACGGTATTGCACACCAGCCTTTTCTGGGATTGCATTCTTCTTAAAACTGAAAAGGCAACAAGTAAAATTACCACTTTCCGCGGTCACTGAGGAGAATCCACCAAGTTTCGAAATATCGGTATATGACCAGGAGTTATATGTTAGTGAGTTTCCCTCCCTATTGGAGATGTCTCCTCTTTGGAGAATTAAACTTGCTGAAGGCTCATTTTGAGAAGCATTTATTTTATTTTTCCCCATTCACCCACTCAAGCACATACTGTAGCAGCTTGGTGTTGCAATGACTGCAAGAAATATTGAATTATAAACAAAGCTTGCTCTTATGTCTTAGATTGAAGAAATAGGGGAGATACGCATTCATATCTGCAGTGGTAGATGATTCTGCCTAACTAACGGTGCTCGGTACTTATCCTTGGAATTTATTAGTTTGTTGTATATATATATAATATATATAATATATCTCGGGACTTCACATTACCGTGCTCGCCAATGGCTTCTCAGCACGGGAGATTAGATTGGGGGGGGGGGGAGTAAAGTATAGAGCTAATTATTATCTCCCTCTCCCAGAATTCTTGGGCTTTTTCATTTTCATCATCCAAAACCTCAACACTATCTAAGCAGGAGGCGACCAGGAGGCCAAACCTCAAACAGTGCTGCCATGCTGTTCACAGGAGAATGGCTCTGAGATTACACATGCTTTGCCGCCGCCCTCCTCTTTTT
>CM031619.1:6767100-6777100 GCA_018398815.1 Conus ventricosus
TTCGCAAAAATCAACCCCAGTTCGTAGATTAGACGACATCGCTGATTGTCATAGTTTCAGGATTTCTGTGTTGCCTGTTCCATCAAAACTTACAGAAGATCGCAAAAAGAGTACGCTCACAGTCTTTTTTGACAAATCTAACTTGTTTCATCCAAATTATTATGGGTCCAGGAACTATTTTTAGATTTAACGAAAATGTTTCCAGTTTTCACGTGTCTTTCCAGAGTAGACTTTTTCCTGTTTTTTGTTTTTTGTTTTTTTTTCCACACCATCGGTTTTGTTTGTCAGATCCCTCCCCCCTCCCCCCTTCATTCTTGCCAGCTGGCAACACACAAAGTGATAAGTTCGTCTAGTTCTTCGTTGATTTTATTTTATGTTAGTCTTCACCTTCAATCCTTAATCCATTTCATGTTCCTTTCCAGATTACTCCGGGCCTAAACTCGATTGGAAAAAGAAGATGTGCAAAAAAAACCTCACTGGCGGTAAGTTGCAACCGTTTTCTTTACACCCATTTACTTCCAAGATGAAAGTCAGCGCACTCCAAAGAGAGGGGAACTAGCAGCACCTCTCGGTGCTAGGCCCTCAACGAAAAAGATAGGTCTTTGACCCGAAGAATACCTGTATTACATCGGGTAGTACGACAAAGGTAGGTCTGGGCCTGACAGGATACCTGCGACACACTGTCTTAGGTAAGATGACAAAGGAATATCTGTGAAAGTCGTTCAACAAAGTTCATGCTGTTTACACTGTGTCGCCCTGTATAATATGACAAACTGAGGCCTTGAATAGGGAGAATTTCCATAGCATACTTGGTAGGAGTTGAGAAAGCTGGGTCCTCAATCAGAGGACTACCTGTAACACGATGTGTAATATCAGAGGGTCCTGGATAGGAAGAATGCACGTGCCACGTTGTGCAGTACACGATCCGAAGGTCTGTCCTACATTGGGAGAATAACTGTATCATCCTGCATGATAATGAGATGCATTAGGCAAGTCCTGAATCAACAGAATACCTGTATCACCCTGCGTAAAATAACATACAAAAGGCAACTCCCAAATCAACAAAATACCTATATCACCCTGCGTCTTATAAGATGCGAAAGTAAGTCCTGAATCAGCAAAGTACCATTATCACCCTGCATAACATAAGATGCAACAGGTAAGTCCCGAATCAACGCAACACCTGTATCGCACTGTGTAATACAAACGGGTCCTGTAGTCAAACAATACCAAAGCACTTCTTGCAGTGCTTGTATTGTACCCTAAAAAAAGCCTAAAAAAAGATGTGAAGAAATGTAACACGGAATTCAGGGTGGATGAAGGAGATCCCCTGACCATCCAGAACTCCATGCATTTCTTTTCACCCCATGCCATGAGAACAGCAGGTATGCTCCTGTCCGCCCATGGCCGTGCAGCAGCCCCTTGTCATCATTGACCCAGCTGATGGTCAGGTTTCCGTTTAGGATTGTTCCCATTTGACCAAACTCTTGAACGGGTTCAAGTTTAGAATAAGGCTCTGGGATATCTCAGGGTTTTTTTTATCAACCAGGAAGACGGGTGACAATCTCTTCACCTGCTTCACGTTCACTAATCCCTCTGATAATACTGCTTCCGGCATGTTCTTCTTTTATTCCTCAGCTAGATTTTCGAGGTTCACCATCAGTGAACTGTTCTTTTTGCGTATGCGACCGTGTTTCATTACATCGTGTAGGTAGCCGCTTTTCGCCTTCTGAGACGGATGTCTAAAGATGACCCTAGCGTGAGTGCGTTCGATGTTGGCCTCATCCATGCCTCTGACACACGGTGACCTACACGTCCTCGAGAGGTGGCATGAGATCTGACAAGCGCGCATGATTTTTTTTTTTTGATGGATGCGTTCACGTACAGGACCTTCGTCTGAAGTGTCAGGTCACGGAGTAGGATGGGACTGGAGTCTACACAGGAGTCAACTCTACAGAGAACACCTCTGCTTACCTGGCTGTCTTGGGCTGGGAATCGAATCTTAAGCCATAGAAAGAGAATGTAAGGTCATGCCTGCTGGGCCGAGTATACCCTGTGATTTGTCACCATGATATTCCGCTTTCAAATGAATCCAGTACTACATTTTCTCAAGCATTCTCTGCCTAGCACAATACCAAGTTTTACTAGGCTTAGTTTGCCTTGCACAATACCAAGTTTTACTAGGCTTAGTTTACCTAGCACAATACCAAATTTTCTAAGGCTTTCTCTGCCTAGCACAATACCAAGTTTTACTAGGCTTTGTTTGCCTAGCACAATACCAAATTTTACTAGGCTTTCTCTGCCTAGCACAATACCAAGTTTTACTAGGCTTAGTTTGCCTAGCACAATACAAAGTTTTACTAGGCTTAGTTTGCCTAGCACAATACAAAGTTTTACTAGGCTTAGTTTGCCTAGCACAATACAAAGTTTTACTAGGCTTAGTTTGCCTAGCACAATACAAAGTTTTACTAGGCTTAGTTTGCCTAGCACAATGCCAAGTTTTACTAGGCTTAGTTTGCCTAGCACAATACCAAATTTTCCAACGCTTTCTCTACCTGGTCCAACATCAAACTTTCCAACGCTTTCTCTATCTGGCCCAATACCAAACTCTCTGACGCTTTTTCTACCTGGCCCAATACCAAACTTTTCAACGCTTTCTCCACCTAGACCAATACCAAATTTTTCAGCGCTTTCTCTGTCCGATCCAACATCAAACTTTTTTTTGACGTTTTCTCTACCTGGACCAATACCAAATTTTCTGATGCTTTCTCTGCTTGGTCCAACATAAAACTTTTCAGCGCTTTCTCTGCCTGGACCAATACCAACTTTTCCAACGCTTTCTCTGCTGAGCATAATACCGAACTTTCCAATGCTTTGTCTACCAAACCTCCTTTGCCCATGTCACTGTAGAAGTGTGAAGCGTCTACGATTGTATTTATGTGGAATCTAATCTCATTCTGTTATCCTTCCAAGGATACTGTGCTGGTTTAGGTTATGTCCAATCTACATTCTGCCTTTAATCAAGCAATTTTTAAAAATCTAATCTAACCATTCCCTCTCTCTCTCTCTCTCTCTCTCTCTCTCTCTCTCTCTCTCTCTCTCTCTCCCTCTCTCTCTCTCTCTCTCTCTCTCTCTCGTTCTCTCTTCTTCCTTTGTTAATTGGGCTTCCGTCTTTGCATTGCTCACTTTTCTCTCCTATTGGGTGATACCATTCATTTTTGCGTTAGGAATATCACACACACACACACACACACACACACACACACACACACACACACACACACACACACACACACACACACACACACACATGCATTATGTTCTGAATCTTGCACCGTAGAAAATACTTTCCTATACTTTAACTGCAAAGACATCTTTTTCTGTGTTAGCGCGTATGCATTAAGTTTTAATATTGACTGCAGTTAATATAACAGCGTGCTAAATGTCAGCCGAGTTCATTAATTCTTAAACGATTAGCACACTCAGTGTGGTGTGGTGTGTGTGTGTGTGTGTGTGTGTGGCGTGTGTGTGTGTGTGTGTGTGTGTGTGTGTGTGTGTGTGTGGTGTGTGTGTGTGTGTGTGTGTGTGTGTGTGTGTGTGTGTCCAGGACAGGGGAAATCGTGATGGTATTGCTTAAGTGCACTAAGTTGATGTATTATTAGTCAGACTTAACACACCAAGGTTACCTCTGCACTCATACACGCATATGCACACTCATGCACCCTCCAAACATTCACCTCTCTTTGGGAATGAGATGTCACGCATTCGTTTCTTTCCTAACACGACTGAAAACAAGAAATACAATTTCTATACTACGTATAATTACTCATGAACAATCCAATCACACAAAATGGAATAATCAAAACATAAAAGGTCAATACTTCCTAATCCCGGGTTATAATAAAGTGGATTCTTACCTGGCCAGGTTTCCACTCACACAACCACACTTTCACACCACACCACAGTTCTCGTACACGTCACTTTAAGTTCTGTTCAGCGCTGGGGTGATGGTGACGCCCTTGGTTGACTGGCTCCAGGTTTCAGGACTGGGTCTTCGTGGTCGTCTCTGGGAACTCGACGCAGAAATCTTCTTCTTCTTTGTCTCTTTCACCCACCTCTGGGTTTCAAAGTCAGTCTTTCTTTTCAGCTTGTCTTTTACCCAAGACCTTGCTGTCTCTTCTGTGCCCCAGGCCACGTGGTTCTCAACCCTACTCTGTCCTGCTCACTCTTCTCTCCTCTCTCTCCTTTGTTCTTCTTTCCCTCATGGTGTTCTTCTCCTCTCCCCATCACGTTGTTCTCCCTCAGTTTATATAGGGATGGACACGAAGGATTTCCCTTTGGGCCATGTCTTTGTCCATGTTGCTTCCCCACAACCTTGTTCACAAGTACACTGAATTATCCTTTCGCTAAATTCTTCCACGCATCAACATTTACACACATCCATACCTAACTGTTTAGGAAACAGCCACTTCACACCAAATGGACATTGAAAATTCCAGCTGACTCGAGGAGGTACTTTAACACAATAATTACCCTCGAGAAAGCTACGATAACAACGTCCACCACACGCATTCAACTAGCCTGACAAAGTATCAACACAGTGCCCCACGGCAATACCATCTGAACAAGCCCAAGACCCCCGCTCTTCAAGATCTGGTTACAAAGCAAAATCAGCTGACTGAGTATTTAGCGCCCACTCGATGCTCCGAGGTCCTAGTGGTTACATTTCCCTCCCTTTCGCTATCGGGAAGGTTCGAACTCGGGAGGGTCCTCACTACCTTAGGTGCCATCCGTCACGTGACAATTGCCTGACCACTTCAACCTCTTTGACACAGTTCGACTGTATGCGCTAGGTGAGGGAGTACTGATAATCTGCCCATCACCTATTTCTCCACCACGTGCGGCATTCGTTTCCTCTAAAGCGCTTAAGGCCTTTTGTGAGACGTTCTGCTCCCTTGACAGTGTGTGTGTGTGTGTGTGTGTGTGTGCGTGCGTGCGTGCGTGCGTGCGTGCGTGCGTGCGTGTGTGCGTGCGTGCGTGCGTGCGCGCGCGTGCGTGCGTGCGTGCGTGCGTGTGTGTGTGTGTGTGCGTGTGTGTCCGTGTTTGTGTGTGTGTGTGTGTGTGTGTGTGTGTGTGTGTGTGTGTGGTGTGTGTGTGTGTGTGTGTGTGTGTGATGGCATGACAAGTATTTTCATCTATTCATGATCATAAAGTGGGAGACCAAGTCCATAGGCTTTGAGCTCTTCCACCATGACAACGAAGGTCATGTTTCAGCGAGCACCTGTTACGACGCCGACTGTCCCGGCCACTTCTCCCCTCCCTCAAAGAAAGACTGCAGCAGGTGCTTTCCACACGTGCCACCATTCCTGCGGAGTACCTCCAAGCTCTGGCGTCAGCAGCCCGGCGCGTGACGTCACACAAGTACATTTTCGTCACAGGCGCGTCATCTAATCACTACAATGAAATGCAGGCGCTTCTGGACAACGTGTTCCACACCTTGTTTCCTCTCATGAAGGGGAAGGATTACACTTTCGTAATCTACGATCTGGGTCTCACGCCAAACCAAAGGAAGCTGGTGAGATGGGTTTTTGTC
This sequence comes from Conus ventricosus, assembly GCA_018398815.1. NCBI lineage: Eukaryota > Metazoa > Mollusca > Gastropoda > Neogastropoda > Conidae > Conus > Conus ventricosus. The sequence goes on from CM031619.1 coordinate 6,772,694, forward strand.
CAGTTCAGATGCTTGTTTCAAAGACCAGTGCATATCTTCTAATTCTAATATTGAAGAAAGTTCCAATAACAACAGTCAAAAACAACAGGAGCAGCGCTTGATTCCGCCGAAGTCTAAATATCCCAATCCGAAGGAAGTTGGCAGATGAATCAGGTAACCCGTGATGTACGAACGTATTGATAAATGAATAGGACAGACGTGGGGAAAGAGACAGAGCCTGAACAACATCGATTCAGTTCCTTTCTATGTGGAATCCTCTTCATATTCCACATTAACAGGATGAGTAGAGTCTTAAAAGGCCACGGGTCCAAGAGCAAGTTTTCCAAATTAAGTTCAGTCATATTGTTTTTCTTGTTCGTCTCTAAGCTCCAAAAATGGTAAAGCTCCATGATCGGTCAGTGGAAACCTCGGCATTACCGCGAACGACACTTCAGGTTTGTGTTCATCTGTGAAAACAGCTGCGAATATTCTTACCAGAAATTTGCCAGTTCTGTAACATTATTACTATGCCACACGTTTCAACGCCCATCTTGCGCTGAAGTGGATGAAGATAAGTGATTGCTCGTTCATTTTCATTGTCCTGAGTGTTTTGTTTCTTGCCTGAAGAAGACTTAAGAGGTCGAAACGCGTCGTGTCTTGTCTTTTGATTCGATTGTCCACATTTTTTTTTGGGCGGTGCGCTAACATTAATATTTAAAATTCGTTTTATAAAACTTTCGCTTTTGTTTCTTTCTTTGCTTTTTGAGGACATGTCTTGTGTCATACATATGACATGTGACACGTAGCGAGATATAAAGGGGAAAAAAGTGTTTACAACCATTTTTTGTTAAGCCAAAGTTTCAACTGTACATAAAAACGAAAACAAAAAAAGGACGCTCTTTATGATGAACATGAAAGAGCAACACTTCCTCCACCATGACAAGAATTGTTGCATCAACGTGTAAGAACTTGTTTTAGACTTTTAATAAACAACAGGTGACATCGTCTGAACCCTACAGGTGTGGTTCCCTGGAGTACAACAATGACAAGAAGAAAGTATGCAAGGAAGGTGTTCGTTGGTCCTTTTTTCCCTTAAGTTTATATGTTACATTTATTAGGATTCATTTGTTACTTATGTGGGTGGGTAGTTACATACGTGGATATTAGTGTTGACTGTTTCTATTGTATTTGCGTGTGTTCCAAGTTGCATTGAGTTAGCCTTGTTGAGCTCTGTTAGTATCCTAAATCAGAGAAAAACAGAATACAGGTCACACACGCACACACACAAGCGACTGAATCATCATGTTTTTTGACGCCACAATATTTGACAAATGAGAACCCAGTTTGTTCAAAAGCATATACAGAGAGAAAAGCGAGCAGGCCATTATTCTTTCTATCTAAGCGTGCCGTTGGAAAGCTGATCTCACAGCTCTGAGGTACAGCACGCTCCATTTGTTGTCAAGAAAGCGGAAATCAAAGTGAGTGCTGTCGGAAGACTAGAACTGAAAGTACGCAAAAGCTGACAACTTGATGTTGTTCCTGGCAGCTTCATAAACATGCTGGTATACGTTGATGATTTTACATGTTAAGATCAAGCCGTTCTTTTCCGCTCGCCAAGCTTATTTTCTTTTTGATAAGAAGCTCGGGTCCCAATCTTGCTTCTTCTCTTCTCTTTTCTGTTTATTTTTTTGTTTGTGTTTGTTTGTTGTTTCTAATTTTTTAGTCAACTGCAACGACAGCAAATACCGTGATGTCCCAGCGTGCGAGAAGACCTTGGTGTTAAAATAGGCTAGGGAAACAACTCTGCAGAGTTCTCTAAAAAAAAAAAAAAATGAGGCAACACGCGTGGACCATAGTTATGGCCCTTTCATACTTATGTTTCTTTATCTGCTTACGCAGCGAGTGATTAAGAGGAACGCTCATCATACACATGTACATTGTGACTGTATTTTTAAGTCTGTGTGTTCAGGTCACACGATGGAATCTGTCCACTCCTGTGTTGCAGACAGAGAAGCACTGTCGCTGTACCGTGATAGACTTCCCCTTTGAAGGATTGCCTCCCTTTGTCCGTCAGCTCAAATGTTACACCTGGAAACCCCTCGTTGTGGCCGTAAGTACCTGGAGCTAGGTTTGTATCACGTGATTAGTACTGCTTGAGATTAATGCCTCTATTGAGAAGATATACCCACCTTTTAAAGTCATCACCAAAGCCCAAAACATCAAAGGCATGTAACACGTAATGAGACTAATATAAGTTTTCATAATAATAGTAATAATAATTCATCGTCTATGGACCTTATGATTGTTGCAATATTTCATATAGCCACCCTGATCGTTGTTAATTAATTCATGAACAACTTTGCCGAGTCTTTCCACTAGAACTTTGCTAGAATTTTATTATATGTATAAGTCAAGGTTTTCGGTCTTCAGTATGTTAACTGATCTCTTTCTAAGTCTTTTCCTTTGTGTAATAAAGTAATGATTCCTTGTCTTTCGATGGATGATAATTCACCTTTATGAAAGGATACCATAAAGGAACTTGCGACTAATCTGCCTAGTTTACCCCGGAAGAATTTGAAGAATTCTACTGTGATTCCGTCACAACCTGGTGCCGAACTACTACCTAGTTTACGAAGCGCATTTGATGTTTTCTCTGAGGTAACCAGTCTTTCACACTGAGCACTATCGTTATCTTCGCAACATGGAAAAAAACTTCTGACTCTACGAATTTGTTAGTCTCCTCCATAACATTTTCTGCGGATGTTGTTTGGCTGTACAGATTTTCATAAAACGAAACGTCACTGGCCGACCACCTTATTCACAAAACTCGCTAACCCGTCACCTCATCATACACTCACTCGCTTACTCACTTCATCAGTCCAACAGCTTACTAATTCTAGTTTCAGTCCGAGCACAACATGTCCACTGGAAAGATTTCGTAACCCCACCCCCCCCCCACCACACCCCCCCCCCCCCACCACCCCACCCCCAGTACTTGTAAAGCCACATCTGATATGTGCACATTTACATAAATGAAATACCCCAGTGGTACACAAAGTGAAATACCCCAGTGGTACACAAAGTTGTGATCTTTACAAAACAAATTTGCAACCTGTGACTGCCAAATACCCATGGCAATTTCAGCAACACATATTAGACTATATAAGACAGTATGGACATTATCAAAGTTATTCATCTCAATGCCTTTTTCATGACAGAGCGAGATCAACGCCGAGCATTCAAACAAAAGATGAAGAACAGAAATATTTTCTCTGCAGACACAAGTAATACCATGAGAATATTCAGTGTTCCAAGTGTTCAGCCTGAATTCACCACCATCACCACCACCAGTAGCAGGATATCAGTAGAACCCTACACCTGACGCTTCTTTCTGTCCTCGGAGGCAGTCTTTGCTGGAGAGGGCGGAGTACCTGGTGTGGATGGACGCCTCCATTCGATGGAGGAACGCCACCCCCATAGCTGACCTCTTCAGCCGAGCCAAAGCCAGCGGCTACCTGACCATGCACAACGGGGGAGCCATAGCGGTCCGTAGCCAGGCGTCCATGGCTCAGTTTTTCGGTGACCACCTCTGCCAGTACGCGCCTTTCGGTGAAATGGCAACGGGACTGGGATTCTATTACAACGACAGGTAATGTCAGCGATGGAAGGCGCGCGCGCGTGTGTTTGTGTATTGTTGTGTGTGTTGTGTGTGTGTGTGTGTGTGTGTGTGTGTGTGTGTGTGTGTGTGTGTGTGTGTGTGTGTGTGTAGATCATTATCAAAGTCACAGTACAGTGCACGAATCAAGACAGTGAGGTTGATCTTTGCATCCAGTGCATCACAGATCGCTTTGCAAGGGCCTGTCAAGGCTCTGGACTTGCAATGTCTTGGTAAGACGGAGGCCATGTTCCAACCTTCACCGTCCGCTGATGGCAGTGCTCCACCATCACCTGTCGTCATCAACAACACAGAGGTCAAAACTGTGGACACGTTCTGCTATCTGGGCAACACTGTCAGCAGCAATGGATCTCTGGATGCAGAAGTGATGTTGCGCATCTCAAAGGCCAGCTCTACCTTTGGCAGGCTCTCAAAGAGTCTGTGGCAAGACCATGGCATCAAATTGCGCACAAAGGTTGCCGTGTACAGAGCTGTGGTTCAGAGTGCTCTTCTCTACTGTTGTGAGACTTGGACCACGTACCGCTGACACATCCAACAACTCCAACAGTTCCATCAACGATGCTTGCGCAAGATCTGCAGCATCAAATGGCAAGACAGAATGTCCAACTACAGGTGCCGAAGAAGTGTGGCTTACCCAGCAATGAGTGTATACTCATCAAAAGCCAGCTCTGATGTACACGACATGTCCGTATGGAGGACAGCAGAACTCCAAAGATGCTGCTCTATGGACAACTGAAGGAAGGACAACGTGA
>CM031619.1:6784600-6794600 GCA_018398815.1 Conus ventricosus
TCCGTGACAATTTCCCCCTTGCAAAAGACCATGCTCCGCATTGTCTCAAAACAACGGTACAAAAAGGACAACAACCGATATTGCTGACACACAGCTACACGCGCAAAGTTTGGAAAATACTTTAAACCAACGGTTTATAAGTTATAAAATATACAATTAGTGAATACCACTCCAATGAGTTATCATTGACGTGCGCTCTTGCGTTATTTCGTCTCATTTTATAAACGACCTCTGTGCGCACTATGCAATTCCCCCACCTGCGATTTGCCATATCTTCTCTTCACAATTCTTATGAAAAGCACAATATAATATGATCACGATCCATGACACTTCACTGAGGAATCTCCATCCTCACTTATTGCAAATAATGCATCACTACACAAGCGACTGTATGCTCAAGCATAACTACATCCACATGAACAAGTCTCACAAATAAAAATATGAACAAGTCTCACACACAAAAAAAATATGAACCATAGCCAACTGGGAATGAACCATATCCAATCAACATAACTGGAATCAACACATATTATCAACAATGCACCCCGGATATGATGACTTCCCTTGAGTTGCAGCTTGCTAGACTACACGGCTTAGATAGTCAGCTCCGACATTCTGTCGACCGGGAATGTACTGCACTCGGTACCTGTAGGGCTGCAGTGCCATTGCCCAACGCAGAACTCTGCTGTTTTTCAACTGCGCCTCCTGCAGGAATTTGAGTGGTTGATGATCCGTCTCGAATCACGAACTCTTTCCCATACAAGTATTTGTGGAATTTCTGCACGCCCACACGACAGCTAAACACTCCTTCTCCACCGTTGCGTACCCTTCCTCACACTTTGTCAACTTCCATGTAGCATATTCACAGGAAACTCGACTCCTTCATGCTCCTGCAACAATACTGCACCTATCCCACCACCTGATGCATCTGTCCGCAACAAAAATGGTTTGGACATATCTGGCAGCTTCAAGATGGGACGGGAACTAGTCTTTCCAACACCGTCTGCAGTGCTTGCTCTGCAGCGTCTGACCACTCGACCACTGCCGGTTTCCCTGCCTTGACCAAATCACTGAGAGGACTCGTGATTGCAGCAAAGTTTGGGACAAACTCCCTATAGAACCCAATAAAAACCTAGCAGACTCCTGACTTCTGTTTTGGTCTTTGGCCTCTCTGAATTCATCATCTTCTCCACCTTTCCTCTTTCCGGCTGCTTTGTGTCACCTCCGACAACGAAACCTAGGAACTCCAGGCTTGGAAAGCCAACCTGGCACTTTGTTGGTCTGGCTGTGAGATTGGCTTGTCTCAACCTCTCCAAGACTGCTCCTAGCTGCCTCATATGCTCCTCCCATGTCTCGGATGCTATCAGAATGTCATCCATGAAATTCACCACACACTTCCAATCCGTCAATAGCTTCCTCATCATTCGAGAGAAGACCGCAGGTGCGTTGACCATCCCAAAAGGGAGTACTCGCCACTGGTATAGCCCCATAGGAGTGGAAAATGCTGTGACTTCCTTTGAGTCCTCACTCAAGGTATTTGCCAGTAACCCTTGCTCAGATCGATCCTGGTGAAATACTGGCTCTTGCTTGTGGCGATCTGAGCGAACAGGTCTTCCATGTTGGGTATGACCTCTGCATCGACCTTGGTGACACTGTTCAGACGTCTATAGTCGACACAGAATCGATGCTCACCTGACTTTTTCCTCACTAAGACGACGGGTGCACTATATGATGATTTGGACGGTTCGATCACCCCAAGGTCCAACATCTTTTCTACCTCCTCCTCGATCACTTGCTTGGTGGCATATGGGATCGGGTAGGCTTTCACATGTACGGGTTTCTGTGATTGTCAACTCCACCGTACATGTCTCTAGAGTTGTCCTGCCTGGTTTATCAGTCAGGGACGCCCTATACTGTTCTAGAGCCCCCTAACTTCCTCCTGTCTCCTACTGTCTAGCCTTCATACAGTGACACATCCCTGTATGACTCTTCCCTGGAAACTCAGGCAACAAAATCTCTCCTTCTTCTGCTGGGTCTCCCTCACCTCCATCAATGATTGCTGCTGCGCCTATGTGCTGACTCTCACGCTGAATATATTTGCGGAGTAAATTTGCATGGAAAAGTTTTGATTTCCCATTCACATCGATTCGGTAGTCTGATCTACCTTTTCAATGATGGTGAATGGTCCCTTCCATGCATCAGCAGCTTGTTGTGATCCGTGGGAAGCAGTAAACAGGACTTGGTCTCCACCTTGAGGAATTGCTTCCTCACCTTCCTGTCATACGCTTCTTCTGGACGACCCTAGCCTCCTGCAAACTCTCCCTTGCGACCTTACATGTCTCCTCGAGCCTATTGCGTAAGTCTACCACATACTGATATGTGGTTTTGACTTCTTCGGACTCCTGTTCTCCGGGACCACAGCTCTTTGATGAATGCACAACCGGTCCCTGAACTGTCCGCCCATACAGCAGCTCAAATGGCGAAAAGCCTGTGCTTTCCTGAGGGGCTTCCTGTAGGCAAACAGTGCCGCTGGAATGTAGCGGTCCCAATCTGCTGGCCTTTCCTCACAGAGCTTCTTAAGATGCCCTTCAGCACACCGTTGAATCTCTCCACCAAGCCATTGCATTGTGGATGGTATGGGGTATGTGAGCAGCTGTGTGATCCCTAGCAGCCTGTTGACCTCCTTCATCACGCCTGAGGTGAACTGTGACCCCTGTCACTGAGAATTTGTGCTGGCACACCCACGCGAGAAAAGATGTCTACCAGCCCTTCAGCGACCTGTTGCGTATCTACCCCTTCAATGCAACCGCTTCTGGGTATTGGTCGCGTAGTCCACAAGTGTAACACATACCTGTGCCCACCTTTGGAACAGGGCGCGATTGGGCCAATCAGATCGATAGCCACCCTCCTGAACGGTGTGTCAATTAAAGGGGGATGTTTTAAGAGGCGCCTTCCTCTTCACCCCTCTTGTGGCTGACCTTTGACACACGTCACATGACATGCAGAACCGCTTTATGTCTGTCATTGCTCCTGGCCAATGAAAGTCATCAAGACTCGGTTAGCTGTTTTGCTGGTGCCGAGATGACCCGCCATGAGCGACTCGTGACCCACTGACATGACAGTGTCACGATAACACGCTGGTACCTCTAACTGAGTGGTCACCTTACCTGTCATTCCCCTTGGTGAACACTCGGTACAACAGCCCGCCTTTCACAAGAAATTCTGTCTCACCTCTCTAACCTCCTGTTTCTCTCCACCTCTTGCCAACTCCCAAGACTTCACGAGCGAAGGGTCTTGTTCTGCGCTGCCCTAAACTCATCAGGCGACACATCTATGCCCGACTTCCTTCCTGGAACAACTACGGTTTAACAACCTTTTCTCCTTCTTGCTCCGTGTTTGAACTGCTGCCCCTGTAGCAGTAACAACTCAGGATCCCATGGATCCCTTGCCCCTGGAATATTTTCCAATGATCAAATCGTGAAGGGGTTTCTCCATCACCAACGCAGACAACTCGCCTGAGAAGTAAGGGGTACATACTTCTATCTTAGCAACTGGAAACTCCCTCACAGTGCCATCGATTAGAGTACAGGTCTGGATTTGCCCTGTCAAATCCCTTTATCGACCAGCGTTGTTCGTACTACCCCGCATGAACAACCAGTGTCTCGTAACACTTTCACCCTCTGCTGGCCAATCCACCCTTCTTCCACTGGTAACGAACCACTCAGCCTAGTGCCCTCTATCCCTGACACTGACTGCTGTCCAGTGCTAGCCACAGGCTTTCACTCCACCCTCTTCAGACTGAATCCCTTTTGGTTCCACTGCTGGTCGTTTCCCTTGACGACCCTTATCCACCTCTTGCAAGGCTGCTGCCTTCTGGAACCTCATGCGACAATCCCTCGCCACATGTCCCTTCTTGTGACAAATGAAACACCTAATGTCCCTTTGCCCTTCCTTCTGCCCCACCACTGGGTTTGCAGACTTTGCAGAAAACTCTCCTAGTCTCCTTGCACTCTTCTCACTGTGCCTAGCACCTGTTTCTCTGCACCTTAGTGCCCAAACGTGCCTCTCTATACACCTCTGCGAACTTCAACAACTCTCCTGCTGTCTCTGGCTGTCTCTCTTTCAAATGTATGGTTAACTCAGGGCCGCAACCTGACAAAATCTGTTCCTTCATAACTAGCTCTTTCAACTCAGCGACTCCTTTTTCGTACCGCTTAACTCTAACCATTTCTCAAAATAGTGATCTAGACGTGCACCAAACTGAGTGTACGTCTCACCTGCTTGTAATTTAGCTGAACGAAATTTCTTCCTGAACCCCTCCTCTGTGAGGTCAAATCCTTTCATCAACGATTCCTTCACAGCGCCGAAATCAGGACTGTTGTTCTGCTGGTAACGCAGTGAAAATCTGCAATGCCTTACCCGTCAATAGCGCTGACAAAATGACTGCCACTCTTCTGAAGGCCAACCCTGACTGGTCGCAAACGTTTCGAAACGACTGATGTATGCATCAATCGAATCGGTTCCTTCAGAGAATTTTGGCAACTTGGGTCGGGGAGCATAGCTGTGCACAGAGTCACTGGAAAGTGAGCTACCATCCTCGGTGTCTCCCTTTGTATTCTCACTTTCTCCAACTCTAATTGAACCTTTAATCTTTCCGTTTCCTGCGTTTCCTAGCCTGATTATCATTAGCCTGAATCCTTAATCTTTTGTTTCCTGCTTCATTCTTTCTGTTTCCTGCGCTTCCCTTATTCTTTCTGTTTCCTGCTTCATTCTTTCTGTTCCTGCGCTTCTACTGCGATACGGCGTCTTTCCGCGCGTTCATCTCTTTCCATCTTTTGTTGGTTTTCAACGAATGCACGCAACTCATCTCCTGAGTAACCTAGATCACGAGCGACGCTCACAAGTTGTTCAATAGGGGTGTTCTTTTCTTCCGCCATTGTATCTCTTTTTTTTTTTTTTTTTTTTTTTTGAACAAGATTTTATAACTACGACAGCCAAACTGGTGGTTACCGACACGAGTGACGTGATAGCACAATCCTATGAATGACATATTAGCTTGGGACAACGTAGTTAGTTTTTATAAGACGCCAGCGCCTGACCCAACTATGAGAGCGAATTAATAGGCAATCTGTGCGAAATGAGTACTCTGGGGCTGAAATGCAAGCCTAGTATTAGCTATCTTGGAAGCAATGCCAGCCTAGTATTTAACTATCTTGGGAACATACAGTAAGACAACCCTGTCTTAGGATTACAATACTTGAATCCACCCAGCTTCCTCTCTGAGAATGTGAACAATTATAATAAATGGGCCAGAATATCCTGGCAGGCTCGCCAATAAATTGTCAACCTTGAGTGATGTCAGTGGAGGAAGGACTAGCGCACAGCCCAAACACACTCACAGCTTGCTTACAATCTCATTCATATATCATGCATTCGTCACATCAAACCACTAGTAAAGTCTATAACTTTACTATACATGATCATAGAAAGAACATCAATGCATATAGAATCAAACAAAATAAAACATTCTCTCTTTCCTTGAACTTCACAAAATCATTTATCTAAAACATCATTAACTAACCCGGGTATAAACAGATTTCTACTTTTACCTGGCCAGGTGATCTTAACTATTCACGAATCACTGTCTTTTCTTTTCTTTTCTTTTTCTTTTCACTGTCACTTTCACAACACGACACAACTGCCGGCACTGGTGTTGGTCTGATGGCGCCTGGTCAGGTGAGACTGTTGGCGTTGGTCTGTGGTTCTGCTTGGCGAAGTGACGCTGCCAGGTATGAGGTCGAACCCCCGGTTAGGGTAGAACAGTGACTATCAACATCGATCTGTTCTCCTTTCTTTCTTCCTGCATTAACGCATTGCACTCTCTCTCTCTCTCTCTCTCTTCTAGTCTGCTCTTATCAAATGGACATGGTTGCTTTCTTTTCTTTTTCTTTTCTTTCTTTTCTTCTTCATAAATTAGCAACTCTTTCTCTCTCTCCACATCTCTCCTCAGTCCTTCCTCTGCAGACTATCTCATGCTAATCTCTCAACTTGGTTCTCTTCTCTCCTCCCCTCATCTCTCTGCTTTTCTCTCAAGCAGACCTAGAACCTCTCCCTCTCTCTGTCTCTGTTCGTTCTTCCCTCGTTCTCCCGTTCTCTCACTCACGCATTCTTCTTTTCGTTCCGATCTGTCCAAAACGGGCGAGTACCATTGGTCAGTATTTTTACCCCTGACACCCCGAAGTTGTCTCCCTCTAATTCCATTGGATATTCACATCACGACAGTCCCGTCTACACGCCCTACTCTCTGTGGTGGTCAATTGGTCATTTAATTGATTAGCTAGATTTCACCCCACCACACACTACCTTCCCCCCTTTCCTACTCAACTGGTGCCGTGTGGACACTGGTCACTCTAAAGTGGCTAGCTGAGTCTGGTGGGCGCCACGATGTCTAAACTAACAATGACGCTGGTTCACAAATTGGCCGGATAAGGCTGGCCCAGGTACTGAGGTCCGTCTGGGCAGACATCGAGGCGTCGGTCAAAGCCGCTTAGTCAGTCTGGGTGGGTCGGGACCGTCTCGGTGAAACCTCTCCACTAAGCTTAATTGGCCGGACCCGACCTATGGGCCCGTCTTCTGACGCCTAGAATGTTTGAGTTTGGACTTAGGTCCGAACAAATTGGCTGGCGACTCCCCAAGTTAGGTTGTTCCCCCCAAGTTAGGTTGTTTCATTTTTTTGTCCGTGACAGTGTGTGTGCTTGTGTACATGCATACGTTCACGTGCGTGTGTGCGTGTGCCTGCATGCATGTGTGTGTGTCTGTGTGTGCGCACGCGCGCGCGTGTGAATGTACCTATGTTCCACCGGACGCTTCACCTATTCATACTCATGTTGATGTTGATCGGGGCATAAGTGCACTTGAAGAGAGTCTTTTCCATTGTATGAGTCAGTTTGATGATGCATATGTGATTGTATCTGGAGACGTTGATGCCAGAACTTCCAATGTTCCTCCAGATCTAAACAAAGACTTTATTTGAGGCCCTGGCACTTTCAAAAATGTTACGAATTTCGTTTTCCACCACTACCAAGAATATCACAAGCATTAACTTTTGACGAAAAATGTTTTTGCGATGCAAGGAATCCAGTTATTTGTAAATTAGCGACAACTGACACTCTTTAGAAAGATAACTGTAATTAAGATTTTTAAAGAAAGAAATTAGAGCTGAGTGTTCAAGGTGGTTTAAAAAGACTTAGTTGCTAGGTCTTTATGGGAAGATGTAATGAACCTTTCAGCCGCTCCATATAACGGTCATGATTGTTGTCTACAATAACACTTCGTTCAATTACCATTGCCCACGTCGGAAATGCGTGTATGTTCGTGCATGTTTTGTGCGTATGTATACATGCATGCTAACAGTTTGGCCTGTGCATAAAGAATGTGTGTACGCAATGTATTTCCATAATGGTGCAAGCGTTTCCACTTTCATTTTGTATCATTTAGCTTAAAAAGGATGGATTGGACGAACAATCTATGTATAAACTTTCAATCCTCTGTGTGTGTGTGTGTGTGTGTGTGTGTGTGTGTGTGTGTGTGTGTGTGTGTGTGTGTGTGTGTGTGTGTGTGTGTGTGTGTGTGTGTGATGCATCATTTTTCCTAAAACAACGAGACTTACAAAGTCGTTCGTTTCAAACCATTTTATTCGTAACACCCACATGAAAACATCACAGGGGAAAATATCATGTGACACGAAAGACACCCCAAGAGATCAATTCATACGTCAAATCCTAAAACAGATGGCGAATACAAGTCATGCATACCAGCAGTATGCCCATACATGGCACTGCAGTGCTTTCCAAATGAAAGCACAATTTCCACGTCATGAGACCGAATACTACATAATGAAGACGATCCCTCATCCACCCCTGTCGTCATCACCATTCCCCAGCCTCCCCTGAACATTCTGCCGTGTGGCCTGTCTACAATTGCTCTTGAAAGGTTTGACACCTTCTGTTTCCTTTTTCGCACTTCGTAGTATACCACTTCCTCTGATGTAAGGGGGCGAACAGGTAGCACGATTGTAACACTGTCCAGAGTGGACATTTACAATCTGTTGCTGTGTCCGTTTGCTCCTACGGCTTCGTAACGTATTTTGGAGTCACTGTTCTGTTGTTGTTTTTCAATATCTTCACACGTTCTTTGACCTGAGACTAATAACCAAACCAGCCTTAGTACTGCCTAATTCATAATGCGGTGTCCTAGGGAAAAGACGTTTTATATTCTTGTTACGGTATTGTCCTTATGTTATGGTGGGAAAAGGACGCACAGTTTACACTGATCTCAGCGTTGTCGTAGGGAAAAGGACGCATATACCTTACAGGCCTCGTCCTTACGTAATTGTGGGGAAAGGACACACGTTTCGTATGGATCTTCACGGTGTTGTTGGGAAGACACCCCTAGTTTACAGACATTGTTCTCTTTAGTAAAGTAGGAAAAAGGCACGCTTAACACTGCGCTTTATGTTGTACGGACAAGACACTCGTCTTTCAAACGTTGCCCTTTTGGTCTCCAAGAAAAAAGACATACATTTTACATTATTCTTTGCAATATTCAGACGAAACACATATGTACATCTATAGTTCCTTTAGTACTGCATAAGAAAGGCACACATTTTACATTGCTCTTCATGGCACTGGAAGGAAAAGAGACACGTTTAACAGACATCACTTTTGTGGTGATAAAGGGAAAAGATACACTATTATCAGACAATGTTCTCTTTGGCACTGTTTAAACAAAAAAGCAACAACGCTGATTGGTCGAGAATCTATGACAGGCCTATGGAATAGAATGCAACAGCAAACAACGCTGATTGGTCGAAAATCTATGACAGGCCAATGGAATAGAATGCAACAGCAAACAACGCTGATTGGTCGAGAATCTAGGACAGGCCAACGGAATAGAATGCAACAGCAAACAAGGCGAAAGACGAATGGATGCACAATACAAGGTGTAAAAGTACGCTAATGTAATACATGATACGAAACACAGTGGAATTTTCAATAAAATGTCTTCAAACGTCACAAGCTCCTGCACCAGATGCACCAGCCAATGGTCCCCTGATGGCCGCCAGCTACAGAACGACTCTGGAGGAAACAGGGGCGGGGAAGTGAACAGAATGCAGTGGGGAGAGACAGCGAACGAGTGGATGTTTTCTTTTAAACAAGGCGGGGACACAGAATCATCACCTGTCTTTTGCATTCGGCTCTCAGTCAGGGAAATTATAAAGGAGTTAAGAAAAATAAGTGACATGCACGTCGAGACGAGTGTTCACGCTGAAGTCAGCAAGACGTGTTTTGGAGGAGCTCTCGATTTGCGTGTGCTTTTTCTTTTTCTACATAGTGTATTTGCTCTGTGTGGAAACTTATTTGTCGATTTCTTTACAGTGTGGTTTTCTTTTCAATGATAACAGTTATTTTGTTACTTTCTCCTTATAGTCCTTTTTATTTTCATGGTGATTATCAAAACTGGACCCTAAGCATTGTGACAGTGTGAGCGGATACTTTAAGAACTGGCTACAAGATCAGAAGGTGAGCGTGTTTTGCCTGTATTTGTTATTAACAATCAACTACCGGCTTTTGATCAAAAAGAGACTGCAACGAGCAATGTGGAAGAGCATTCCAAACACCTGAGTTCATGAGTTTCTGTGTGTCATTTTTCTCCACATTCCCACGTAGTACCATAGTATTCATAGAGTTGTCCGCCCTTTGTGATTAGAGTAACAGCGCCACAGCTACAATTTGTTTTGCTGGTTAAAGAAGACACCGTGTCTGCCTTATTTGTGCGACTTTTTATGATTGTATGATTATAGCGCCCATCAAGATGGGTGTACCAACCCAGTATGTTTCTTCCTAGATCGGTGTACACTTGGTTCAGTTCTCAGCAGAATTCTGCTCTGTTGAAGATTTGTTTATATATGTAGATAATAATTGCATGTGTTTTGGAAAAA
>CM031619.1:6797100-6817448 GCA_018398815.1 Conus ventricosus
TTTGGTCTCCAAGAAAAAAGACATACATTTTACATTATTCTTTGCAATATTCAGACGAAACACATATGTACATCTATAGTTCCTTTAGTACTGCATAAGAAAGGCACACATTTTACATTGCTCTTCATGGCACTGGAAGGAAAAGAGACACGTTTAACAGACATCACTTTTGTGGTGATAAAGGGAAAAGATACACTATTATCAGACAATGTTCTCTTTGGCACTGTTTAAACAAAAAAGCAACAACGCTGATTGGTCGAGAATCTATGACAGGCCTATGGAATAGAATGCAACAGCAAACAACGCTGATTGGTCGAAAATCTATGACAGGCCAATGGAATAGAATGCAACAGCAAACAACGCTGATTGGTCGAGAATCTAGGACAGGCCAACGGAATAGAATGCAACAGCAAACAAGGCGAAAGACGAATGGATGCACAATACAAGGTGTAAAAGTACGCTAATGTAATACATGATACGAAACACAGTGGAATTTTCAATAAAATGTCTTCAAACGTCACAAGCTCCTGCACCAGATGCACCAGCCAATGGTCCCCTGATGGCCGCCAGCTACAGAACGACTCTGGAGGAAACAGGGGCGGGGAAGTGAACAGAATGCAGTGGGGAGAGACAGCGAACGAGTGGATGTTTTCTTTTAAACAAGGCGGGGACACAGAATCATCACCTGTCTTTTGCATTCGGCTCTCAGTCAGGGAAATTATAAAGGAGTTAAGAAAAATAAGTGACATGCACGTCGAGACGAGTGTTCACGCTGAAGTCAGCAAGACGTGTTTTGGAGGAGCTCTCGATTTGCGTGTGCTTTTTCTTTTTCTACATAGTGTATTTGCTCTGTGTGGAAACTTATTTGTCGATTTCTTTACAGTGTGGTTTTCTTTTCAATGATAACAGTTATTTTGTTACTTTCTCCTTATAGTCCTTTTTATTTTCATGGTGATTATCAAAACTGGACCCTAAGCATTGTGACAGTGTGAGCGGATACTTTAAGAACTGGCTACAAGATCAGAAGGTGAGCGTGTTTTGCCTGTATTTGTTATTAACAATCAACTACCGGCTTTTGATCAAAAACCGTTTACTCCAAGTTAATCGCAGAACGGGACAGAGACCAAAATGGCAAATTAACCCACTGGAAAACAGGCCGACGATTCATTTTCATAAAAGTACCAACTGTACCCCTACAAAAACTAGTACAAATTGGCCCCTTTCCGCGCTGCTCTTTACCATAAAGAACAAAAACTTGCCAGACAACAGCAAGAATCGGAGTGTCGGCGATGTCTTACTAAAGGGCATCGCGTATCTGATTGTGTCAGCCCATTTAAATGCAAACAAAGACACAAAGCAGGAGACCCTGAGTGCAATATGCAGGGAGAATGCCCACAAACTGCACAAACTGTCCAACAGAGTTCTGATCGGAACTCTGGACAGACAGATGACAGTAATATGGAAGAAGAGAGCAGACAAAATGACAAGACAACGGAAAAGACAACTGACAACACTACACCTCCTGATAAGAACAAGGATAAACATAACCATGACAATACTGACAGAGATAAGAGTCCCAACCGATCGCGACCAAAACACAGACAAACCACCATCAGTTCCTACAGACAAACTACCATCAGTTCCTACAGAAGAGACAACTCTGGGTCTGTAAAGCGCACACGTTTGCGCGAATCAGCTTCGTCCCAGACAGAGAAACAGCCCAGACTGATGGAACGTGGTGAGAGCAGCGACAAACATGAGGAAGCGTGTGAGAGCTGAGAACGATTCTCGTATGCCACCCTCCTCACGTTTCCGTGGATAAAAACGGATCTGGCTAGGTTAACGGACTGTGAATGGTGAACTGTGATTTATAACTTTGGAAGAAAGCGACAAGATAATTTTTAAAAAAAAAGATCATCACTAACTCTTTCTATGGATTCATTACGAATTATGACACTGAATGCCAGAGGGCTAAACAACAAAATGAAAAGGAAAGCCATGTTTGATTATTTTAAACAACATAATATTGACATTGTGTGCTTACAAGAATCGCATATTACAAGTAAAGATATTCATATTTGGGAAAGACAGTGGGGAGGGAAAGTTGTTTATAATGAAAGAACAGCATGTAGTAAAGGGGAAATGATTCTGTTTTCAAAACGCTTCACCGGAGAAGCAAGACTTGAAGAGCAACACGATAGAATACTTGTCGTCACTGTGCAAAACGAAGACATAGACTTTGTCTTAGTAAATATATATGCCCCAAACGAGGGTAACGAAAAAATATCTTTCCTCTCTGTGACGTTCATTCATAAGCTCGGGTCATTTCATTGAGAAAATGACGCAATCGATGCATGACGTTTATTTGCTCTGCACTTGTTTTATATTTCTATCTCCAAACGACGAAACTAATTGTTAGTTTTTGCTTTAGTGCAGCACTCTTATGATTTCAAACGTTGTGTAGACTTGTATTTGTATTAATAATAAAATAATTTACAATCTTAGAGTGTGGAAAACCATGGTATTGACCAATCATAATGATCGAAATATCAGTTGTTTTTCATCCGCGCATGTGCAGTAAGTGTTGGCCGCTGCTTCATGAAAACTGATCAACCAAGTTGACCAGAAATTGGCTCGACACCAAAGGTCAAATTTTTAGAAAAGAAGAAGCCTGTTGAAGGAATCAGTCAAGGCCAGACTGAAAGGGGACTGCAGGGCAGGTCGACAACATCCACAACCTTTGCGGGGAAGGCGTTAACGAGTCTCATCGTTCCGTGGACAAGTCGATAGCTGTAGCCATTAAAGACTGTGTTGAGGTAAATAGATCTAAACCATTTTTTCGTGTAGCGCAACAAAAGTTATCTCAATATAATCGTATTAAGGCACATTTTACCGGTTCAATAATATTTTGTGCGCGTGATCATCTAAAATGCTCTAAATTAATTGTTTCAGATTTACCAGTCAACACATATGATTGATTATGGAGCTGTCATTTTCATTTGTTTGCTCTCATCATATCGTGTTGTCATGTATTAATCTATATTATGCAAATTCTATTTCAGTTTCACCGTTGCATACAACCATATTTAGAAGATATGATATTTGTGTGAATGCAGATTTATTATTTGGAGAATCGTAAACGAGTTCAAGTTATGAACGAAGCATTTTTCTTGGATCTAAGTGATCTGTGTAATATGAAGATTAACGCGATTTGATTTAATCTGTTCAGGGATTAAATATAATTGTAATTCATTAAGCATTAAGCCTTGGCGAATTACACAATTAAGGCAGATTGGAATATTCGTGTACACTCTTCTTCTTTGTTAACGAGTTATATCGTAAAGCAAATTTTTGAAGGAAATCAATTGTAAATGATAGAGCAAGCTAGTGCAATTGTAAAGTGTGTTTGGAGCGTGTAGTGAGTGGATTAGTGATGTGCCACTATAGTGCAAGATTTAAGACGATCGTTATCTTGCAGGTTCTTTTCCTTTTCCTCCTTCCGTATCTTTATCTTTATCTTCGTCACGCATCCTCATCCTACTACATTCTTCGTTGAGAGGAACGTGTTGGCGTGTCAACGTTGCCGGAATCTGGAGGTGGACTCTGAGCATCAGCGGAACTCCGGAAGACTACAGGATTCCGTGAAGCTGAGTGCCAATCATACAAACACATCCCTCCACATTCAATCACGTTACAACACACTCAGACATTTTATTTTTTTTGTAATGCATAACTATATTCTATGTGTATTCTCCGAAAGACATTTTTAGCACGAACGGACAATCGATATTTGTGCTATTGCATAAACGAAGTGGAGAAGGACAGGAACTTTGCTGTTTCAAAGTGAATGTGCATGATTAGTTTCTTTTGTATGTAATACATTTCATAAAGAGCAAACGGACATCAGCATTCAAAACAACAAAACGACATACTCACTGCAGATCATCTTCATCGTTATTCATATTTTATTAAATTTAGTTGTTATTGTCAAAAATCAAACCTCTTGTTCCATCTTCAGAAAGAATGTGAAGGGAGTGGACGAAAGTTTAACTTTCCTACAACGGTCTATCATTCCTGCCTGAACATTCAACCATCATTATTGAATGGGGCTTTATAAATCCGTCACACTCTGCATCTCTGGAAACAGAAACAAATGACTGAATAATACCAAAAGGTGATCCGTCTGCCTTTGTAAGAAGAATTGTAAAAAATTCTAAGTAGTACGTCGGTAAGCCTGGAAATGGGGAGAGGGGGAAGGGTTTAAAACGGATATGTCAAACAAGCATTCGCTTGGAGTTACGAGCATGTAATTATCTCACCATGGGCGCAAGAGTTACCCTACTTTGATCATTATTTACAGTCTACGGGGAATATTCGTTACCGATATCAATCGTCTCAAATGTCGAATGTCCTGTGTCATTGCGTGATTGAACTTGAAGAAATGACAGGTAGTAGATTCTGGTTAGATCACTGTACAATATGGCTTCTTTATTTTAGTTTTTATTCCGTGTATTGGGACACGCTAATCATTGAAGCCCTAGACAGAAGACACTCTAAATATTGTTTTGTCCAGCAGTGGTTTCTAAGTGAGTATGTAAGTAAGATCTTGTAGTTTTATGTTTCAGAAATTTGCTTTTCACTGGCGAGGTAGGAGCAAAGTTGCTTGGTGTTCAGTCATTATTCAAAGGACTCTTTTTTTTTTTTGTTCACTTGGATTACCAGACGTGTTTGATAGAATATCAGACAGAATGGTTTGTTGAGAGTTACCTTCCCCCTTACCTCCCTTGATTGATGAATCTTGATTATTTCGTGTACACTCTTTAAAATGTGAATGCCTCAGAACCTATATAGTTACAATGTATACGCCACTGAAGTCACAAAGACTAATGTATTTTAATCGTTGCGACTATATTGGATCGAAAAGCCCATATATTCTCTAACTGGTATTTTGCATGATTAATTTTGGCGTCACTTTTTTATCCTCAGCTGGCAAAACCTTGAATATTTCTGGATTTCACAGAAGTATGAGAAAACCGTTAAATCCAAAAACGTACATTAAAAGCAAAGTCCGCAAGCTCTCATTTTGTGTGCCACATACTTGGGATATTTTCCACACAAGCTTGCGACAATACGAAATGATTGACGATGCTGACCTCTTCAACAGTCGCCTTCTTCGTTTCACTCTTTGCCATTGGCGGAGTTTTGCACTAAATTGTCAGTCCACGAAATTCAAAATTCCCGATCTTGGTAATGACTCCATTTCTATAACAAATACAACTGAAAAATGTATAAACATTACTATCCAGTAGTCTGTTTCAGTAGGGTATTCTTTTTAAGGCAAGAGGTGGCACGAAAATTAAACCATTGTTCTGTTAAAACTTCTTCATTTTTTTCCTACTGTTTATTTATTTATTTTTTTAAACATGGGAAAAACCATATTTGGGTGATTTCAAAGCTCTTGTGTGATTTGGGGACCACAAATGGGGGCAAATTGGGGAAAAATGGAGAAAAAAACGGTTCAAAACAAGACCTGTATTTCTATCATAGTAGACATGTTAGGCACTTGAAACATGACTTTTCTTGTTTTGCTGAGCTGTAGTAATGCAATTACAAAAGGATTTTTATATATCTAAACTGCTCTTTTTTCAATCATTTTTTTTTTCATTTGGTGGCCATCAGCTTCGCGTTTCATTGCTTATGAATTTTTCAAATAGAAATAGCAAATCATAAGTGCTGTTTTGACTTATAAATAAAATGTAATTGCATGCAGACATTTCTGATCAAGTGGAAAAAAAATTACCAAGCTAGCTAGTCTGGATCCAGAGATATTGTGTTCCTTGCACATCAACCGTTGTCGGAAAAAGTGATTTTGAGAAGATGACGTTTGAAAATAAAGAAGTTGAGCAATTTTCACACACACACCTTCAAACACAGTCATGTTTTACTAAGAAAAACGTGAAAATAGACCAAATGAAGACCACAGATGGTTTCAACAGACTTTCTTGAGCACAAAAACACATATAACCCAAAACATGATTTTTGAAAGAAAATGGTCAAATTTTCGTGCCACCTCTCCCCTTAAATCGAAAATCGTATCAGAAGCTCATGTCGACTGTCAGGCGAGAAGAAAGGCCAGTCCATATCAGACAGAGTCCGTCCTTTACAACCAACTCCGGCCAGCAGACACAGCCAGCCAGCCAGCCTACTTTCACAACTCTGATGCAAGTCACCAATCACCGAGAAGATTAGATTATCATGTGGTACAAACTGATGACGGAGGGGTTGTTGGCCTGCGCTCGTCCCCCCCCCCCCCCCCCCCCCCCCCCCCCTCCCTCCCCCACTATTAGATTGTTCGTCTTTGTATTTGTCTGACTTTATTCAAGTTTAAAAGGCTGCGCCAGTAGTTAGGTTTTCTTATGGCAGCAAGAGTTACCCTACTTGTTTATTGTTTGATGAATATTCATTAGATAATGACCTAAAACCAGTGTATATGTTGCTGTGACAATTTCGTCCACCACCACCACCACCCCCTCCACCCTACAATTTCGTCCATGGGGAAAGTGCAATTTCGTCCAGAGGCAAAGAGCAGCAAACGCATGTATGAAAATGAGTGTTTATTACTTATTCCTGGCAGATTTTTGGCGTCCGCGATGTATTTTAAGCCTAAAAGAAACACAGGAAGGTGATAAAGACTATATAAAGTGAGTAAAGATAGCAACAGAGTACACATACATATCTATATACATAGGCGTACACTCACACACGCACATGTCTATGGATGTACACTCATTCAAACACACAGTAGTTTTGTTATCAATTTTCAAAGATAAAGTTCTCCGCTCAGTCTTGGTGTGACGTCAACATAAATTACGACGTCAACGTGAAATAATAAAGATGACGTAAATTATTATTTAAAAAAAAAAACTAAAAAAAACGGGAGCGAGCCCCGAGTCTGGCCTGGGACTGTAGGTCTCCCAGCCTATTTGTTTTTGTTCCTCGCTGCCACCGTCAAGTGACCTTGAGAGGCTGACCGCCAGGTCGGTGGTGGTAATCGTAGTCTGCTGTACCCTATGAGACTTCAATTCAGCTGTGTTCGTCGGTAGTTTGACGTAGTTTGCTGAGCCCTGTGAGACTTCATTTTGACTGTGTTTGTCGGTAGTTTGACGCAGTTCGTTGTTCCTGTGAGACTTTGCTTCAACTGTGTTCCTGGGTGCAGCCAATGTATGGACTGTTTCTGTTGGGACACTACCAACGGTGCCAGCGAGGTGCCAGCCAGTGAGATTATACCAGAAAGTAAAATTTTTAAAAAATTACTTTAAAAAAACAGCCGCCGTGGCGAAGTGGTTAGCGTCGCAGACTCCCGGCTGGGAGGTCGTGGGTTCGAATCCCATCAGATTCAGAGTCATGTGGGTTTTTCTGCCCCGACTGGCTCCTACCCAGAGTTGAGTTTGCTGCGGACTCAGTTGGGAAGACTGGGACCACACAGTCGATTTTCATCCACTTAAAGGATGCGTTTCTGAGAGTGTTGCTCAAGTTTCCTGACCAACACTGCAGGTACCTGTATCTCTCGGGCCTGGTTGACGCCGGGATATATTACGAAAGGAAGCGTAGAGTACAGCCCTGTCATGTAGTATCAGACCGAAATGGAAATCCGTAGCATCATCTTAATCATCCTCATTCTCATCGATCAGCATAAAAAATTCTCAAATTCTATGGCCCTTCATGCCCTGCTCTCATGGTGACCTCAGTTTCGATGTCCTCTACATGCCTGTGGCCTTGGTTTGGTTCCGTCGGGGTCACCAGTATCGGTGAGTCCAAAGGGGCTGTCGTTGGACGGACGTGGTGGCGCCCTCCGGAGCGAACTCACGCGGCTCCGCGACTAAGCAGTCATTGTCGTCAGTAGGGGGCTTAGTAGGTGGTGTCCTGCGTATGTTAGATCAGAACAGGCGCCACTGAACACCACCGAAGTGACTCGGCAGCAGTGCGGTGTCTCCTCCGGTGGGTTGCCTCTTGACGACTTGACATTGACTGCTCCCTGTGGATTGCCGGTGCCGGGGCTGTGGCGGGGCCGACCGGGCTATGGCTGTGGACGGGGTGTCAGAATGAGCGGCGTGGGTGCACTGCCTCTGAGATGGCGCAGAGGTTGGGACAGCAAAAGAAAAAAAAAGTAAAAGAAAAGCAGTTTTTGTGAAATATTGATCTGCACTCTGTGTGGTGGCGTGTATTGATATCTGACGGTTAAAGCTCCCTGTGTATTGATATCTTAGTTAATGTAAAATGTTGATCTGCTCGCAGTGTGGTGGCGTGTTCTGATTTTACTGTCACACAAACTCGTTAAAAGTGGGTTCATTCTCCGACTTAAATCACCAACAATTTAATAAAGGAACAAAATCATCAAAGGTGACATGTTTTATTTCATTCCTTGGGTTCTGAAGTTCTCATCATGAACGGATGGCGAGCTAGATCATGCGGAATCTGCGACAGATAGTACAAATTTCTGTCAGTTTCTGTGTTGTGAGGTCTGTTTGTCTGCGGCACAGTGTTGCTGGTTTTACGGTCCGCTTTTCCGCTATATATATTGGAAGTGCTGTTAGCCAAAAGCAGTGTGTTCGTGGGGCTCAAGGACGCGAAATAAAAGGGAACAAACTCTCTCTTCGTTCCCTCTGCGTTCTCTGTGGCTGGCTGATGTCCCTTGCATGCATGCATGCATGCATGCGTGTGTGTGTGTGTGTGTGTGTGTTTGTGTGTGTGCACTGGATTTTTTACTTCGTGTCTCATGTTCTGTGCCGCTGCAGTGGCTCTACCCCCACCCCGCTCATTCCGGCCCCAGTCCACAGTTAACACCCTGGCTTGTCCCGTCGCAACCCCTTACACCGGCAATCCACAGGAAGAATCAATGTCAAGTCGTCAAGAGACAACCCACCGGAGAAGACCCTGCCAAGTCACGTGGATGGGTGTTCAGTGGCACCTCTTCTGACAAAGAATACACAGCATTACTTCCCTCCCATCAGTACAACCACCTTCCAAAGGGACAGCGCGAATCCTCTCTCTCTCTCTCTCTCTCTCTCTCTCTCCCTCTCTCTCTCTCTCTCTCTCTCTCTCTCTCTCTCTCTCACCCTCTCTCTCTCTCTCTCTCTCTCACCCTCTATCTCTCTCTCTTGTACATTTGTTTGCTGTTAAAAGGTTCTTAGGCGTAGAAAGGCGAACACCTAATGACATGGCATATGGGGAAACCAACCGATATCCTATTTACATAAACTCAGCTGTAAAATGTATTAAGTTTTGGCTAAAATTGACGAGAATGGACGAATATAGACTACCCTACAAGGCCTATAGAATGCTTTTTGATTTGGATCTGCGTGATAAGAAAAACTGGGCTTCAAATATTCGCTGTAAACTATACATGTTTGGTTTTGGATATGTATGGCTGAATCAAGGCGTGGAAGGGATTAGCGAGTTTCTAAAAGCTTTCAGGGAAAGGTTAATTTGTTGCAGATGGCAAGATTGGAATTATCATATCAATAACAGTGACAGGTTTAGTGTGTACAGAACCTTTTGCACTGTCCCTGATGTTAAAACGTATTTGTTAGTCAATTTAGACAGGCATTTAACATTTAATTTGATAAGATTTAGGCTTGGCATTTCCGAAATTGCCGTACATCATAATCGTTATAGAAAACACAGTGAAAACGACTTAATATGTCCACTTTGTCAAAAAGATAAAGAAAATGGGATGCATTTTGTTTTATGCTGTCCTGTTCTACATGACTTAAGAGCACAATACATACCGTCGAAATATTATAACATTCCAAGTCAGTTTAAATTAGTATTGCTCATGACGAGCACACTAGAGAAAACAGTTAGAAATTTGTCAATCTATATTTATAAGGCTTTTAAGCTACGTTCTATTCTCATTTCTTAACATTACTGCCAAGTGTGTTATGAACGATGTCATTATTTATGAATGCCAGACTGGACAAATGTTTGTATCTATGCACCCCTACATGAGGGGCAATGGCCTAATCATGATTAAAGTTTCCGTATCCGTATCCGTCTCTCTCTCTCTCTCTCTCTCTCTCTCTCTCTCTCTCTCTCTCTCACCCTCTCTCTCTCTCTCTCTCTCTCTCTCTCTCTCTCTCTCTCTCTCTCTAGCTCATGATCTGTTCAGGACCAAAGACAAAAGGTGCCTGGCAATAGTTTGGAAAAGAGATTCACATACATACCTTGATCTTCCCACATAGAAAGAAAGTCTTATTGCTGTGGTCCTCGTCCAAACACTAGGACCCCCCCCCCCCCCCCCCCCACCACCACCACCACCACCAATCCCCTCTCTACGCGGTGCGGAAAAAGGCGAAAACTGAATTCAAGCTGTCGGGGGGTGAATTGAGTATGAACTCGCTAAGGAAGACTACTCCTGTTGGTCCGATGGTTAAGGGGAAGAGTTAACTCACCACCCTCTATTTTTAATCTTTGTATGGGAATCCTAATGTATAGTAAGGTAAGGTAATGTTGCTTATAGCCCAGCCAACCGCAAAGGGCCGTATCAGGGCTGGCGTTGTTCCTAGTCAGTGGAGATAAGGCATTCGTTTGGACAGGTAAGTATATTATGAAACTACTTTTAGTGGTGAAATTCCTGTTTATTTTGTTCAATGTGTCCCTTTCAGGTTCCCCACGTTTACCCATGCAAACGTTTTGTTCAATTCTTGTTACAGTGGTAAATTTGTGATGTGCTGGTATTGTATGGTAAATGTTCTTGTATGTATGGCTCTTTAATTTGCTGCTTTTGCATGATTTCGTTTGTTCAATTCACCATTTCTTGCAACACATGAAGTCTTGTTTTGCTGTAGCTGGCAAAATATATAGATATACAGCCACTTTTTTTAATATCTTTACTCAGTCTCTGAAGTTTAGTAGAAATTCATATGAAAGAAATATTCGTTAACAGTCATTGCAACGTTTTTATAAAATAGGCGATTATTTCACATGCTTTTTATTAATGTATAAAGCAATGATTTAGAAGAACACAGTTTCTTTGAAAACAAATGTCATTTTTGTGAATATCAAACACTGGTTAAAACGTTAATCGTAAATTAACGGCCTCTGCCATTTGGTGACATCTTCATCCAAGGAATGGCTGGAGAGACTCGGTGAGAATATGTTACTCTGCCAAGCTTGGACGTACTAGGGCTAGTCATTTGCCAAAAAAAGATGTAAACGTTTACCATACACACACACACACACATATATATATATATGTGTGTGTGTGTGTGTGTGCGTGCGTGCGTGCGTGCGTGCGTGCGTGCGTGCGTGCGTGTGTGTTTGTGCGTGTGTGTGTGCATGTGTGTGTGTGTACATATATATATACATGTGAAATCGCTCCTCCCTCTTAACTCTGTTTTATTTGTCGGGATTCGAAAATATCAAAAAGAAGCTATCCATCCAAGGCATTAAACCCTGGATATACCAGACGTCAGGATGACAGTCTTTCCATCAGGTCTCCGGTCCAAGACAGGATGAAAGTCGGTAACAGCAACAGAGGCTGGCCATGAGGGTTCATTTGCTCGGCGAGTCAAAGGGAAACAATTTGTTCTCACGTGATCAGTCTGTAAGACAGTTCTGTACAATGGTCACGTACAACTTAAGACTAGTATAGGAGAATTCCTGTGGAATGTTCACAGACAATTGATATCAGTGTAGGAGAATTCTGTGGAATGTTTATGGACCGGTCGTGGACAGTTGATATCAGGCAGGAGAATTCCGTGAATGTCCATGGAGAACAGCCATCACAGTGTAGGAGAATTCTGAAGAAAGTTTGTACACAACTGATAGCAGTGTAGAAGAATTCGATGGAATGTTCTTGGATGATTGATATCAGAGTAGGAGAGCTCTGGGGAGTGATCCTGGACAACTGACATCAGTGTAGGATAAGATAATGTTGCTTATAGCCCAGCCGACCGCAGAGGGCCACATCAGGGCTGATCAGTGTAGGAGAATTCTGCTGAATGTTGTTGTGACATTTGGTATCAGTGTAGGAGAATTCAGCTGAATGTTTTTGTGACATTTGATATCAATGTAGGAGAATTCAGCTGAGTGTTTTTGGACATTTGATATCAGTGTAGGAGAATTCAGCTGAGTGTTTTTGGACATTTGATATCAGTGTAGGAGAAATCAGCTGAATGTTTTTGGACATCTGATATCAGTGCAGGAGAATTCAGCTGAATGTTTTTAGACATCTGATATCAGTGCAGGAGAATTCAGCTGAATGTTTTTGGACATTTGATATCAATGTAGGAGAATTCAGCTGAGTGTTTTTGGACATTTGATATCAGTGTAGGAGAATTCAGCTGAGTGTTTTTGGACATTTGATATCAGTGTAGGAGAATTCAGCTGAGTGTTTTTGGACATTTAATATCAGTGTAGGAGAAATCAGCTGAATGTTTTTGGACATCTGATATCAGTGCAGGAGAATTCAGCTGAATGTTTTTAGACATCTGTTATCAGTGCAGGAGAATTCAGCTGAATGTTTTTGGACATTTGATATCAGTGTAGGAGAATTCAGCTGAATGTTTTTGGACATTTGATATCAGTGTAGGAGAATTCAGCTGAGTGTTTTTGGACATTTGATATCAGTGTAGGAGAATTCAGCTGAGTGTTTTTGGACATTTGATATGAGTGTAGGAGAATTCAGCTGAATGTTTTTGGACATCTGATATCAGTGCAGGAGAATTCAGCTGAATGTTTTTGGACATCTGATGTCAGTGTAGGAGAATTCAGCTGACTGTTTTTGTACATTTGATATCAGTGTAGGAGAATTCAGCTGAGTGTTTTTGGACATTTGATATCAGTGTAGGAGAATTCAGCTGAATGTTTTTTGGACATCTGATATCAGTGCAGGAGAATTCAGCTGAATGTTTTTGTACAATTTATATCAATGTGGGAAAGTTCTGTGGATTGTACTTGGACAATTGATGTCAGAGTAGGAGAATTTTGGTGAATGGTTTTGGACAATTGATAACAGTGTAGGAAAGCTCAATGGAATGTTTTTGGACAACTGATATCAGAGTAGGAGAATTCGGTGGAATGTTTTGGACAATGACACCAGTATACCAGATTTCTGTGGAATATTTGTGGACAATAAATGTCAGCTTAAGACACAATATGGAATGTTCGTGGACGATTGATAACAGTTTAGATTTCTGTGGAATGATCCTGACAGCGAGCCAGCCAGCGAGCGTGAGAGGGAGATGGGACAGACGGACACACAGAGTAGGTGTGTGTATGATGTGAGGGGGGGGGGTGGATTTCAGAGGGAAAAGGGAGAAAAAACAGTTTCATTTTCAGTCAGTGTATATGCCTATGCCTGTGCGTGTGTGAGTATGAATACGTGCGCATGCTTCCTTCTGTATGTTTTTTTTTTTTGTTGCATTTGTTACTTTAGGTTTGGGGCTTTGTGTTAACTTAAGCATTGCTTCGTCTGTTCAAAGGACGAAGAGTTTTGTATTGTGTCAGTTGTGCTGTTGTGTTGTGTTGTTCTGTGGTGTTATGTGTGTGTTCTTTTGTCTCGTTTTGAAACTTTTGGTTTTGCAGTGCTGTTGTTGTTGTAGTTATTGCTGTTATTCTAATTGGTTGTTGTTCTTGTTTGTGTGTTCTGTGTGTGTCGCGTTGCACTGGTTTTGCCTTCCATAGAGGAATCGTTAAAACCACCCTGAATGTTGTGGCTGCTCATTGCCACACTGTCATAATGCACAGTGGTTGTATACGCTGTCCCGCTGTGTGCTGTGCTGTGCTGTACCTGCACTGCCTTACACAGCATCAGACTCACTCCTGTAACACCGTGCCCTGTTGCACTCCACAGCTCTGACGTTCACCCCTTACTTTCTCTTCCAGCAAGCCTGACACCACTGCCAGAGATGAAACAGATTAGCACCGTCGTCACACACAGACAATCTGACGTCATCACACCACTATGACTCTTTGCGCGTCACAGTCTGAGGACGTGGGTGACGACGTCAAAGCCGAGGGCTCGCGCTCAGTGGCCTCGGTGTTGTCCGGGAGCTCGGAGGCGTCTTGGAGAGCGTTGAGCTCGTCGATCATCCAAGGCGCCCGCTCCGTGACGAAGGAGATGAGCCGATCCACGAACTGGGCGTGTCTTCGGCTGGCCCTGGTGAGCTCCCTGAGGACTGCCAGCACCTCGTCCTGAAAGGACACGCCCGACAAGTCAGTGTGGATCTGGTTGTTCAGAGAGCAGGCAGACTGTAAATAATATCTATTAGGGTTATAAACACGCACGCGTACGCGCACACGCGCGCGCGCACGCTCACACGCACGCATGCACGCACACACACATACACACACACACGCACACACATACACACACACACGCATGCATGCACACACATACACACACATGCACGCACGCACGCACGCATGCTCGCACACACACACACACACACACACACACACACACACACACACACACACACACACACACATACATATAAAAATCTCAATATCATGTACAGCAGATGATTTTGAAAAGTTTGAATCATTTGCGCCTTTTTCTGTATTTTACATTTTCACACTCCATTCTACATTCCACTGTTTACTTCTTGTTTCCTTCTTTGTTTTCCCCTCCAAACAAACATTTGTCTGGCAATGTCATACTTTGAAGGTCAAACGACAGCCCTCTCTTCTGCCCAACTGGTTTATCGTCTTGCGTAGCATAACGAACAAAACCTCCCTTCCCTATCTTACAAGGAGTGTTGATCTACGTTGTGTTCAGTTGCTGAGGGGCTCACCCAAGGGCAATAAAAGAACTGAGGGCGATAGTGTTGCCATAAAGTACCCATTCATACTAGCTGTTCAGATACACTACACAGAGTATATACACAGCCTGCCTGAGGACGAGCAACTAGAAGGATGGTATGTTACCAAGACAGAGAGAGAGAGAGAGAGAGAGAGAGAGAGAGAGAGAGAGAGAGAGAGAGAGAGAGAGAGAGAGAGAGAGACTGACAGACAGACAGTGAAACAGTCAGACAGATAGACAGACAGAGAGAGAGAGGCTAGTTTCAGATGTCATTCTGAACTACTGCAGGCATGCAAACTGTGTCCAAAGTATACAAGTCCAGTGCCACAGGCCCTTGATTCTGGACATTACACCTTGAATCCTAACCCACATCTCCTTCCCCAGAGGAAGCCGTCTCTGTAGCTTCTGTTATCAAACAATTCATCGTTCAACATGACTCAAAACCTTCACTTAACACGGGAAATACTCACAAGGGTGTAAATTTTCCAAACCCACGACTAACCACTTTCACAGTTTTGGGAGTTTCTACAAGAAACAGGAGTACCCCCACTGAGAAAGAAAAAAAGCCTGACCCATCATGCCGTGACGTTGACGCAATCGGTTACGAACATCATTGGCATGCATGAAAATCCTGCAGGAGGTGAGAGATGGGGGAGGAAGCAGGGGGCCGGAATCCTGTTATGTCTGGCAGCACAGCGGGGGAGTACGGACAGGAAAGGTCACCGAAGTCAGTGTAGTGGGTTATGCGAGTCTTGTGGATATTCCAAATGGTACCTCATGCTTGATTTGGGTGGGCCAGTACTAACTGCGATGTGACGAGTGACAGCCATCACTATCCTCTCTCTCTCTCTCTCTCTCTCTCTCTCTCTCTCTCTCTCTCTCTCTCTCTCTCTTTCTCTCTCTCTCTCTCTCTCTCTCTCTCTCTCTCTCTCTCTCTCTCTGTGTCTCTGTCTCTCTCTCTGCCTCACCCCAACCTCGTCTCTCTCTTTCTCTAGTATAAAACTATGTGTAACGGTTGTAAAACGTATCTGATTTTGGCGAACATTATCCAGAACAAATAAATCCAAATGACAAAGTAGTCTGTGGACGTTGTTTGATTTAGACACTCTCTCTCTCTCTCTGTCTCTGTCTCTCTCTCTCTCTCTCTCTGTCTCTCTCTCTCTCTCTCTCTCTCTCTCTCTCTCTCTCTCTCTCTCTCTCTCTAACACACACACACACACACACACACACACACACACACACACACACACACACACAAGCACGCTTAGTGTTATCAGTTTGCGTCATGTTAAAAACGCCCACCTTCACCTTTCAGCCCCCCTTTTCCTTTCGCTCCCTCCCATCAGAGATATGATGGTCAGCTCAGTATACTCAAAAAAGGGGAAAATGAAGCCTCCCCGATTCACTGATCGACCACAAGCTGTAAGACCGTTCACAGTTTTGTCTCAGCGTGGAAAACTCAACACAGGTGTATGTCCGAGGGGGGAATGCTCATCTCACCCACTCTTGAGATCTTGTGTCAAGATTCACTGATCATTCCAGAAGAAATAGCCTGGGACAGTGGCAAATCTACAAAAACAAAAACGTAGTCCAGCACAGAATAAGACCCCTGGCTACAAGATGGCCTGGTACACAAGCAACCAATCAGGCATCCTACAAGAAGTAGTCAACCGGTCACCACAATCTGGAGAGAGAGAGATTTGCATACCTCTCTACCATTGAAGCTAAATCGCTATGTACCCAATGGACTTCAGCTCAAATTATCAGAGCATTACCTCCTTTTATGATGAGATGAACTGAGGAGAAGCCAGCCCCAGCGAAGACAGACTGGTTCGGTTGAAGCTATGTTAATCTGTGTATTTTAACCTCGCTTATACAAGTTAAGTTGGTGGATGAAATCGCACTTAATTTGTGTCGGTGTCTTTGTTTGTTCATACATCATTTCATGTTTGAGAACCTGATTCAAATTCTGTCTGTCACTCACAGCAAAGCAAGTACATAAACCTAGGGTGAATTACTCATCAGCCATTCTTGAGCATTTTCAACAGTTCCAAGTAAAATAAAAATTTGTTTTAATGCCTAGTCCTGAAAAGCTGCTCCTCCCCCCTACCCCCCCCCCCCCCCCCCCCCCATTAGTAAGAGAGAGGGTGGAGGTGAATTTTGAAAGAAAACCCATTCTATAATTCTTGTAGAGAACACACTCCGAGTCCTTCCCCTAGATGACAACACCTCACTAAGATACCCAAAATGTATTAACGATATTCCTGTTATGCTGCCTAATGCAAAGGTAAGTGCCACTACATTAAATTATCATCTTGTTGTTTTTATAACACATTCATTCCCTACAACTCAGATTTAAGCTATGTTTACCTAAACGCTACCATGGAGTCCTTGATTAGTGTGTATTAAGAAATCTGATTGCTGGTTTCATGATTTGGCTGGAACTGGCAATGACAGTTCTTTCCCCTTTGAGGACCACGCTATCCTCAGTGCAGAACTCTTCTCTATATGATGAGCATGATCTGAGATCCACAGGCAGGTCCTACAGCTTCTCTGGCTAACCTTGGTCAATGATTGTGATGAGCTGGCTGAGGACAGGATCGCTGTTAGTCTCTTTGCTGTGTCTGATCCGGCAGCGAAGTGGATGAGGTCCTCGCTATAAAAGCCTTCTTTGGAACGTCAACGTGAAGAGGAATGTCCGGTTATGTCGCGAGAATCTGGGAGGTTATCAATCTGATCGAACAGGGCAGGATAGCGGCATTTGAGGCTCATGACCATTCTGATGTGTGGGTCCGTGGCTTGGAAGCAGTCTGTCGGCTGTGTGGAGCTGACGCTGCTGCGCTCTGTCTCAACCTTGAGATTTTTAGCACAGCGGAAATCTTGAAACTGCTAGTTCTGGAACGTTTGTACCGTAGAATGTAATATCTGCCCTATATGTGAGTCGCTGTATTGGTTGGCAATGTCAATCGATTCACAGTATGGAATATCTGTGCCATTGTAAGCGATCAAAGAAACTTGGTTTGTAGCTGAAGCTGTCCTCTTCTTGGGAAGCCCATTCTTTTGAAGACAATGAGGTACCATCTTTAGGAAGAGTTGCAGAGGGGGTGTATTACCACGAGCATCAGTGTCCATCTTGAATATCTGGCAGTGTGTCCCTTGTGTGTCTTGACTTGAGATTGACAGAGAGAGAGTGGAGTATTCTTTGTCATGTCGTGATTGCAGTGGTGAAATCTGGATGTTAGTGACGGCTAACATGTCGACGTTATCCTCCAACTCAATTTCCTGCAGATCATGGAGTTGCTTTTGGGGTTGAGTTGTCCACGGATTGTGTTGCTAGAGTTGATGGCGGCAACAGGACTGTTGATGCTTGTTCTTAGTGGGCTGTGACTGAAAGACCTTTGATCAGAGGATCACCTTGCCACGTGATGTGCAGGTGGTGCTGAAAGCTGCACATTTTGTATGCGGGCACTTTCATGGCATTGGGGCTTTGAAGGCATCGATGTTGTTGAGCGCTTGCCTCCCTGTGTCTTGCATTTTGTCAAGGTGCAAAGTTGCAGCTTCAAACTCGCATGTAAGTTGAAGTGCCTCTGGTAGTGTGAAGATGTTGGTCTTGGATAGCAAAGCCTTAAGGAACTCCAAATCTGGTGTCCTAGCAATGATCAGTGAGATCAGTTTCTGATCATTTCCGTCATCTTCAAGACACCGTGGAGTTGCCTGCAGCTTACTACGTGAAGAACCTGTCATGTGACTTATGCTGGTGTCGCCAGAACGCCATGAAGTATAGTGTGTTCGCTTGAAAGTTCTCAGCAAGTTCTGTTCGCTCTTTAACCTTCTTCAGGGCAGTGTCTGGCTCCTTCTTTTCACGGTCTGACAGGTCCAGGCCATTGAAGCGTTTCAGGTCTTCTCTCGTTTGGATTAGTATGTGTGCCACCTTGTCTTCTGAGTCGTTTGAGATATAACTGTATGTGTCCTTCAAAAAGGTTCAATGCTTCAAAGACGCTGGGTGGGTTGTAGTGTAGAACAGGAGTGTTTTTGCTGGTACAGAACAGTCAGTCAGTCAGTCAGTCATTCCCCTGATCGCTGGGGTCGTTGGGAGGGGGACGTGATGAGGCAGCCGCCGTTTCTCTCCAGGCTCTTCTGTTGGTGGCTGTCGTGAGGAGATCTGGCATGGTCATTTTGGTCCAGTCCTTTATATTTTCGGACCAGCTCTTTCTCTGCCGTCCTCGTCTGCGCCCTCCTTCAACGGTACCTTGAAGGATGGTTTTGGAGAGGGTGTTGTGACGAATGACGTGGCCAAACCATGTCATCTTCCGTCGTTTGACGGTTGCCAGAAGTGGTTCGTGGGGCCCAACTAGGTTAGTGACCAGGTTCCGCACATAATCATTGGTCTTGTGTTCTTTGTAGGAGATGCGGAGTAGTTTCCTCAGGCCTGAGGTACAGAACAGAACTTCCAAAGGTCCGGGAAAACAATGCACTGCATGCATCACCTTCAGCAGGAAAGAAGAGAGTGGGGGAAGTCATCTTGAGACTAGAGAGAACTAATAAATGCCGATTCTATCTCAAAAATGCCCTCTAGTTCTCTAACTAGTAAACTCTACAAACAAACATACTGTGTAGGATTATCCGTTTTCAATACTAATTTACTAAACTTTTTAGATTTTAGTTTTTGCTTAATCCTATGTTTTTCCTGATCATTTCCAATAACATCATTTTCGCACAAACATTCATCAAATGAGTCTCTGTCTTTCATGTGAAATAAAACTACAGTCTTTAACTGTTCTCTAAAGTCTTTTAAAACTGAGTTATATTTTTGACATAAAATCCACACACTTATCCCAGCATGTCTTCCACTAAAAGCTAGTTTTGATAAAGAGTTTCTCTTTTTAACTATGTCTCTTTCTGCCGAACAGTCATCTATAATAAATAGTGTCTGCGTTCCTTCAAACAGTTTAAAAACTGTTCTAAACACTCACTCAGTTTATTGCTGGGATCAACTAAATATATGTTATCATCTGTCCATATAAACCTTCTATCATGATATGCTTTGTTCCATTTAAGTGTTGGACAGAAAATCACAATATGATCAAAATTATAGCGATAAACTGTTTGTAATAGGTCTAGGACAAATATTGTTTTTCCACAACCAGTCTGTCCACAAATCAATGAACAATGAGGAGTTTTTGTCATAAAGTTTAACTGCTCCATAGTTTTATAACAGAATTTAATCTAATCCAGTTATTGTTTTTATCATGCTCTCTGTCAAAACTTGTTCAGTATAATAAAATCCTATAAGATCTAAATGGGTAAGATTAATCCAATTTAGTTCTGTAAGATTGTTTCTATTTAGATTAATATTGATTTTGTCACTGGTTGTAACGACCTTAATCCCCCCACCGTCGTAAAGAACGACGACAGTAACTTTAAGACTGTCAACGTCTAAGTTTTGCCAGCTAATTAGAATTCCTTTTAGAAGGACGTCACTAACGCCCACAACCCATCCCTCTCCACATCTTTTAGACAGAAATTTCAAATTCATTGTGAA
>CM031619.1:6817548-6827548 GCA_018398815.1 Conus ventricosus
CATCTGTCCTGGAACTTCTGGAACAGGAAGACAAAGAGATCCTTACCTAGAACATCTGATACGGAAAGACAAAAACATTATCTGTCCTGGAACTTCTGCGAGCAGGTCTTTTGTGAGAGGTTTCGCTGCCTTGACAGAGAGAGATAACATCATATCAGTTTTCACACACTCTGATACGCGAAGACGATCAAACGAAAGATGGAAAGACCATTTTTTGTGTAAGATGTGTGTGTGTGTGTGTGTGTGTGTGTGTGTGTGTGTGTGTGTGTGTGTGTGTGTGTGTGTGTGTGTGTGCATTGGTGTGTGTGTGTGTGTGTGTGTGTGTGTGTGTGTGGTGTGTGTGTGTGTGTGTGTGTGGAAGGATGTGTGTGTGTGTGTGTGCGTGTGTGTGTGTGTGTGTGTGTGTGTGTGTGCGTGTGTGTGTGTGTGTGTGTGTGTGTGTGTGTGTGTGTGTGTGTGTGTGTGTGTGTGTGTGTGTGTGTCTGTGTGTGTGAGTGAGTGAGTGAGTGAGTGAGTTTGTGCGTGCGTGCGTGCGTGCGTTCGTGCGTGCGTGTGTGTGTGTGTGTGTGTGTGTGTGTGTGTGTGTGTGTGTGTGTGTGTGTGTGTGTGTGTGTGTGTGTGTGTGTGTGGTTGTGTGTGTGTGTGTGGTGTGTGTGTGCGCGCGCGCGCGCCTCCTACTCCCTGATTTAACCAGGCATATCCGAAACCCAGTTCATGTAATCGAGAGAGAGAGAGTGGGGGGGGGGGGGGGGGGGGGGGGGGGGTCACAGTGACAAAGATAGAAAAAGAAGATAAAGCGAACAGAAATTGACGTATACATGCAACCAAACAAGCAGACAGACAGACAGACACTCTGGTAGGCCAGGAGACTGGCTGACGAACAGACCGAGAAGCAGGCAAGCAGACGGACACGCAGACAGGCGGACAGACAGGCGAACCTTACACGTCGTTCGATACACATTTCTCACCTTTCGCTTTCCAACGCGGCATTCTCGTCTCCAGAAATTCTACCCTGGAGAAAAAGAAATGGCTGAAATTAGTACATCTTGGACTTTTTTTGGTTTGTTTTGCTCTTGTTTGAATCATTCAAATTTTGAGACGTTGAATACATTGACTGCACTGGAAGCATTTGTGAGTTGTATTCATAAGTATACCCGTATATGCTTTCATTGTAAACCCAGTGATAAGGCCGTCATTATGTCAACTGTAAATCGGACGATTCCTGTAACCATTTCAGGCCCTGTTACTACTACTACTACTACTACTACTACTACTACTACTACTACTACTACTACTACTACTACTACTGCTGCTACTACTGCTACTGCTGCTACTGCTGCTGCTGCTGCTGCTGTTGCTGCTACTACTACAAGTACTGCTACTACTATTACAAGTCCTCCAGTTAACAATTGCTATTGTTCTCCTCCTCTTTCTTCTTATAATTATCTTTGCGGTCGGCTGGGCTATAGGCAACATTATCGTACCTTACCTCTTATAATTATCATTGTTGTTGCTGTTTATGTTGCTGTGATTGTTCATGATAATTTTGTTGATATCATCATCATCATCATCATCATCATCATCATCATCATCATCATCATCTTCATCATCATCATCATCATCATCATCATCATCATCATCATCATCGTTACTGTTATCATTATTATATGATTTCTATTTGTTTGTTGTTTTATTGTCATTATGTTCATTTGAAATAATGCATATTAACAATCATACACTTTTCATGGGGAATATCAAAATAATTGAAGTTTTAACATCGGCTCAATGGACTTTTTTTTTTTTGTACAATGTTTGATTCAATAAAAACGAGCACGAAATCGAACACATAGCTTGCAGGTGTTTGTTCGTTTGAATTAATGGCAACAGACAATCTAGACACTCAACCTATTCCTACTGAAAGACGAAGTGCAAAACATCGTTCTCCTATTGTCCTGAGAAGACAGTGAGAATCTAAAGTAGAACTCTTTCTGAAATGAGTGGCAGAACCATAGATATCTGTATTGAACGTGGTGTTATCTCGCAACATTTGCAAAAGCATCATGAAGAATGCCTCTACTCCACTCGCTTCCCTGGCTATCTGTGTCAAACCGTATCTCGTACAAAATCTCAACTCTCACTCTCTCTGCTGTCTTTGAAAATGGACCTCTTATCTCACAGATCTCCTTAAAATCTACCCCCCCCCCCCCCCCCCCCCCCCCTCTCGACAACTACGCTCCTGTGCTGACGACCGCCTTCTACGAATTACTGGCTTCAGGACTATACTGGTGAAAGATCTTTCTCTTTTCAAGCTCCAGCGACGTGGAACAGACTGCCAGACTCTCTCAGAATTCAGATTCTATTGCTTCTTTCAAGTCTCAACTTAAAACCCATCTATTTTCCATAATAGTCAATGCTGCGGGGGGGGGGGGGGGGGGGGGGCCTAACTCATAGCCGTCTGGGCCTTTTCAAATGTAGTGTATGTGTATGTTCTCCATTAAATGTATTTGTTGTATGACTGAACGTTATAGAATTAAGTGTTTGCAGTGATACTTGAAAAATAAGGGAATGTCACACTCGTAGGATTAGGACTTGTTGTTATTGTAGTAATAGTATTTGTAGCTAGGTGTAGGGTGTACTATTGTTTATGAGAAGGGTGAATGCAGTATGACTTTGCAAAGCGCTATTGAAAATCGTCTTGATTCAAGCGCTTATATAAGAAAACCAATGTTATTATTATTATTATTATTATTATTATTATTATTATTTTATATTATTATTATTTTATTATTATTATAGTTGTTGTTATTATTATATTATATTATTATCATAGAATCCAAAGAAATACATCTCGAAAAACAAAATGTGTTGACTCCAGTCACACAGACGGGCCGTTTTTATTTGAACTTCCTCTGTATTAGAATGATATGTAAACCCACAGGTCCCCATCTCACCACCTACACAGTCTGTTACGGTAACATAGCACAAAGATGCCGAAACGGAACAGGAACCGTTATCTCCGGTTTTATTAATGGTTGAAGTTCCACTGCGCAACTGAAAGGGATATTCTGAATTCCTTGGGTCCAGTTGGACCCTGTGCCTCCCTCCTACTCACTGCTGGTGATGGTTCATTTATTTAGCAGGTGATAATATCATACTGTCCTTTTGGCAGTTAGAAACTGCGAGTGCGAATATCGGCAACATTCAGTCAACACCAAGGGCAAGGCAAGGCAAGGCAAGGCAGGGCTGGGCAGGCAGGGGGCAGGGCAGGGCCAGGGGCCGGGCCAGGGCAGGGCAGGGCAGGGCCGGGTAGGGTAAGGTAAGGTAAGGAAAGGTAAGGCAAAGGTAAGGTAAGATAAGGTTAAGGGAAGGTTGTTTTGATAGCCAGCCGACCCGCCAAGAGCCATGTCAGGGCTGTCACCCGGCGTTGAAGTCAATTCGCATAAGGAGCCTGTTGGCGCTGTGAATTTTGTGTTGTTGCAATTGCTCAGCAGGATTATATTTATGAATAAGAAGACAAAAAGAGGGGCGGTGGCAAACGATGTGGTCATTCAGAGCCTTCTCTTGTGAACAGTATGGCACGCAGTGTTTGAGCGTTTGTTACGTGGTCGTCTCTGTTAGAATATTGGTTGAGGGTTTGGAATGATGAAAAAAAAAAAAAAAAAAAAACGCCCAACAATTCCGGGAGGAGACATTGAATATTGCTCTAAACTTTACCCCCCCCCCCCCGCCCCCCCCATCTAATCTCCTGTGCTGAGAAGCCATTCGCGAGCACAGTAATGTGGAGTGCCGATATATAATACATACACACACACAACACAATATATTTATAATATATATATATATATATATATAATTTATATATATATCTATATATATATATATATATATAAATTATATATATTTATTTTTGTTTTGTTTGTTTGTTTGTTTGTTTGTTTTGTTTGTTTGTTGTTGTTGTTGTTCATTTTTTTAAATGAAGTGTTAAAATCAACTACAAGCCTTGTTTCACGTCTGCACTCTCTTCAGGATTGAGCTCTTTTAGTTTTTTGTGTTTTTTTTTTTCTTTGAAAAACGAACTTTAAAAGTGCTCAACCATGTGGGAGCTACATGAGGAGAGCGTTTTTAGCTTGAAACAAGCTTGTAGGTTTTAACCTCTTCATTTTATAAAATCCTATTTTTAAATGGTATATATTATATATATATATATATATAATATATATATATATATATATATATATTATTTCTATATATCTTATATATATATATTATATTACATATGTGTGTGAGTGTGTTGTGTGGTGTGTGTTGTAGTGTGCATAGCAAAAGAACAGTGGGTGGTAAATCTCGCAGCCGCACGCCACACCAATACTCTCCACTATCGCTGTCTCTCAGCAGTGACGGGGCAACGATTGGTAAGCAAAGAAAAAGCACGGGCAGAGCACACCCCCCCCCCCAAAAAACAAAAAAAAAACCGAACTAACAAAATGGGGTGAGTTGGAACACGAACTTTCGAAATCTTGACTAGCAGCATACTTGGGGCCTCTCGAATCCAGTTTGAAGTTGAATCGTTGTCATTCGCCCGCACCGATTGGACTTTGTTGCTTCAGATAGTGGAGCGCTCATGGCGATGTTGGGTCAGTCACTAACTCTTGAATAAGCGAGATATCTCCACGGTCCGTCACTTAACTCTGGAATAGAGAAGATATCATATCTATCTCTCTTATGATCCTTTTTTTTTTTTTCTATCTTTCTTTTTTCTCTAAAAAGGCTTGTGCCAGTCTTGAATAAAAAGTTATTCTGTTTTAGGTTTTCTTAGGGACAAAAGTTACCACTTGTTCACTGTTTACTGTTCACTGCCTATTTCATTTACAATTTTTTTTTAAAATTTTTCTTCACACTTTTTTTCACTAGTTTATGATTCTTTTTTTTTCTTTTCGTTCTTTCATTCCTTTTTTTTTTTTTTCTTTTTTTTTTTTTTTACTGTGGGGCCCTCCATCTTTCTGTTTTTTTTTTTTACCCCACTGTCATATCTTTTTTCTCTTCTGGAAACTGACTCATACTCACCTGCAGTGTGTGTGTGTTGTGTGTGTGTGTGTGTGTGTGTGTGTGTGTGAAGTGTGTGTGTGTGTGTGTGTTGTGTGTGTGTGAGTGTGTGTGTGTGTGTGTTTGTTGGTGAGTAGTGTGTGTGTGGGTGTGTGTGTGTGTGTGTTGTGTGTGTGTGTGTGTTATGTGGTTGCTGTGTGTTTGTGTGTGTGAGTGTGTGTGATTGTGTGTGTGTGAGTGTGTGTGTAGTGCGATGTGTGTGTGGCTGTGTGTGTGTGTGTGTGTGTGTGTGTGCGTGTGGCGGTGCGTGTGTGTTGTGTGTGTGTGTGAGTGTGTGTGGGTGTGAGTGTGTGTGTGTGTGTTGTGTTGTGGAAACTGTGTGTTGTCTGTGATGTGTGTGTGTGTGTGTGTGTGACTGCGCGTTTATGTGTGTGTGTGTGTGTGTGTGTGTGTGTGTGTATGTGTGTGTGTGTGTGTGAGTGTGTGATGTTGTGTATGTGTATGTATGTGTTGTGTGTGTGTGTGTGTGTGATGTGTGTGTGTGGTGTGTGTGTGTGTTGTGTGTGAGTGTGTGTGCGCGCGCGACTGTGTGTTGTGTGTGTATGTGTGTGTGCAGTCAATGTCAAGTCAAAGTCCAGTCAAGTCAATCAAAAATTATCTTTTTTGCGGGTTTTAAGAATAAGCTTTATAGGCTTTGTTCATCCTGCCCTCACAAGAAAGATAAATAATCAATACAACCCATAAAAAAGAGGAACAGCCCCCCCGCAGCCCCGCTGCTTTACGTTAGAATTAGAATTATACAACGTAATGTAAAAAATTGAACAATTTACAACCTTAAATCAATATAGTGTGTGTGTCGTGTTGTGTTGTGTGTGTGTGTATGTGTGTAGTTGTGTGTGTGTGTGTGTGTGTGTGTGTGTGTGTGGTGTGTGTGCTGCGCGCGCGCGCGCGTGTGTGTGTGTGATGTGTGTGCGTGGTGTCTGTGTATGTGCCGTTTGGGTGTGTGTTGCGTGGGTTTGTGTTTGTTTAGTGTGTGTGTTTGTTTGCGGGTGTTGTGTGTGTTGTATTGTGTGTGTGATGTATGTGTGTGTGTGTGTTTGTGTGTGTGTGTGTGATGAGTGAGTGTGTGTGTGTGTGTGTGTGTGTGTGTGTATGGTGTGTGTGCGTGCGGGTATGTGTGTGTGTTAGTGTGTGTGTGTGTGTGTGTGTGTGTGTGTGTGTGTGTGTGTTGTGTGTGTGTGTGTGTGTGTGTGTATGTGTGGGTTGGTGTGTGTGTGTGTGTGTGTGTGTTGTGTTGTGTGTGTGTGAGTGTGTGTGTGTGTTAAGTTAAGATACGATATGATGTTGCTTATAGCCCAGCGACCGCAAAGGCCACACCCGGGCTGTCACCGTTAAAATCAACTCACAGTCATTAAATTCAAAAAAAAAACCCAATAAACTTATCACACATCTCTTTCAATAACATTTCTAGAAACGCACCAGAAACTTCTTACAACTCTTTCTTCCGTAAAATCTTTTAATCAGATGAAAAATGTTAATCTCCCTTTTAAAAACCCACGGATTCACCATCAGGGGGACATTCCCTTGAAACAGGATCTTCATGACTCCGCTGTAAAATGTTTGGTGTCTCACATCGTCAAGTACCAACACTCTAAAAGAACATGTTTCATTGTGAGTGGCACATGACATGGACTGCACCACGGAGCTTCTACACTCTTTAAAAGGTATGAATGAGGAAAATACGATGGCCGGTGTGCAGCCGGCACAGAACCGTTTTCCTCTTTACGACCACACACACCCACACACCACACACAACGCACACACACCACACAACACACAACACACACACACACCACACAACACACACACACACACACACACACATACACACACACGCACACACACCACACACACCAACTCACACACACACACACACACACACACACACACCACACACAACTCCACTGTGTTTGGTGTGTGTGTGTAGTGTAGTGTGTGTGTGTGTGTGTGTGAGTGTGTGTGTTGTGTGCGTGCGGGGGTATGTGTGTGTTGTGAGTGTGTGAGCGCGTGAGTGTTTGTGGGTGTGTATGTGTGCGTGTGAGTGTGCATGTGTGTGCGGGGCCCCGCGCGGCGCGGGTTTGTGTGTGTGTGTGTGGTGTTGTGTGTGTGTGTACGTGTGACGTGGTGGTATTGTGTGTGTCGGTGGTGTGTTTTGGTGTGTGTGTGGTGTGGTGTGTGTTGTGTGTGTTTGTGTGGCGCGGGGTGTGTGTGTGAGCGTGGCTTCGGTTTGTGGGAGTGTTAAGCTTGAGTGCATGTGAGGGTATGGGTGTTTGTATTGAGTTGTGTGTTTTGTGTTTTTATGTTGTGCGTGTGTTTGTGCGTGGTGTGGTTGCGCGCGCACCACGCGCGCATAGTTGTATGTGTGGTGTCGTGAGTCGCGCGCGCGCCCGGGGGGGCGCGGCGGTGTGTGTGTGCGTGCGGGGTATTTTTGTGTGGTTAATTATGTTTTCTTTGCTTTGAATGAAAAAACGTTGACATTTGTCAAATGTTTCTTAAATGTCAGAAAAACCCTTTGAATTAATCTGACAATAAATTGGTTTCAGTCAGTGTGTGTGTGTGTGTGTGTGTGTGTGTGTGTGTGTGTGTGTGTGTGTGTTTTGAGTTGTCTGCGTTGTGTGTGTGTTGTGTGTGTTTTGTGGTGTTTTGTGTGTGTGTGTGGGGGTGCGTGCGTGCGTGCGTGCGGGGCGTGGTGTGTTTTGTGTGTGTGTGTGTGTTTTTGTGTGTGTGTGTGTGTGTGTGCGCTTTTGTGTGCTTTTGTGTGCACCGAGCGCGCGCCGCCACGCCTTCTCCCAGCCCCCTTCCTCAACCCTCGCCATACCGCTTTCTCCTCGTTTTCCCCCCACTCCGCGTCTGCCCCGACCCTCCTCCCCCCCCCCCCCCCCCCCCCCCCCTCTCTCTCTCCTCTTTTCTCTCTCTCTCTCTTCTCTCTCCTCTCTTTTCCTCTTCTCCCCTCTCTCTCGATATTATATCAGAGTGGCCAGTACACCACAGACAAAACATTAACAAACCCATACATTTAGTATCCAACACCAAAACACTGAAATCAGCAAGAATATGTCCATTTGTAAAAGAACATACCTACCCTGCATGGTGTGTGTAAGAGACTGGTTGAAAAAAAAAAGAAAGAAAGAAAAGGAAAAAAAAAGGTAGTAGTGGAAATCGTTTTCGCTTTTTGGGGGTTATCTGGCAGATGAAGAGGACGGTGTGAAGCACACACGAACCTATATAACACTGGTGGCGGGCCCAGACTATACATTACCCTGAGGAGAGCACTTGCTCGAAACAAGTTTGTAGGGTGTTTTTACTCTATTTTAAAATCCTATTTTAAACTGGTGTAGATATAATATATATATATATATATATATATATATATATATATATTATATATATATTATATATATATATATCTATATATATATATATATAATATGGCCGGATAGAAGTTTACTTCTGCAAATGTTTAATCTTCATGCTCTTGAAAAGCATGTTTCGTTTTATTTTGGCTATTTTTTACTCTTTGGTATGTAGTTGAGCTGATACGGGTAGTGCAAGTGTATAGGGATTCAGTGAATTCCGACCTGCTGTTGGAGGAGTCTCGCCTCTTGGGGCCTGGTTAGCGTGCTTCCAGAATTGTCTTTAAAATGGCCGTGGAGGCGTAGGAATACAACAGTTGGTTTGTGGATATAACCGGTCTACTTGGCATAATCTCTGTCTAGGAATGTGCACAAATTACCCGACATTAATGGATATTTATTCATGGCAATGACAAAGCATTGACTTAATACTGTTATTTACTGAAGCTCAGGGCCTATATTCTGCTGCGTATTAGCAGTTGGTGTAAACTGGGGGCAATAATACCGCATCCGCCAGAACGCGATCTCTTCCCCACTGCTCGTCACGGCTAGCAGAGGTCTTGCCGGTGCGTTGATAACAGAAGACCGGTTTCAGGATGGTT
The DNA here is from genome assembly GCA_018398815.1 of Conus ventricosus. Classification (NCBI taxonomy): domain Eukaryota; kingdom Metazoa; phylum Mollusca; class Gastropoda; order Neogastropoda; family Conidae; genus Conus; species Conus ventricosus. The sequence continues at coordinate 6,826,607 of CM031619.1, forward strand.
AGCCAAAGCACCAAGGAAAAGGTGATTATTTTTTAGGTATGTCAAAACAAGTTTACTGGGAACAAGTTCATTGGAATCTGGTTATTGATAAATATTTTTGTTGTTGTTGACTTGTTTAAGTGTTTTAAAGGAAATGTTAAAAGCCACTTAATGGAGATGTTTACAAGACTAAGAGTTTTCACTTAGGAGGAGAACTGGTTGTATTTTTCGTTCAAGAGATCTTGGACAGCTCTCTCTCTCTTCTCTCTCTCTCTCTCTCTCTCTCTCTCTCTCTCTGTGCTTGCTATTTTTTTCATGGAATCAGTTCGGTGTGCCTGATGTGATGGAGGCTGGAATGAATTTATTCAGTTATGCTCACTCCTTGTAGTTACAGTGTTGTTGAGAGCAATTCCTGAAAATCAATGCTGATCTATTTAATTTTTAGTTTTAGATTTTATCGGGAACTTCGTTTTGAATTGTGTTCCGATTGTTGGCTACACTTAGGCGCGTTGCGACGATGGATGAATGAAGGGAAGTAACCCTTTTTTTTTTAATAGTAAACCATTGAAATGTATGAGTTGCTTCCCTTTGCTGGATTTTGCGGGCTATGTTGCCAGGCACTCATTATCTCTTTTTTTTAAAGATCATGTACGCTTGGTGCTATGATTTAGGGACACACATTTTGCCCTTTTTCAGAGAATACCTGTTCCATACCAGAGAGGTGGCCGGGGCAGATGAACGGGTGTGTCAACACCTGTCCTGAGGGAGATAATGTTTTTCCCATGTTGATATTCTGTTGCAAGTTTTTTTTTTCTGCTTTGACATTTTTCAACATGTCCCTGTGCAATTCATCGTGCTTTTGGTGCCATGGGTTCTTTGTCAGAGCCATTAATTGAATGATGATTGGGTATGTATTATTACGAGTAAATGAAAATTTGTTTTTATATTATGAGAGACTAACCG
>CM031619.1:6832548-6834698 GCA_018398815.1 Conus ventricosus
ACTTTTCTCATCTGTGAATTATCATTTAAGACCCAGATTTGAGCTGCCTATGTACGTGAGAAGAGATTTTATCTGTGCATCAAACGTTCGCCAAAATACACCACAGTCAGTACAATTCAGTTTTCTTAGGGATTTCAGAATTTCAATAACATCTTTCTGCCCTTTTCAAAGAGATTCTTCCCATGCGTAACGGAAAGTTAATTGTGTTGAAAAGTTCAATCCTAAACATTTTATATGAATTAATTCCTAGAACGTCTGCATTTCCATAAAACCATTTTGTATGCACCGATTGGTGGCCCCCCACTCTAAAGACCACTATGTTCGTCTTATCCAAATTAACTGATAAACATAAGCGACCCGCTTCGTCTTTCAAAACATAAAGTTGATTTTGCAAACATACAATTGTTCCGGACAAAAGAACCATATCGTCAGCATACATTAATAAAAACATCGCAACTGCTCCAGATATCATCTGGATACCATGTCTTCCTTAACTGGACAATTCCAAAACCAGTTCGTTTATACAACAAAAAAACCCAACAACAACAAAACCAACAAAACAATAACAAACAAACAAACAACAACAACTGTGGACTCAACAAGCATCCATTTGGGCAAGCAAAAAAATAAAATCTGAATACTCACTCTTCACAAGCACACATGCAAGCACTGAGTTGTAGACACCTCTAACTGCAATGTACAATTTACTATGAACCCCACGTTTACGATGTACATTCCACAGACCATACCTATTTGCAGAGTCAAAGGCCTTCTTGACATGTACAAATACAGCATACAACTTCGTATTACAGAGTAGATACTTTTATACCAAAGAATATAGTGTAAATATGTGGTCTATGGGGCTGTAACTGGCTCTAAAACCTGCTTGTTCTTCCATTATTTTTTTTTTCTTAATTTTATGCCCGTTCAGTGTACCTTGTATTTAGTACGAACGTGTCGATTTTACTTAAAACACTGGTGAATGCTACTCCATGATAGTTGTCGGGATTATTCACATCTCCTTATTTTCTACAAATTGGTTCAATAATAGATTTGGCCCATTCTGATACAAAGGTGACATTATCAAAAAGATGGGCGACTAAATGGGCGAGGAAATCAATAACAGTTGTTTTTGCATGCTTCAACATTTCTGCTGCGATTCCGTCTGGTCCTGCATTCTTCCCTAATTTTAAATGTTCGAGACCAGTAACGACTTCTCCACTGAAGACAGGATGATAAAACAATAGCTCAGTTTCAGAGAGAGAGAGAGAGAGAGAGAGAGAGAGAGAGAGAGAGAGAGAGAGAGAGAGAGAGAGAGAAGAGAGAGAGAGAGAGAGAGAGAATTAGCGTGAATGAGACGTATTCTGGTTTATATATGTCGTTTACGGTATCCGTGGCCCTGTAAACATCGTTCGCATTTCAAATCAGGATTTTTTTTTTTTTTATTCGGCTTTTACCCAAGTCTCATTTTTCTACCCCTCCCCCACCCTTCCTCCCTCCGCCTTGCCCCCCCTCCCCTCCACCCTTGCTTCCCGCGCCACCTGCTACCTATCCCCCACCTTCACCCCTCCTCCTTGTCCTCCCTAACCCCTCATATCCTGTTTCGTACATTTCTTGTTTTAGTTATTTTTCTTATTTGTTTGGGTTGTCTACACACTGTTTTCGAAATTCCCCCGGTTTGCCCTCTCTCTCTCTCTCTCTCTCTCTCTCTCTCTCTCTCTCTCTCTCTCTCTCTCTCTCTCTCTCTCTCTCTCTAGCTCTCTCCTCCACCCCCCTCTCTCTCTCTTGCTCTCTCTCTCTCTCTCTAGCTCTCTCCTCCCCCCCCCTCTCTCTCTCCTCTCTCTCTAGCTCTCTCCTCCACCCCCTCTCTCTCTCTAGCTCTCTCTCTCTCTAGCTCTCTCCTCCATACCCCCTCTCTCTCTCTCTCTCTCTCTCTCCCCTCTCTCTCTCTCTCTCTCTCTCTCTCCCTCCCTCCCTCTCCCTCCCTCCCTCTCTCTCTCTCTCCCCCCCTCTCTCTCTCTCTCCCTCTCTCTCTCTCTCTCTCTCTCTCCATTGAAGAGGTGATTTCCAAAGCAGTTAATGTGACGTGTCTCGTGTTGTTACCGTACCATGTGAACTACAACATGGCACAGACGTGTTGGAAGGTGTAA
>CM031619.1:6834798-6839798 GCA_018398815.1 Conus ventricosus
TTCTTTTCCCCTCTCTTCTCTCTCTCGGCACACTTACATGACTGTATTCCCGCACGCAAACATCTGCCACAATGCCATGCATGTTTGAGACCAGCACATACATAAATGTATTTGGATTCGCAATTCAAAGGATGAATGACATAAATCGCTCATACCAACTCTGCTCCGTCCCGGTCTGTCATCCTCATCCTCATCATCGCAGTCATCATCATCACGATCACTGTTGTTCCCATGGCGACGACGAGATCTGGAACGGGGAGTGATGAACTTCAGGAGCCGTGTACGCAGTGTGTCCACGGCGCGGTCCCGATCCTTCCTCATGACGGACAGCTCCTGCTCCTGCAGGCGCAGGAAGGAAGAAGTTCCTCACTTGTACCGAAAGACCACAGTTAGGAAACCGTTGTGGATCCCACGAGAGAAAGGGTTCCACATTAGCACTACAATCCTACAACAGAAAAGGAGGTCTTCGTTACCCCTACAATACAACAAAAACGAAGCCTTTACTAGACTGGCGAAAACCACAGAAAGGCGAACTTCACTAGTCCTAACCAGCCGCCGTGGCGAAGTGGTTAGCGTCGCGGACTCCCGGCTGGGAGGTCATGGGTTCGATTCATGGGTTCGATTCATGGGGGATTTTTCTGCTCCGACCGGCTCCTACCCAGAGCTTGCTACGGGCTCAGTTGGGAAGACTGGGACCATACAGTCGAGTTTCATCCATTTAATGGATGCGTCTCTGAGAGTGTTGCTCACATTTCCTGACGAAAACTGCAGGTGTCTGTATCTCTCGGGCCTGGTTGTATTACGAAAGGAAGCGTAGAGTACAGCCCTGCCATGCGGTCTCAGACCGGAATGGAAATCCGTAACATCATCTTTATCATCCTCATTCTCATCGATCAGCATAACAAAGTCACAAATTCTGTGGCCCTTCATGCCCTGCTATCATGGTGACCTCAGTTTCGATGTCCTCTCCACGTCTGTGGCCTTGAATTAGTTCCGTCGGGGTCGCCGGTATCGGCGAGTCCATAGGGGATGTCGTTGGACGGACGTGGTGGCGCAATCCGAAGGGAGAGCTCACTCACACCGGCTCCGCGACTAAGCAATTACTGTCGTCAGTAGGGGGCTTAGTAGGTGGTGTCCTGCGTATATTGGATCAGAACAGGCGCCACTGAACATCACCGAAGTGACTCGACAGCAGTGCAGTGTCTCCTCCAAAGGGTTGCCTCTTGACGACTTGACACTGACTGCTCCCTGTGGATTGCCGGTGCCGGGGCTGTGGTGGGACTGACCAGGCTGTGGCTGTGGACGGGTTGTCCGAATGAGCGGTGTGGGTGCAATGCCACTGAGGTGGCACAGAAGATGGGACAGCAAAAAAAAAAAAAAAAAAAAAAAAAAAAAACTTCACTAGTCCTACAAAAACCACGGAATGGAGTCCTCGACAGTCAGGATTCGGAAAAGAAATCTTCACTAGTCCTACAAGACTCAGAAAGGAGTTCTTCGTAAGTCCTGCAACGGACAGAGTTCTTCACCCAGGTCCTACAACACAATAGAAAGGAGTTCTTCACTAGTTCCACAATATACACTCAAAAATTCTTCACAAGTCTTATAATACACCAGAAAGGAATTCTTCACTGATATTACAACACAGCAAAAAAAATATTCAGAAGTGCTACAATACTACATAAAGTAATTCTATACTAGTCTAACAATACAACAAGAACCAAAATAAGGAATTCTTCAGAAGTCTTACAATACAAAAAAAAAAGAATTCTTCACCAGTCCTACAAAACAACCGAAAGCAGTATTTCATTAGTCCTGAGAGACAATAGAAAGGTGGTACTTACTAGTCCCACCAGACAAAATGACGATTGCATGATAATAAGATTACCGCTGAAAATGTTAATCTCATACTTGCGGCCGTTACGATACGATTTGGTGACATCTCCAGGCATGGGATGGCTGGGGAAAGTCTTTACAATATTTAGCATTGCAAAAAATAACGACACACATCGAGCAGCAACAAACCGAAGCGTATAATGTGAGACTCCATTCATCAGTTTTATGTCCCACCACCCATGGGTTATGACAGGTATTAAAAAAAATTAAATAATTCCACCATTTACACGTTATCATTGACATAAGGGAGGAAGCTATAACACAGGAACAACAAACAGGATGGGTGAGGAGAGACTTTTCCTTAACTTGCCACCATTGTGACTCTGTCCCACCTTGGCTTTCAAGGACGCCTGTAGACTCTTGACCTTGTTGGACAGCTCCGTACACGTCTGCTCAAGGTCCTCCACCTCAATCTGCAACACAACCGCCCCGGTGCCAACGTCCACATTCATGACAAGCACGTCTTACAAACATCACGAGCTCGGAACGTGGAATCCCATCTGTTCACTACCGCTCCGCCCTGTCCCTCCCGTCAGTGAGGGTCCAGTTGATCAGCGATCCGCCCTACACCGCCCTTCCAGGGTAACCCAGCAGTAATTTGGTTCCCATCTGGAGTTTTTGGGAAGCGTTCGGTGTTAAGACGGGGCCGTTTGGGTGCAGCGCTGAAAAAAGTTGCTGTGGTTCAATGCAACTACTTCTATTACTTCTATCACCGTTGCTGTTCTCGCGCGACTTGTGCTGTGTCTACGACTACCACTATATTGCTGTTGCTGCGACTACTACTACTACAGATCCTATTACCACTGATGCTGCTGCTGCTGCTGCTGCTGCTGGTTACACATCTACTACTTTTCCGGCAACTACTGCTACTACTTCTACTGTTGCTATTTCCACAACAACAACGCCCACTCTGGCAAATACAGCTACTTCTGTTGCCGTTTTCACCATTACTATTGCTGCTGCCGCTGCTGCTGCTGCTGCTGCTGCTGCTGCTGCTGCAGCAGCAGCAGCAGCAACTACTGCTACTACTACTACTGCTGCTGCTGCTGTTGCTGCTACCATTGCTTCGACTGCTTGCTGCTGTTACACCTCATACGAACTCAACTCCTGCCATTGCCGAAACTGTTTCTCGGACTGCTGCTTTTAGACATGAGCAACAAAAGTGATGTGACAAATCCACCCCTCCATATAACCGGAACAAACGCAAGACAATACAGAAGCAGCCAGCTTCGACCCAGAAGTCTTCAACAGAAAAGACAAACAAACGTCACAAAACACAGTAGAAAGAAAAAGCGCTTAAGTTTGGGAGCATCTTTGTTGAACGAGTGCAAAAACATTTTTAAAAGGGGGTGGATGAGGGAGGGGTAGGGTGGCTTGTTGGCCAAGTTGATAAGGCGTCAGACTCTTGTTCCAAGATCCGGAGTTCGACTCCCACTTGAGACACACAGGTTGGAGCGAACATCTGCGCAGGCCCCCATCCTCTCCTAGTCCTTTGGAGTAGACTTTAAAATTAATTCCAGGTCCCGTGAGTGAACACACACACACACACACACACACACACACACACACAATCTTGCACGCACATTAAATCCCACTCTGTGTGTCAGAGTAAGCCGTTGTATGGCGGAGGACGAATGACACGGAAAGAAAACACACACGCTCACGCACGCACGTGCACACACACACACACACACACACACACACACACACACACACACACACACACACGCACACTCACGCCCGCACACACACACACACACACACACACACACACACACACACACACACACACACACACACACACACTGCTGTCATGTTTAGACATCCGCCCGAAGACGAAATATTGTTGCTGCCTTACTGAAGGGATTAGAAACTGTCGCACACTCCAAAATCTAAACAAAGGCAAACCTACGAGTTTTGGATTTCAAAAAAAAATAATTTAAAGTAACTCCACTGGTTGACATGGACAAACAAATCACAAGACAAAACACGACGCGTTTCGACCTCTTTGATCTTCTTCAGGCAAGAGAAACAACATTCAGAACAATGGAAACGAAGAGCGAGCCATCACTTAACCTTCTCCAATTCGGCGCAAGATGGGCGTTGAAAAAAAAAACCCCAGGTTGTGAGGAACGAGACAATGCGAGTTAAAATAGTAATAATCATAATAATAATGATAATGATGATAATAATAATTATTATTATAATAATAAAGATAGTAATAACGATGATGATGATAATGATAAAAACATTGAGAAAATGAGAACACAGGATTACGACCACTTTTGGCGACAATATAACAACAGCAGTTGTAGCATTAATAGCGGCTATACACACAGAAGGGGAGAAAGGGGAAGGGTTTGAGGATTTGTCGAACAGCATGGTTGTAGTGCTGGGAGTTCCAGCCGAAGAGCGAAGAAGTCAATGAAAACAAACAAAAAAGGAACAAATGAACAACAAACAAACCAACAAATGATCGGCCACTGACCTCCAATGTGGCTCGCTTCTTCAAGTCCTCCATTTCCTCCAGCCTGCTCACTGTGCCAGTCAGCGTCATCGGATCGAAGGACTTATGCTGAAGTGACGTCAGCAGATGACGTAATGACTGCCACCTCACCTCACCCATCACCAACTGGATTGGAGAGGAAGAATAAATGTCACAGGATATGTGCGATATCTTAACGAGAAGTCGATTAGGCCTAACATCTAAAAAAAAAAAAATTTTAAGCAAAATAATATAATAACGATAAGAAGAAGACGAAGAATGATACTAACAATAATATTAGTAATGACAATTCTAATAATTATAATTTTTTTTTAAAAATTGAAAAGAGAGGGGGTTAGTTACCGCCAAGGACACAGACAAACAGAGTACAGGACTGTACTCTGTTTGTCTGTGTCCTTGGCGGTAACTAACCCCCTCTCTTTTCAAAATTTGCTTCATTTTCCGCCCTCAGTCACTCCGTTTTGAAACTTAATTATAATGATAATTATCATTACAATAACCATAACAACAACAACAACAACAGCAACAACAATAATAATAATAATAACAATAATATTAATAAACATACAACCACGAAAATCAAAGAAAAACGATTACCCAC
>CM031619.1:6844798-6847298 GCA_018398815.1 Conus ventricosus
GGTATGTTAAGATTATTTAGACGAAAAAGAAGAGAGGATTTGGTGATTGGTAAGAGCGTGGCCTTCACATAAATACATTCATAAATACATGATTAAGAAATTAATGCTCCGAGATAGTTGTTATGAGATTCCAGCATTTTTAAATTCTGTTTTCAGGCAAATGTCAAGTTGACATCACGGAGATCTTGGTTCTGGACGACCTGTGTCACCCCAGATGAAGCTGGACATTTGACAAACCACTGGAACCAACTGCACAGCATGTATTTCCCATCACTGTTCTTAACAATAAGCAAAGACGGTTTCGGGGTGAGTGGCTCAAGAATTTCAGGTGGCTCTGTTATTCGCCTTCAACAGATGGTGCATTTTTGTACCGCATGTGTTTGTTTTCCAATGCGTGATGATCTCGATCTTTTCGTGAAGAGGCATACCGGCACTGGACCAAGGCAAACGAAGACATGAAGAAACATCAAATGAAACAGTATCATAAAGATTCCATGATCAAGGCAGAGTCATTTGTTGCAAACATGAGAGATCCAGCCAAGCCATTGATGTTCAGGTAAATGACATGCACGTGCAGAGGATCAAGGACAACAGAGCGGTTCTGAAGAGTGTTGTCAACACAGTCCTTTTCTGTGCAGACAGGGTCTTCCTTTACGAGGTCATAGGGACGATGGACTCCTGGATGAAGACAATCACAGCAACTTCAACGCCCTCATCCGCTTTCGAATTGAATCTGGCGATACAGTTCTTCAAAAACATATAGCATCCTCTCACTCGGGTACAGGTCATGCACATATATCAGTAAGACCACTCAAAACAACATCATGAGTTGATTGGGACTACATCAGGACAAGTTGCTGGCAGACATCAAAACGGCAAAAACTTTCTCACTCCTTGCTGATGAAGTTTGTGATACAGCCAACTGGGAGCAGCTTGCAATTGTCTTGCGGTTTGTGGATTCATCTCAGTCATTAGGGAAGAGTTTCTCGCTTTTTTTCCATGTGAACAAATTACAGGCGAAGCACTCACAGGAAAGATCCTTGGTTGTCTTGAAGAGTGGGTCTGCAAGTTGAAGACATCAGGGGGCAGGGATATGATGGTGGATCAAACATGGCGGCCAAATACAAGGATACAGGCAAGGATCCGTGAGTTGAATGAAAAGGCGGTTTACTTCCACTGTGCGGCACATTGCCTCAGTTTGTGCATCGTCAAAGCATGTGATGTGCAGAGCATCCGCAACATGTTCGGGACAATGAAGCAACTCTCGCTTTTCTTTTCGTTGTCTCCAAAAAGGCAGCGCTTCCTGGAGCACATCTTGGAGGCTTGTGACATCACCAACAAGCGAAAACGTGTAGACTTGTGTCGTACCAGATGGATTGAAACGCACAACGCGTTTGAAACCCTGACCGACCTGTTCACATACGTGTACATGTTGCTTGGAAGGCTTGAGAACAAAAGCGAGGACTGGGATAGTGAAACTCTGACCAAATGCCAGGGACTGAGAGCAGCAATCACAAGCAGTGCTTTCATGGTGTCGTTTTGTGGTCACAAGAAACTGTCTCAGATACATTAAACCTCTCTCAGTGAACCTGCAGAAGAAAACGAGGGACATCGTCGAAGCATATGCTGCTATTGAAGGGATAGCCAGTGCTCTTGCTGATCTTCGAGGCAACCTGGATGACGTCTTTGAAACTTGTTCACTCAGGCAGTGGAGCTTGCAGAAAGTGTCCATGAAAATGTGGCAATGCAAGGACATGGATGTCAACAGACTCTCAGACAAAACCAGCCAGCAGACACACCAGAACAGTACTTCAGACGCAGCATAGCAGCACCTTTCCTGGACCACCTACTTCCGAATTCAGCAGTCGGTTCAAAAATGCTGAGTTAGTCCAAGATGGACTAATGCTCGTTGCAGACCAAGCTGCTGGTGTTGAAAACGCATGCAGGTTCCTGAGGGCATTACATGCCTGGCAGACTGTGGGCATCTGACCTGCCAGATTCTCGGAAATTCCAGTCGAGTTTCACCGCTGGTGCATCAAGTGGAAAGGGCAGACAGCACAACCATGCCCTTCAACGATTGCTGCCTCTCTTCTTCACTGCAACAGAAACTTCTTTCCAAACCTCCATGTCATTCTTCGACTGCTTGCAACCCTTCCCGTCACCACTGCTGAGTGCGAGAGGTCGATCAGTGGGCTGAAACTCCTCAAAACCAGCCTGAGGTCAACCATAACAAACCAGCGCTTGAACGGTCTGGCACTGATGAGGCTCCACAGGGAAATTGAAGTGGACGCAATGGCTATAGTTGGACGCATTTGCAAGAAAATTCAAGACCCGAATGGCGACACTGTTACCTCGTCACCTCTTGCAGTTTGACTGCTGAATCACAGAGTGACAGACACAGACACATCATATAAGCTAAGTTTTGAACGGCAATTAAGTGTGTATAACCATGATATAATTAAGAAACAGTGTGGACAAACACGCCAAGACCTCCGTTTTA
>CM031619.1:6859798-6862298 GCA_018398815.1 Conus ventricosus
GGATCAGAAGATGCATAACTCAGATCGGAACTTACAGATCTCAGATCAAACCAAACTAGCTCAGGGGCGATGATGCAAATCTTAAATCAGAACAGACTACCTCAGGGGCGACAATGCAGAGCACCGGCTGCTCCAGGTACGAACGCAACCTGGTATTCCTACTCGCCCCCCCCCCCCCCTGCAACTTCCGGTTTGTGTCCTTGACCTTACCGAACTCCCACAGCAGGGGCTGGTGATCGCTTTCAATGACAAAGCGTTTCCCCAGAAAATGATGTCAAAAGACGCTGGTCACCCAAACGACGGCAAGGCATTCTTTTTTTTTTTTCTCACAGTGGAGTGCCTTGTTTCAGCTCTGTTAAAAATCCTCGAAACAAACAACTCTGCTCTCTGCCCTGGCCATTCTGCAGCTGTCCGCTGAGAACACTGTCATCCAGTGGATACCCTCACACTGCAACATTTAGGGCAGTGAGGAAGCTGACCAACTGGTAAAGGAAGGAGGAAAGCAGTCCCAACTGAAGCAGGACGTCTCCTCTGAAGAAGTCTAAAGCATGGTCAAGGCGGAGCAGAAAAGAAGATGGTTTCAGCCGCGACACACCGACTTCAACAAGAAGGATGCGTACGTTACTACCTGCTGCCCAGACCAGACCCGGTGAGCATTGTGAGACTGAGGACAGGGCACTCCAGACTCAAACACCACCTGTCCACAAAATTCCACGGTGGCGAGTCTTCAGGTTGTCCATGCGGTACAGCCCCCAGTGACTGTGGAACGCTTCCTTGCAGGACTGTCCAACACACCAAAAGCTAAGGGCAGCGACCTGGCCTGCCGGCATATCGACGACAGGGAAGCTCTATAGATCTCTGGAGGGCCTCCGCCTTACAGCAGCCTCCGTCAGGGCCTCTAGGGTTCCTATCTGAGTGTTCTTCGAAGAAGAACTTTCAGCTGAGTTGAGTTTCCGACTACCAGACTCCACATGTATTCTGTGTTCATTAATTAATGTCAGCAGTGACTCTATCCCGGTGTCGCTAGCATCGGTCTGGAGCGCCAAGAGTGAAGGCACGCAAGGAGTCTTGAGTCCGCGTTTGTCTGACAAAGATTCTTTTTTGTCAGAGACGTGATGGCTCTGTCACATCCCGTATCAACTATTTTGGATGTACATGTTCTTCTTGACAAGACCTAGTAAGAAAAATGCAGGACACGAGAAATGGGGGTGATGAACTGTCTGTAAAAAGAACCTTAGCTAAAAGAATGCACAGATTTCTTGGACTTAAAACAGGCATTGCCTGGGATCATGTACCCATATATTTCCTGGAGCAGGGCGACCAGCCCCAGCCAGGCGGGTCCCTGGGTGGTGGATAGGAGGATGCCCCCAGATATGAGGGTTACCTGCAATATAAACCAGGCTTGCCTGGACGAATGAGCAGCCCATGACCAAACAACGATGTTTCCTAGCGGGGTGGGGCGGGATAGTAGGTGGCACCGTTATCTCCACTGAAACACCCCATATATCCAATGACAGGAGCATCATGCGATCAAGAGCCGTGCTATAAGCTCTTAGCCCTGGGGAAGGACACCCCAGTGAACAAACCATCTCCAACTATGGAAAAAATAACCGGGTAGACTGGACTCGTCAGCCCAATAAAGCAACCAGTCTAGGAGAGCGTTCACTGTGATATAACAAAAACAAGCCGAAGTCGGATGCGCTGGTCCGGACTTGTCAGGGGCCATAACGGGCAGCACAGCGCATCTCCAATCACATGCCAGACTCATTCCTGAATCCTCCTCTCTGGGTAGACAATGAAGCACACGTCACAGATCTGGCTGTGGGTCTGGCCCAGCTGACCCAGCCTCCAACACAGGGAGGTCCATGCCAGCGTTCACGGCTGCCACTATCAGAGGAAAAAGAAACACCCGGAGGTGCTGGGGAGGACCCAGAGAAGCACTGTCCTCACCCGCCCTTAGAGCAGTCCTGTACCACCCTTGGAGGCCTGCGCTGTGCTGACGATGGGTACAGTCACGCGCAGGACACTCCATTAAGAAGATATCAAGGGACATAACTGCTCCTGAACAGAGGTAAATCAGACTACAGGATGTAACTCATAACAGCCTTAAAGTAGCATCCCCATGGGTGTACCAGCCCGTATTTCATGACTGCAGAGCCCACCGGCAAAAAACACTACCCTCCAGCTGCCGAGCACACCCCACAGACCCAACCACCCCTGCCCACGGACACATTGTCGGCAGCAGACACTCGCAGAATGTCATCTGACTCCCGATGCTTGAGCTTCATGAAAGCGCTAGCAGTATTTCTCATCCTTAAGGGTGTAACCAAAAACTCACGTCTACCAGGAGTGACATACCCGAGAGAGAGAGAGAGAGAGAGAGAGAGAGAGAGAGAGAGAGAGAGAGAGAGAGAGAGAGAGAGAGACAGACAGACAGACAGACAGACAGAAACAGACAAATAGACACACAGGGAGACAGACAGATACAGAGACAAACATA
>CM031619.1:6867298-6869798 GCA_018398815.1 Conus ventricosus
AAATGGAAACGGATTTATGAATTACAGAATTTGACACAGCTTATTAACACACCGACAAGAAAAAATCTATCCTCCGAAACGCTAATTGATCACATATACGCAACAAACCCATCTAATATTATAGAAACATCAGTGCCTCTATACGGTCTCAGTGATCACTTTCCAATTTGTCTAACATGGTCCAAAAAGGGTGTTAAAATTCCCAGAAATGTTCACAAATGTATATCTTTTCGAAGCTATAGAAAATTCGATACTAACAATTTCTTGTCCGATTTGTGTAACGCAAATTTTTCTGAGGTATATCAGCACAATGACCCTGATGGAGCACTGGCTGCTTGGTATGACATATTCATCTCTGTCTTTAATAAACACGTGCCATCGGTAACTAAACGTGTCAAACCAAGGGTAAGCCACCGTGGTATAATGAAAACATCGATAAGGCCATTAATTTACGAGATACTCTATTGCAAACAAATGGTAAAGATGATAATATTTTAAAAAGCAAAGAAATAAGGTAACCGATATGAAAAGAGCCGCCAAAAAGAAATATTTCAGTGATCTTATTTCCGTAAAGAAGATTCAAAATCGATCTGGAATGCTATTAATGAGCTCTCCGGTAAAACCTTGTCATCTAGCGCTCCTTCTGAGAGAACCTTGTCTGCTGAACTCTTAAATGATCACTTCACAACTGTTGCAGAAAAGACGATCAAAGCTGACTGTTCAAAAGACAATGACCTATTTGAGCTAAAAGCGTACTGTGTATCGAAAAACATAAAAATCTAATCTTCAAATCGAGTTTATTGGTGTACATGATGTTTATAAGGAATTGTGTTCATTAAATCAGTCCAGTTCTCGAGGTTTAGATGATATAGATGGAAAAATTTTGAAATTGCTGCTCCGATTATATCAGAGCATCTTACATACATTTACAATCTTTCCATTGATAAAGGTAGTTATCCACAACCCTTCAAAGATGCTAAAGTTTTACCCTTTTTTAAATCTGGTGATCCCACTGATCCTTCTAACTACAGACCTATCTCTATCCTATCTATTCTATCTAAACCCCTTGAAAAACACATCAAATGTAACATCCATAAACATTTCATGAAATACAATTTATTACATTCTAATCAAAGCGGATTTAGAGAAAATCATTCTTGTCACACCTTGCTCACTAATATAATTGAACAATGGCATTTAAACATAAACAATGATCTCTTCACAGGAACAGTTTTTGTCGACTTCGCTAAAGCATTCGACACTATAGATCACAATCTATTGTTAAGAAAACTAACATTGTATGGTTTATCCCCTGAAGCTCTTAAACTTATTTCTTCATTTCTCAACTGTAGGCGACAAGTGGTATTAAAAAATTCCGCTACTTCCTCTCTTATGCCAGTAAATTATGGCGTTCCCCAAGGGTCAGTCCTGGGGCCTATCTTATTCTCAGTTTATATAAATGATCTTCCTTTACATATGTCTTCTCCCTGTGAGCTTTTTTCTGATGACACTACTCTCCATAATAATGACAAAGATGCCGACTCAGTATGTATCAAACTACAGAATGATCTCAATAAACTTGCAAAGTGGACTAATTTGAACCATATGGCCCTCCATCCTCAAAAGTCTAAATTTATGATGACTACAACCAGACAGAAACGTCAAAATATGAAAGCCGATTTGTTTAAAATACGTATACAAAATAAAGTCGTAGAAGAAGTTAAATCACACAAATTATTAGGTCTTACAGTTGATAATAATCTTTCATGGTCTAATCATATATCTGATTTGTCTAAAAGGTTATCTAAAAAATTATTCTTGTTGAACCGAATCAAGAATTTCCTTGATCAACATACTAGAAAATTATATTTCTATGCATATGTACAACCAGACATTAACTATGCCTCTACATGCTGGGATTTAGCCAGTAAAAATTGCTTAAAACCACTAGAAAGCATGTACAGACGCGCTATTAAGCTGATACTCTTGAAATCTTCTCTACAAGCTAGTGATTATAAAGATCTTAACATTCTTCCATTCGATCTAAAATGCTGCTTTAATAAAGCTGTCTTTATGTATAAAATCATTAATAATATTGCGCCACCTTATCTTCATGACAAATTTCCATTAATCAAAATTCGAGGCAAAAATACCCTATACACCCCTCGACCACGAACTGATCTTTTCAAGTCATCCCTTACTTACTCTGGGAGTAAATTATGGAGTGAAATCCCTACTCATTTAAAACAGATAAATAGTTTAACATCGTTTAAAAAAGCATATTTCAAATACCTCACAGACCATTTGTAAATCATGTTTCACTTAACTGTATATTCTCCTAAGTTTGATGTTCCTTTTGACACAAACAAGTTGTTGCAGCCCGGAGATGGCCTTCGCAGTCGGCTGGGCTATAAGCAATATGACATGATTGGCGTACAAAATACTTATGTATACCTATGTGATGCTTACGTATGTCCAGTTGTGTGTGTGTGTGTGTGTG
>CM031619.1:6892693-6902693 GCA_018398815.1 Conus ventricosus
TCTCTCTCTTTTCTCACTCTCTCTCTCTCTCTCTCTCTCTCTCTCTCTCTCTCTCTCTCTCTCTCTCTCTCGTGTGTGTGTGTGTGTGTGTGTGTGTGTGTGTGTGTTGTGTGTGTGTGTGTGTGTGTGTGTGTGTGTGTCTGTCTGTCTGTCTGTCTGTCTGTCTGTCTGTCTGTCTCTCTCTCTCTCTCTTTCTCTCTCTCTCTCTCTCTTCTCTCTCTCTCTCTCTCTCTGAGAGCTTGCGCGCGTGTGTGTGTGTGTGTGTGTGTGTGTGTGTGTGTGTGTGTGTCTGTGTCTGTGTCTGTGTGTGTGTGTGTGTGTGTGTGTGCGTGGTTGTGTGCGTGGTTGTGTGTGTGTGTGTGTGTGTGTGTGTGTGTGTGTGTGTGTGTGTGTGTGTGTGTGTGTGTGTTTGTGTGTGTGTGTGTGTGTGCGTGTGCGTGCGTGTATGTGTCTGTCTGTGTCTTTGCGTCTGTATTTGAGAGAGAGAGGCGGAAGGGGGAGAGAAAAAGAGAGAGCGAGAGACAGACAGACGGACAGACGGGCAGACAGTCAGACAGACAAACAAGCACAGAGAGAGGAGAGAGAGGAGAGAGAGAGAGAGAGAGAGAGAGACAGACAGACAGACAGACAAAGAGAGACAGAGACAGACAGAGGGACGGACAGACAGACAGACACACAGCGACGCAAAGAGAGACAGAAAGTGAGTGTACGCGTGTCTTGAAACCGCGCGCGCACGCGCATGTGTGCGTGCGCGCGTGCGTGCGTGCGTGCGTGCATGCGTGCGCGCGCGCGCGCGCGTGTGTGTATGTGTGTGTAACTGGACCGTAGGGTTAACTGTGTACAATACACTCCGAACGCCTTGTTAGAATAACTGCAGCGCGTAAAATCCAGCATTCTCACTCATCATCACGCGACACAATCCCTGCTATGGATGCACAGCAATACGTACCTTGTGCGAGCGCAGCTCGGCATGTTCACGAACATAAAACCCACTCGGTGAACACCCCAAGGTTCTGTTCAAAGTCGCAAAGTATTGTACCTTCGATGGTCCTTCTTGGTGACCGTTCGCAACAAAACGCATGCTATTATTTTTCGTAGTTAACCCGCCGCCCTATATTTTCAACCACAGCCTCATTAACTTCTTCACTCCTCCCCCCCCCCCCCCCCCCTCTGCATCTATCGTTTCCTGTCCTCCCTCCCTCACCCACCCCACCCCCACCCTTCTCCTTTTACTCCTCCTCCCCTCTTTCTCCCTCTTTTGATTCCCCCATCTCCACCCCCCCCCCCCCCCCAACCCACCCTTCC
Source organism: Conus ventricosus (assembly GCA_018398815.1). Classification (NCBI taxonomy): domain Eukaryota; kingdom Metazoa; phylum Mollusca; class Gastropoda; order Neogastropoda; family Conidae; genus Conus; species Conus ventricosus. The sequence goes on from CM031619.1 coordinate 6,893,999, forward strand.
TTTCTCTGACTTCACCTGGATGTAGAAACTGTAGCGAGATTTCTGCACTTCACGCGTCTGTCTCCACTGTCCCTAGAACGCCGACTGTCCTTACAGGTAAAAACGAGAGAGAGAGAGAGAGAGAGAGAGAGAGAGAGAGAGAGAGAGAGAGAGAGAGAGAGAGAGAGAGAGAGAGAGAGAGAGAGAGAGGAGGAGAGAGAGAGAGAGAGAGAGAGAGAGAGAGAGAGAGAGAGAGAGAGAGAGAGAGAGAACAGTGCAGTCTCTGTCCAGCAACCATAGTACAATATCACCAAAATATGAACGGGCTGCAAATGATTTCAATGAAAACTCATTCAGCTCCACGACATCGTTTCTTGATGTTAAAAATTAAAAAAAAAAAAACACTCTCAGCCTTTCTCTGAACTCGGTCATTAAGTTAGGGACTGGTTCATCTAAATTGTAATCAGTGGCCGTGAGGAGCCTGTCCAATGTCAACCGGTTTGGCGGCTTGGACTGACCCGCCTAGCCGACATGATATTATATTGTCTGGCTGCGAGACCTGGCCAAAGTCAGTTTCAGTTTCATCACAATACAACTGACCTCAATGGGACATTTTCAGGACTGTCATCCCACAAAGTGAGAGAGAGAGAGAGAGAGAGAGAGAGAGAGAGAGAGAGAGAGAGAGAGAGAGAGAGAGAGAGAGAGAGAGAAAATGGTGTCCCTTAAACACCAAGAAACCTGCAGAACTATTCATGTCTACAAACGTCAACATCTATTCATAACATGAATAGCTAAACTACTGGAGGTCAAAGACTGTATAAAGTTATTAAATATCGTCGTGACTGACATCCTTACAGTAAGTAAATCGCATGATAAGCATTAGCTTGTTGTTATTCAGATTTTCACATCTCTTGTAAAACTACGTGATTGTACAGTTGAAAATAAATTTATTCAAACCAGATTCACAAATCACTGCACGAAATATATGCCCGCCTAGTACAACAACTTTCTCTTCTCGCTGACGCCATAACCAACCCGCTACGGACAAACCGCAACCTGACTGACCTTTGACGCTTGGCGCATTATTAATGCCGCTTGCATCACTCATGGTAATGAATGGGCTCTGTCAGGCAGGAGTTACGACCCTTGATGTGCTGTCACACATAACAGGGCTGTGGGCTTGAAACGTATGCAAGGGGAGGAGGGGGGGGGGGGGGCGGAAGGAGGGGGCTCCTTGATGTAAGACAAAAGGAGAACCTGGCCAACTGTTGTTGTTTGTCCGGAAAGGTTTCTTGAAAGTCAGCAGCATATGCATGCTGACTTGTTGATGAAATAGAGGTTTGGATGCCTGCATGAACCGACATCAACGAGAGAAAACGAATTATCTGTTATGGATGAAAAGAGAAGTTAAAGAATTAAAGGGGGGGGGGGGGGGGGTATGAAGGAAAGAACAAGAACTTCAGAAGAAAAAAAAATGACGAAGTAAAGAAAAGATTCTAATATGAAAGAAAATTAAATGAGTAAGAAACTGAGAAAATGAACGAAAATTATATGTAATATTGATATTCAAATGATATTTAAATAAGATTTATAATAATATAAGGATTTTAATGATAAAGGACTCTCTCTCTCTCTCTCTCTCTCTCTCTCTCTCTCTCTCTCTGTGGGTGAGCTCATTTTTTTCCTGCGAGAATATTTGAAGACATGTGTTTTTTACAATAGGTGCTATATTAATTTTGTGTACAAAAGTTAATGTGTCTTGTGACTGGCTCATATGTGTTTGCACTGCAAACATGTCTTCATGACTGGATATATCCCCTGAGCAATGCCGTATGGCCACGAGGAAAAAAAATGAACTTGCCTGTTCATTATTTGACGCTGACGCTAAACATATGCTCCGCATATTATCGACTCTTTGTGACAAGAGAGAGAGACAGAGACAGAGACAGAGAGACAGACAGAGAGAGAGACAGACAGACAAACAGACAGACAGACAGAGACAGCAACAGAGATGAACGGACGGACACATGGACAGAAAGACAGAGAGGGACAGACAGACAAACAGACAGACAAAGATAAAGACAGAGACAACTAGGAGGAGAAGAAATTGGTGGGAGACAGACTGGGAGCTGGGGGGGGGGGGGGGGGCACAGAGAGGGAGGGACGGAGAGAAGGTGGGAACGACGGAAGGGCGAGTAAGACAGAGAAAGAAAGGGAGAGAGAGAGACTATACAGACAGACAGACAGATAGACAGACAGAGACAGAGAGAAAGGGGCGTGTGGGAGGGAGAGACAGAGAAACTAAACATACAGATCTAGTTGCAAAGTGAGGCAACTGCAGGCGGAAATCTAAACAAATTTCAAACGAAATCAATAGCCAACCGCCAAGAAAACGTAAACAAACGAAAATCACAAGACAAAACACGACGCGTTTCGACCTCTCGGGTCTTCTTCAGGCAAATTACAAAACACTGAGGACAACGAAAATGAACCGAGCAATCACTTCTTATCTTCATTACTTCAGCGCCAGACGGGCATTGAATGAGGCTGTCAAGAAACACCAACTAAAAAAGACCCAATGACAAACGAACAGGCGTTCACTGACAGCAAAGCAAAGCAAAAAATAATATAAAAAAAAAGAAAGAAAGTGCATCAAACAATTCAGTCCCCGGACGGCAGTCTGGTCAACAGGGGAAACAGAGAACGTCCCAAATATGTTATAGTGTCGAGTCTATCGCCAAGCCACGAGTGAGTCTCAGCTGTCCTGCATGAATACATAACAGGCATATCTCTACATAGACCAAACTTGAATTCGCATGAGAGAGGGACAAACGCGCGCGTGTACACACACACACAGACACACACACACACACACACACTATACACACACGCACGCGCGCACGCGCGCACGCTTACTCACACACGTGCGTACGCGCGCACGCATATGCACACACACACACACGCGCGCACGCATGCACACACGTATCGAGAGGGGGGGGGGGAGGAAGAGAGTGGAAAGAAACAGTCAACAGACAGTCAGACTAACATATAGAGATGGAAACTCAAAAAGACAGACACACACAGACAGGCAGATTAACATAGAGACGGAAACTCAGAAAGACTGACACACACAGACAGGCAGACTAACATATAGAGATGGAAACTCAGAAAGACAGACACACACAGACAGGCAGATTAACATATAGAGACGGAAACTCAGAAAGACAGACACACACAGACAGGCAGATTAACATACAGAGACGGAAACTCAGAAAGACAGACACACACAGACAGGCATACAGAGATGGAAGCTCAGAAAGACAGACACGGACAGACAGGCAGACTAACATATAGGGATGGAAACTCAAACAGACAGACACAGACAGACAGGCAGACTAACATCAAGAGATGGGAACTCAGAAAGACAAACACAGACAGACAGGCAGACTAACATACAGAGATGGAAACTCAGAAAGACAGACACAGACAGACAGGCAGACACCCCACACACACACACCACACGCACACGCACACACACACACACACACACACACACACACACACATACAGCGAGAGACAGACAGACAGACAGACAGACAGAGTGATTTATTTGATGTCCGGCGGAAAAGCAGAACAAGCACTAGTTGGCAAACAGAAATAAAAAGAATTATTACAAAATCATGAAGTGACGTATTTGTACACAGAAATATAAACAACAATATGACTGAATAAAAGGTATCACTACAAGTAAACAATTAAGTGAGAAAGAAAGCACAAATTTATAGTAAAATAATGCTGAGGAGAGAGAGAGAGAGAGAGAGAGAGAGAGAGAGAGAGAGAGAGAGAGAGAGGAGAGAGAGAGAGATTTACATGTCGCGCTACTGGCCAATAGCATGAGAGACAGAAAGACAGAGAGGGTGTGAAGGGAATTGAGAGGGGAGAATATGCGGCATACCTGCACGGCGATTGAATCCTTAAAAGCAACAAGCTGAAAAAGAAAAGAAAAAGAAAAGAAAGATACAAAGAAAAACAGGGACACGCGTGTGTAGTTCGTTACAACTGTTGAAGCTCACAACGAAGTTCTGTCCCTTTCCTTTTCCTCATTGAATCCACTGAAAGCCGACTTCCAAGATGATAAAACTGTCCCAGTTTCAAATGACAACACTGTCTCAGATTCACAAACGCAACATGACTCACTCAATTCAACCGAAGGAATGATGACGGCTACAACAACACTCCCGGAGTCTTGAAAGACAAAAAGGAGAACAGATCAGCGACAGAGCGAGGTGAAAGCTTGCACCAGTGAGTTGTCTCCCTTCGAATCCTCCAAACCAATGCCGAGCGCACGGTTTACTTACCTTAGTGTAACGCTTGACGAAGTAAACATAAAGGGGCTGGAGAGAAGAAGGTTTGGGGACAGGGGTGAAGGGGAAGGGGAGGTACGGGGAGAGGAAGGTTGGGAGAGGAGGGGTCGGGGGAAGGAGAGAGTGGCACTGCTAGACTCCACGTCTGTCGTCTGAGAACGTTTGAAGGTTTTTACGCTTCGCTGGAAATTCTTTGACAAGGGACGAAACCCTTGATGGTGACAATCTCCGTCCATGTCGCTATTTATGATGTCGTACTGTCGGTGATGAAAGCGAAACAGAGCACGGTAAAGGCCCGGTCCCACTGGCCAATGGACACAAAACGTATGCAAAAAAGACACAGCGGACGAGCACATTTTCGGGGTTGGCTCCATCCGTTTTCATCCGCTCCAGAAATGGACAAAACTGGTGAAAATTTGCGAAAACAGAACGGAAAAGAACGGACGTGGGTAGTATGTAGCGGGGATGTTAAACGGATGTTCATCGGAAGTCTAGCGGATGAAAGCGGATGGAAGTGGATCACAGCTCCGAAGGGGTAACCGGGGATAATTGCAAAGCGGACGCATAGCGGAAAGAGCGGATGCATCACGGATGAAGCGGATGCATCACGGATGAATCGGATGCATCACGTACGCCTAACGGAAACAAAGGGGATGCCGCGCGGATGTATATAGGATGCAAACCGTTCACTGCGCATGTGGGGGGTATGAATTGCGTGTGCTCCGCGGATATAAAGGGATGAAGCACGCACGCAGTCAGCATAAAGCGGAAAGACGTGTTGGCAGCTACATCGACACATCTGTACTACATCTCGTTATTGAAGAAGGCTGCATTGATACATGTCTACTACATCTTATGTCAAAACCATGCGTCAGTTAGGCAAGAAAAGGAAGTCCACACATTTTAAATTAAACAAAGCTGTTTATTAATGACCTATCCATTGAAGGACCCCACAACATACATTAATTTTAATAACAGTAAACAGCTACAAGTATACAACAACATAGTAATGCAGTGTTCATATGGCACAATCTCATCAGTCTTATGCAACAGTCTCAAGGAAGCATCCATTCTAATCATCTATCACCCTGTCTTGCCACTGCACTGATCCAGCTGGGGAGTTGCACCTGTGTCTCAGGAGGTTGCGCTGCTTCTTCCCTTCACGTGAAGCTCTGTTAGGGCCTTGTACATCCACAGTGTCCATCAGGTTACGTCCTTGCCTCCATTCACCAGGCTCCATGTCCCCATTCCCTTGTTGACGGTCGACAAGTCTGTTCTGCAACACTGGGTACCGGTAGCGGGTGCGCATGAGATTGTGCAGGATGCAGCAAGCTTCCACGATGCTCCTCACAGTCTCTGGGTCATGCTGCATAGTGGTGAGAAGTATCTGGAACCTGTTGGCCGGGATGCCGAAGGCGTTCTCCACCACCCGTCTTGCCCTGGACAGCCTGTAGTTGAAGATCCTCTCTTCACGGGTGAGGTATCTTGAACTGTACGGCTTCATGAGGTAGGATCTGAGGGAGAACGCGTCATCACCAACGATGAAGTAGGGCACGTCTTGTGTGTCATTGGGAAGGGGGTCTGGACCTGGAAAACCCATGATGAGGTTGCGCTCCATCCCATCCTTGAGGTCACTTGCGTTGTATATCTGGGCATCTGATGCTGACCCGTTGCCTGAAGAATCGATGTCGATGAACTTGTAGTCACTATCAACCATGGCAAAGAGAATGATACTGAAGAAGCCCTGGTAGTTGTAATAAGTGGACCCTGAGCTGGCTGGAGCTTTGCAGGCCACGTGCTTCCCATCTATGGCTCCAACGGTGTGTGGAAAGTTCCACCTCTGATACCAATCTTCTGCAAGTTGTCTCCAGCCTTGTTCAGTGGTGGGGCACCTGAGGAGCTCGTCCACGTATTCTTCAACGATGGCCTCTACTACTTCTCTGACGACTTTGCTGATGCTGTTGTGTGGCACCCTCCATGCATACTGCATGTTTCTGTATGTGGTTCCAGAGGCTAGGTGCCGCAGAGTCAGTGCCACCTTCAGTCCAGGGTCCAGATTGGGACGGAAGTTGGTGCTAGGCTTGGTCAACCTGGGTCTCAGACGCTCTACAAGTTCGTCAAACATGGCTGGTGGCATCCTCATGAAGTGATGGAATGCACGTGGGTCTTCATTCCTCAGCTCCACCATCAACTGGTCATACAGTCCAAACTCCATTCTTCTCACGATCCATCCTCAGACTCACACAGCTCTTGCACGTCTCCTTCTTCTCCTTCTGTCTAAAACTTGATTCAGTCTGAACAGGTTGTGGTTCTGCTGTTGAATGAGTGCAGCTATCATATGGACTCTTTGATCATCCATGATGGGAACAATTGATGATGTTGAAGATCAAGATCAAGGGTGATGAAGTCTGTACAGCACGGCTACTCGACTCATACTGAGATCCAGATGATTTTCTCCCCCTTTTTATATAAAATATCGGTTGTCCGCTAGGTGTCCTTCTACATACTCTCAACATACCCCAGACATCCTTTATATACGAGATACATCCCAGATACAAACGCTTTGTCCGTTTTGAATACTTAATATACGAGATGCATACGCTTACATCCTTTCTATTTCCGTGCAACAAACGGTGTATAGACGTTCCATGTACCTTATCTTTCCTCCCTCTTTCCGTTTTCAGCTGCAGCGGATGTGAGTTGCGAGGATGCCCAGAGGATGCAGAGAGGATACAGCGGACGTTTAACGGATGATAACGGACATAGAACGTTTGTTGCTCGTATATGTCGCGGATTGACATCGTGCACGGCGGAAAGTTCATCCGTTCTAAAAGTTTTGTGCAGCTCAAAACTTTTTGCGCGGATGAAATCACAGTGACGGATGCTCGATGGATAGAGCGTATGAAATACGTATGCAATGAGTACACAACGGATGCATAGCGTTTTCCAACGGATGGCAAGATATTTTTTACGTTTTACATCCTCTTTGCATCCGTAAGTGCAGTGGGACCGGGGCTTAAGATGAAACAGGATGTTGTACCGTACGGAATTTTACATCATACATTGCATGAAATCTAAAAATACTGGATTGGATTTCTGCTGGACTTTTTTTTTTTCATTACGAAGAACAATGCCGTACCGTATTCCATTTCTTACACTATACTTCTCAAAGATTTAAAGAGACCAGACTATCAAAATGAGAAAAAAATCTAGTAGAAATCCAGTCCAGTATCTTAAGAAGTCATGCAATGTATGGTATAACAAATTCGGTATGGTGTAACATCGTTCTTCATAATGAAAAAGACTCTTCTTTATTACGAAGAACGATGCTATACCATACTGCATTTCTTATACGATACGTTTCATAAGATTTAAAGATACTGGTCCAAATTTCTTCTGGATTTTTTCTCATTATGAAGAAGGATGTGATGTTATATTGCATTTCTCATATCACACGGTGCATAAGATCTAAAGATACAGGTCTAAATTTTTACTGGGTTCTTTTTCATTATCAAGAAAAAAAAATGTTATACCATATTGCATTTTTATACCATGCGTTGCACAAGACCAAAGATACTGGACCAGATTTCTACTGGACTCTTTTTCATCATGAAGAAGAATGTTACACGATACCGAATTTGTTATACAATACATTGCACGACAGCTAAGAATACTGGACTAGATTCCTACAGACTTTTTTTCTTATCATGATAAACGATGCTACACCACGCTGAATTTGTTATACCATACATTGCAGAAGATATATGGATACGGACTAGATTTCTACTGGATTCTTTTTTCACTATGAAGAAAAGTTATGTTACACCATACCACATTTCTTATACCATGCGTTGCATAAGATCAAAGATACTGGACTAGATTTCTACTGGATTCCTTTTCATTATGAAACATGATGTTACACTATACGGAATGTGTTATACCATACATTGAATGACATCTAAAGATACTGGACTGGTTTTCTACTAGGCTTTTTTTTTCTCATCTTGATAAACGATGTTACGCCATACTTGATTTCTTATACCATACATTAATGAGATCTAAAGATAGGCTGAAATAGATTTCTACTGGGTTCTTACTCATTATGAAGAACTACGTTGTACCATACTGAATTTCTTACACCATACTTTACATGAGATCTAAGGATAGGCTGAACTAGATTTCTACTGGATTTTTTTTTCTCATTATGAAGAAGAATGTTCTATAATACTGAATTTCTTGTACCACACATTGCATGAGATCTAAACATACTGAACTATAGATTTCTACAGGATTCTTTCTCATTATGGTTTCTATCTGGAATAAGTCAGTGGGCAGAAGAAAATACATTAGAA
>CM031619.1:6910193-7020193 GCA_018398815.1 Conus ventricosus
GCGCGCGCGCGTGTGTGTGAGACCGAGATATCCCAAGGCTTTGAGACTGGGAAAGTCCGGGAGTAGACGGACGGAATACCCGCTGACCCAAAATAACGTTTAACCTAAATGATGCATGGAGCACATTCATACACCTTGAGAACACGTGCGCGTATGCTAAAATCGGATTGTATTCAACGCTTTTGTGAGTCTTCAGTTCCTAGGGAAAATCCTGTCCTCGCCCGACGCTGCATGTAACAAAACTCCTCTTCTTTCATTCATCCTAACACCCACCTAGCCCATGTCATCTTTTTTCTTTCTTTCTTCCTTCCCCTCCCTCCCCGCCCCCTCCAGTCCTGTGCCTGTTAATTTTTTTTTTAACCCAATGGAAAGTCGGCCCAAGTCGTTGCACATGTTGACTTCCGGTGACGTAATTTCCTAATGTTTCCATCAAGGAGGAATGAGGAAAGGAGGGGAATATAGCGGAACAGTCCTGAACAATAACCTGCAACGCAGCCTTCTCCGTGCGTGCACAGCGCAACTGGGTGCACGTGAACCACTCTATCTATGCAGAGCAGGCTGAGCTCAAAACTTGTTGCAACCCAGGAAATGGATTGTGTTTCAAACTGTGTCTCTGTGCGCATGCTCGTGGGGACGCCATTTTGTGATTGAAAGGAATTTGTGCAAAGGTAGATTGTTATTTTAACAATTTTAACCGACATTCTTGTTGTTTACAGAAGAAAAATGATTAATCTTGTGCAGCACAGATATTCCACTTGATGACAATGTCTGCGACGCTCCTTTAGTTTACATGAAATAATTTACGATGTTTTTTTTCCAAAAAGCGAAAGAACTTGCCCTCAGCGTTTTCCTTGGTCACAAGGCGGAGATCTTATGAAGTGTCAACTTGCAGACGAACAAATGTTAAAAAAATTGGCTTGGGGCGGTTGACACTTTGAGCATCACACAAACGCAGATTGCAGACTTGACACAAGTAAACCGAAGAAGTCGAACACCTAGCTTTTTACCAGTATGAATCACCGAAGAAAATCAATAATTATGAATCAGAAGGGTTGGCCCAGTAGTCGACGTTGTGAACAACTGAAGTCAGTCACCTAAGACAAAACCTGGTATCCTGTAACATTAAGTGGCATGGGATTTATGTACAGAAGAACGATTTTACACATTCACAGCAGTTGCCCGCTGTATATAATGAGTAATTCTGCTATGTGACCATGTGCAAGTCGGTGGCAGTATCAGAGGCTTTACAAGAGATGATAATGGTTCATCTTCCCTTGAGTGACCAGCATCAACATTTTGATGGCTACTGTCATGGTTTACAAGAAGTCTTGAAGTTTTATAGTGATTTAACAGTATATCATAGCTTTGAATATAAAAAAAAGAATGTTTTTGGATACACGTACATGTCAGGCTGACCAGGTAGGATCAGCATGTATAAATATATCTTTGTGTCTCGCTCTCTCTATATAGCCTATATATAGAAACTTACCAGCAGCGCTTCATCATTTTTCAAATTTAATTTTGCCCAATTGCAATTTGTTACCAATGTTAGATACTGTTTAAAAGGAAAAGAACACACATGTATACATGCCTACCAAAACATAAAATGCACCACACACACACACCACACACACACACACACACACACACACACACCACACACACAAACGCACACACACACACACACACACACACACACACACACACAGACGCACACACACACACACACACACACACACACACACAGTAATTGTGCTTGTCATTTTTGAAACAGTTACAGATGGATGGATCAAACAAAACCAGCAGCTTGGTCATATCATTTAGTAAAAGTCATGTGCTGTGAAAGCAATAGTCCATTTCACCATCACCAGTACGCGGTGAAACAAAAATGAAATGGGTGTGCAGTTGCAGTGGCTGATATTTTTGTCAGTGTTCGATCTCTGAATTAGTAAGTTATGGATAATTACAGGTAGACAAAAACTCATGTCAGTACACACACACACACACACACACACACACACACACACACACACACACACACTCTCACTCACACTTAAATACAATACTTTAATACTTATAAGATTAAATGGTATGCATACAACTAATCATGGGCACGAAAATAACTATTAAAGCTGGTGAAAGGTTAAACAGTTTGCACAAACTAGTCAAACTGTGTATTGATTTGTGAAAATGTGTGCAATTCCCTGTTAGCATGTTATGATCAGGCCGGAAAATTTTCAGTGCTTTAGGGAGGGAGAGGTGGGGGAGGGAGAAGGGGGGATGTAAGTACAAATTTTATGGCATCATCAGGTAACTTATACCAAGAATGAGGAAAATTGTTAAACTAATAAATGTGTTACTCTCACATGATTATGATTAATATCCGTGTATGTTTACAATTGTATAACAGTCGCAGGGTAAATTTAAAAAAGATAGGTCAGTCAGTATATGTGTTGATCATAAAGATGTTGATCCATTTTCGATTGTGCTATTTGTTGTAGACTATTGTAAAGACTGATGAAATATTACAGCAGGAAAAACCATTGTTTAGAGCTGGACAGCACTGTTTGTGCATATCTATAGCCAAACATTTGAGGGATGTAACTTAGACTTATTTTGCACAAAATGGTGCTTTATGTTAACAAGGATATTGCACCTCTTTGCTGTTGTGAGTAGAACTGATGGTATGGGTCATTTTAAGTTGTAGCTGTGCAGAGACTGAATTACCATAAGGTGAACATGTGCCATTTTAATTTAAATGAAGAATCCAGATTGAGTTGAACAGAATGCAAGTGTTTTGCCAAGTTTGTGGGTAATATTTGATTGGTTAGTTTGCATTTTTAACAAAATTTCGGGTGGGATTTTAGAAGATGTATTTTAAGGAGTTGTGTGAATGAATGGCCTGTGAGTTGACTTCAACGTGGTGACAGCCCTGATATGGCCCTTTGCGGTCGGCTGGGTTACAAGCAACATTACCTTACCTTACCTAGTCTGCAGATGAGGTTTTGCAGTTTATTTTGTAGACATTGTGCCAAGTATAGTCTGCTGTTTCATTTTTTTGTGTGGGATATTGGGGTGCAGGAGGGGGGGTGAGGGTTGTGGTATATTTATTTTTATTACTCCTTTGTTTTTCATCAAAGATGGTAAACTTTGTTTGTAGAATCTGGGTTGTTGCTTTGGCCAGCCTGTTCAGTTGTGGAATCGCTCAATGAACCAAGTTGGCACCACCCTTGTCAGCCAAGGGCCCCTACTTTATCTCCACCATCCACCTGAGGTGGATCAACCAGCGGTCTCCCTGATCATTTAGAAAGGTAAACTTGTACTTCACCGCCAACTTCTCACTTTGGGTGGTGGTTTCCCTGTACTTTTAGTTTTTGTGAAGACTTACAGTGGGCTTTGCTGACTAAAACAAGAGTGTCATGTATTTGATGTAAGATATATTGGTGTCTGTCTGAAAGTGCACAGACATAGAGGTATAATTGTTATAATGTTTAGATTAAAACATGTGCTCTTCAGTTTTAGAGTTGTTGAAAGAGCATAATTTGTTAATCACAAAAGCTCTGTGCAGTTTCAGTGTAGAACTATTTTAGCTGTGTTATTTCATTTTCATTTTTTTGTAACTATGTAAGTCTGTTTAATTTTAACAGGTGTTTTTTTTTATCGTCGATTGTTGAAATGTTAGGTCTGTGGATGTGTAGGCATGTAGCATAAGTACAGAGATTGTGAATTTTGGTTTGTCAGAACTGAAATTCAAATAATAAAGTTAACTGCTACAAAACTGATATGGTGGGAGTATACCATTTTGATGCTTTCTGTTTACAAAGAAAAGTCTTCTTGAAGGGTTTGACCTGTGTATGTTGTGTGGCATACAGTGACAGTGGGGGGAGTGAGAGAGAGCGGTTGCCATGCCGCTCGTTCCCAGGCCGGGCAACACCAAGGACCCCCAGGTGGCCGGCCTCTTCAACGGGGATGACCCAGAGAAAATCTACACTGACCTGCGCGAGATTGGCCATGGCAGTTTCGGGGCAGTCTATTTTGTGAGTAGAGAACCTTTGTTTTCACCTGATGTAAAGCGCAGACAGTTTCAGATACAGCAGCTCAAAGGATTGAAGAAGAACACGCTGGAGTGTTATTAGTGATAGCTGTTCAAACCAGAAAGACCAGAACTTCAAGCAAATGTAATTCTTTTAAGCACTGGATACAAGTGTCATTCTTTTATGCATTGGATGCCATGTATGGAAGACAGAGGCTGTTGGGGAAAAAAAAAGAAACAAGACCAAAATCAGTGTCATTTGCATTTTGTCCCCATCAAAATAGGAGTGCATCAAATCCCAACATAAAAGAGAGTTAGCTAAATGTATTCTGTTCAGTTCATTAACAACTGCTGTTGGTCTTTCTGTTCATTTGGTTGAAATGTTGAGTCTGCACTGATACTATTTGATTTCTTTGCGCTGATTTTTATAGTGCATGACTTTTTATTTTTGTTTTTCAAATGTGAGTTTTGCTGACTTTTCTTCAGCATCAATCTTGTGTGCCATAGCATTATGGAAGCTGGGTGACATAGGGGATTGTGGGTTAGCTGAACTCTGTGAGAGCTTGTTTTGAAGACACTGAAATTGGATCTCTGTGTTTTGCAGGCCCGGCATGTGCAGACCAAGGAGGTGGTGGCCATCAAGAAGATGTCCTACAGTGGCAAGGGCAGTCAGGATGTGAGTCATTCCAGGTTTTCTCCTCTGGCTTAACCGGCCTACTCTTGTCACCTTTAAAGCTGTTCTTAATGGAACAAGCATTTAGAGCGCAAACTTAAGTCTGTGTAGTTTGCGATCTCGGCGATCTTACCTTTGCTCTTAATTGCCTGATATTTCGGTTCGGATACAAAATAGCTGAGGATCATGGACCTTGCTGAACCTAGATTTGCAGTGGAAAAAGGATCTCTCAACATGCTCTGGGAAATATTTGGGTTTTCACTATGGGATGTAACCATTTGAAATGTGTCCTGTAATTGAAGTCCATTTTTGTCCACTCTCTTGTGACTGAAATCAGTTTGTGTTTGGTTGACTAAATTTCTATTCTTGGTTTATACGTAAACTTCTTTATTTGAAAGAGCTGAAACAGTTGTCAATGGTTTGTTGCAGGTTCACAAGGTAGATTAGTGAATGTATGGTTTGTTCTATTAAAAAACAGCCTTCAGTGGAATGGAGTGTGTGTCTGAAGGGGAAAGGGGTGGGGAGGGTAAGGTTTAAGAGAGAATTGGGGGGAGGGAAGGGAGGGGCTGAGAAAGAGTGGCAAGGAAGAGAGCATAGTAAAAATGTGTCTGTGGATTCAAGTGCCTGTGGATTCATGTATTTGTCAGTTTTGAATTGGTGCAGTGGCTTTGCTTTCCATAAACTGCAAACTCTTTACTATTTTTAGCGTGCTTCCTACTTTGCAACCATGTTTGCTATACTAATATAGGTATGCCGTGCACGGCTGTTCAGAGCAAGTTACTTAGTTTTGAGTCGCAGGGGAGTTTACAGATGCAGAGACCAAGCTGTGAATGCAGGTGAGGGAAAGGAATGTTTTCTGCAGGCCGCTCCCCACCAGCCAGCTAACCGCACTGTATTCGGCCAACTGAATGTCATCTGTGCATAGCTGGTCTGGCAGCAATGCGTTCGGCAAGGTTGAGCGGCCATTACAAATGGGGCTGTAGGTTTGATAATTAGTTATTGTCATGAAAAATGTAATATATCTGCACTATTGAGATGACTGAATTGGCGAATTCCCAACAATTCTTTTAATACCAAACTTGACTGGGTTTATTTTCTTGTAGATAACATAGATAGCGCATGAAAGCTTGTACGCAAGTGGTCAGGCAATATTAGAACAATGACAACAAACACAATATTGTGCAAAAATGACGTCATCACTTTCTGGGAAGTTAATTTTCCATAGTTAAGTAGTACACAAGTTTGATGCATGCCTCTGCTCAGACTACAGCAACAAAAATATTGGATTACAAATGTGTAAAGCCTTGTTTGTTTGCCCTTTCACTAAGTGTCTCAATAAGGACGGAAATATAAAGCTGTGCGTGAAAAAAAATTCCCGCCTTAAGTATGCCAAATGCAGCAAAAGTATCTCACTGTTTGTGCAGTGACACCCTCTCCTCCCTCCGTGCCCCCAACCCCTCCCTTCTGTCAAAAGGAACAAAGAAAAAAAACACTGGTCTAAACAGCAGTGCAGTGAGGGATCTGCAGTTCAAGTCTGTGGTCAGTGATAATTCTTGCACGCAAATGTGCATCTCTGACACATAAAAATCCTGTCTGACGCACTAGAATTCAGTCCAGTGCGTCACTAAAACGTGCTAAAATTTACTGCTATGCAATGATTTTCTTCTGTACGCATTGCAACTCTGAGCAGGCGTCACATATTAGCCCGTTAGTCCTATCCACCTCGTTCGAAGATGATAAAAACGTAGCTTTCCTTGACGTTTTAGAATGTTCTGAATGGTGAACAGCTTCCGCTTCAGAACTCTTCTCTCCTGAAAACCAACGAGAGTCATGAAATTAGACAACCCAGGTTAATGATTGGACCAGTGATTCGACCAAGTGCGAACAGCATTGACAACCATATGTAAATCAGCTTTTCAGAGACAAAATCTATGGCTCATACTTGGCTTGCGGGTGATCATCTGGGGAACGGAACAAACGTCAAGCGATCTGTGCAACACACCAGTTCAGATAATGAAAGTAATGGCTCCGTTATGAACGTAGGAATGTGTTGCACACAGTGCATGAGTAGCCAACCTACAAAGTTTCGTGAAATGTCTCACGAATATTCAACACTCGCCTCTTGTTTGTCACCGCGCTCCCGATGATCATTGCAGGGCAACTGGAATATGGTAAAGTAATAAAATGTTTCAGCACTGACAGAATTGGTCATGTTGTGTGAATTTTGTGATGATAATCGCAGAGGACATCCCACATAATTATGAAGTTTCACTGTTAATATCTGGATAGTGTAGGTGTTCACACTTATTCACTTTAGTTAAAACTTTATTAACATTGGAACACGAATCTAAGTAAATAGTGTTTAGCATAATCTGGAATGTTTTTGTTGATAGCACCTCTTATCCATTTCTGTCTAATTCTTTCTCTTTACATGTGAAAGCCAGTCAGAACGTGCTCGTGAGTGTGTGTGTATGTGGTTTTCAGTATATTTACAGGCAGTTATAAAGTGTGACCCCCTATATATTTTTGTGACCCCTGAAAATTTGGAAACAAGTTTTTCGCATCGAGTTTGACTCTTTAATTTTTTGGAAATAATAATCACTGGTGGTGCTCCATGGAGGGCAGTGTGAACCCCACACAGAAAAACCTGTTGTGATGATGTAAGTGAACACAGTGGACATGTTTTACAGCATCCATTTCTGCACTGCCCATTTCAGCATGCCACATCGCAAAGACTGTGATTTTTTTTTGTAAAGACTCTTTTCTAAGCTTGGATATGCTACTTATAATCTTAAATGTATTGCAAGGGATAGTGAATTCTTTGTTATTGAATTATTGATGGAAAAAGTGCCTGGGCCTCTTACAAAATAGAGTAATGTTAGAGACATCAGTAGCCACAATTTAAGACAAACGACACGCATCAGGTCATGGTTAAAAACACAAGAAAAGAAGAAAGACTCGCAGAAATCAAGCATACTGTTAACATCAACCTTTTCAACAGTTGTTATTTTCACAAAAACAAAATGAAAAACAATAGCCAGGAATGTTTTTGAATGATGTCTACTGCATTTAAAAAACAAGTCTGTGTGTACGTTTTTTTTTATACTCAAAACGCGCTGGCTGTCTTCGTTTTTTATGACCATCTTACAGCTTTTTGAGTTCTTGGGATTATGAGAAGTCATGAAGCCTTGGAATTTTGCTCTTTTTTGTTGTTTTGTTTTGTTTGTTTATATTTATTTATCCAGTGTGATAAATAATATGCAGTGTTTAAAAAACAAAAAAAATTCATAGGATGACAGAGATGGTGTTGAAGTCATGGTTGTGAGATGTCAAGGTCATTGTAGTTGGAAGAACAAAAGGAATAATAAAAGAAATGAATTCTGATCTGCTCATGCACGTTTTGTAGAGTAGACAAATGAGCATGAGCAGAGCCCTCAACTACTTAGGGTCATCGCTTATAACACATAACAAAACTGAAGGTTTAGTCAAGGCCGTGAGAATGCACAGAGGGAACCGAATGTTGTTTTGTTGTGGGTTTTTTTTTCGAAATTTGATCTTTCGAGAGTAGGTTTTGAGACACATCCACTCTTCTCTTCAGGGAATTTCAGAAACACTTCTCAGATTTTATTTCAGGACTGTCGCTTTTGACTACTGTGCTGGACTGTGTTGGAAACTGCATTCTGTGTGAATTGGTGTTCATACAGTTTCAGACGGATGGAATTAAGATATTGTCTGTCCGCCTGAACTCAGTTGAAAATTTTTTGTAATGTTTATTGCCAGAGTTGGAAAAATGCCTGAGATCACGTGACATTCTGTTCTAAAATGTTATTTGTGTGTGTGTGTGTTTGTTTTGTTTTATTTTGTTTTAAAGTGACATACCTGTAAACCATGAATGCTAGCAATTACTTGCCTTCAGCTTTAGGTTTGTGTGAAAGAGGGCTATATGGCTTCCACTTTTCTGACGACCCTTCACACATCTTTGCAGCCCACACACAAAAAAAGGACAAAATTTTCAAAGAAATATGAAAATGTTTTTTTCTTTTTTGTTGTTGTATTAATTGATATCATTCCATATGAATTGTAAAACAAGCACAAAACTGACCTTCAGCATGCAAGATCGATGCGACATAAACCAAAAGTTATTTTGGACAGTATCTGAACTGTGAAGCCCACCAACGCTCTAGTTTAAAGTTCAAGTTGGTCAAGGAAGAGAAGTGAACAGTTGATGAGGAGGGTTGATGTGTGATGCAAGGTGTGTGATGTGTGCAGAAATGGCAGGACATCATCAAGGAGGTGCGGTTCCTGGGCCAGCTGAAGCACCGCCACACCATAGAGTACAAGGGCTGCTACCTCAAGGAGCACACAGCATGGGTAAGGGCGCAGGGTCTGGCACCTTGGGTGACTTGGGTCATGTTTCCTTTCTTCTTTCTCTCTTTGTTTTTGCCTTGTCCAGTATAGGTGTGAGTGTGTGTGTGTGTGTGTGTGTGTGTGTGTGTGTGTGTGTGTGTGTGTGTGTTTGTAGTATGTGTGTAGTGTGTGTGTGAAGAGGCAGGGTGTGTTGTCATGAAGATCCATCAGCTTCATCAGACCCATCTCAGTTATCAACAAATATGAAGCACTTTACTAGTTTAAAGGAGGCGCACACTCAGTCTGTCTGAAAGTCGTCTGTGTTCTGTGATCAGTCATCAAAGGGCATGTGTGTGTAAACTGGCTCTGCCGATCTCTGTTTCTTGCTTTTCTTGTGTGTGGGAACACATGCATGTACAGTGTACAGACATGGACAGATGCATACACAAACCCAAGTGTAGGGGTGTGTGCGTATGCATGCGCTCACATATGTATACAATCATACATGTGCATGTGCATGCACATGCGCGCACACACACACACACACACACACACACACACACACACACACATACACATGCACACACTTACTTACACACACACTCACCTGTTCGAGTGTGAGAGTGTATGTGTGCATGCGTATGCATACCAGCACACTTGTGTGTGAAAGCAGTTCTTCCCACCACTCGCTCGCACGCGCGCGCACACACACACACACACACACACACACACACACACACACCTGCACATGGACACACGGACACACACAACAGACACATGAAGAACAGTGACCTCAGTGGAATGATGCCCTTGTGTCACAGCTGGTCATGGAGTACTGCCTTGGCTCAGCCTCCGACATTGTGGAAGGTTAGTACGCTTTGTACTGTTTGTGGCTGGCATCAGCAAGGTGAGCGCGTGTGTGTGTGTGTGTGTGCACGTGAGTGTGTGCACGTGAGTGTGTGTGTGAATGTATATGTGCATTAATTTGGATTTTCTCTCTTATTTTCCTCTTTTGATTCTCGGCGTTTTGCAAGGAACTTGCATTTGAGTTATTGTATTTTTTGTCAATGTATTTAGTGTTATTGTCAGACACCCCCCCCCCCCCCCTTCCTGTTTACAAACTGTTTGATTTTTAAACAACTTTTGAAGTATACTTACAGCTGTTATTATTTGAACTGAAGTTGCTAGTTTGGATTGAGATATTCAGATTTCATAGCTTGGATATATATGATGGGTTGAATCCTTGTAAGTGAAGATTACTTGGTGTATGCTTTTCTATACATTGTTTGATATAGTCTCTTATGCCATTATGGAGCGTCGTTAAAAGCTTCTGAGCAGAACTGAACTTGGATTGCTGATTCAGATAAACGGGTACCTCGTAGAAGCTTACTAATTGACAATGTTGGCAGTCCTGAAAAAACCTTTACCGGGGGAAGTTTTCTTTCTTTTTCTGAAGCTCCTGTTCTGTTACACAAGTCAGTCACCTCAGATTTTTTTCCCTGTAAACCTGAAGAAGGAAGGTAACATGCAGAAGTGTTGGCATCCAGTGTGATCAGTTTTATGTTGTTCAATGTTTAGAGGTTTCCACATGTTAAAGTGAAGCACGTTTTTGCAATATTTCATATTTTGTGAGTGATTTTCAAATTTGGGAAATACCTGTTTGGCAGTGAATGACATGGAAACTGGCTCTGTGGCCAATGCCGTCAGTCTGTTTGGCAGTGAATGACATGGAAACTGGCTCTGTGGCCAATTCCGTCAGTCTGTTTGGCAGTGAATGACATGGAAACTGGCTCTGTGGCCAATGCCGTCAGTCTGTTTGGCAGTGAATGACATGGAAACTGGCTCTGTGGCCAATGCCGTCAGTCTGTTTGGCAGTGGATGACATGGAAACTGGCTCTGTGGCCAATGCCGTCAGTCTGTTTGGCAGTGAATGACATGGAAACTGGCTCTGTGGCCAATGCCGTCAGTCTGTTTGGCAGTGAGTGACATGGAAACTGGCTCTGTGGCCAATGCCGTCAGTCTGTTTGGCAGTGAATGACATGGAAACTGGCTCTGTGGCCAATTCCATCAGTCTGTTTCAAATATCATGCACATGTACCATATGGCTTTCTTATGGAGATGTCTCCCCAGTATTAGTTATTACATATGTTTAGTTTTGAGCCCGTAATATGTTCTGTATGCATAGTGGCCAGCTATTAGTAAGTTTTAGGGGTTGTGCATGTGTCTGTGTTGATGGGTGGATTGGCTCATGGCCCTTTGTGTGGTGTGCAGTCCACAAGAAACCTCTGAAGGAGGTGGAGATCTCTGCCATCTGCCAGGGGGCGCTGGAGGGTCTGGTGTACTTGCACGACATGGGCAAGATCCACCGGGACGTAAAGGCAGGCAACATCCTGCTGACAGAGGATGGCACTGTCAAACTGGGTGAGAGCTGGTCTATGTCTTCAGTCATGACTCAGTGTGTGTGTGTGTGTGTGTGTGTGAGTGAGTGAGTGTGTGCGTGCTTGAGTGTGTGTAATGTGTTTACTTGGCAGACACGGTCCTGTTGACTCGGTTTTTTCTCATGGCTGATGTGGTCATATTCTCCCCCCCCCCATATGGGCGTCTGACTTTTAAGTAACGTGGAAAAGTACTGTCCAATACATGTACACCAGAGGAAAGATGTAATGAGGGGCATTATTCAGCCTACTTTTGGCTGAGTCCAGTTGATCTGGTGAGACCCATTGCTGTCATTTCAGTTTGCAGTCACCAGTTTTTGTGTCGGTATGCAGGGGGTTCTCATGCTGGTTTAGTCAGAGATTCCCATGAGCCTCAACTTAAACCTGCACAGATGCAAGCCCACGTACACACATAAACACACGCACATTACACACACGCACGCACACACACACACACACACACACACACACACACACACACACACTGCTAAAGACAGACAGAAGTTGGTCACTTTATTTCATGTCTGTACCAAGCCGCTTGTCATAAATGCATTTTCTCCTCATTTCAACAAAAATGTGGAAGCGCACTTTGCACAGGGTTTTGCTTTTCTGAATGCATGTGTCGCTCACTTGCTGCAGCTGTTTGAAGTCTCCCTGTCTCAGTCTTGAAGTCTCTGTCATCAAGATTCTCGGCAGGATGTTTGTTGGTGAGCACTGGAATTTGCAGACTTTGTTGGCTAGTAGGTTTAGTTGATAATTCTGTGGGGGATGCTTACTTCCATTTTCTGTCTGCAAGCCATGTTGACCAAGATTTGCGCTTGTACAAATGCTGAGGTAAAGGTTGTTGGAAGTAGCCTACTCCTGTCATGGGAAGTAAGGTTTGAAGCAGATACTGAAAATCAAATGATGCTCAAATTTGATGCAGAGACTAGAAAATGTCTGTCTTTTAAATCCAGCTTGGTCAGATTGTTATCAGTCACAGTTACATGCTTGCACATTCTCCACTGTAAGAACAGATTTGAAGCATCCCCTCAGTTGAGAGTCAAATTCATTTGTCCTCTAACAGAAGCCCTAACATCTTTTCATATCCTTTGACTTTTTTTAGAGTTCACACACATTTTGTGTTCTTCATGCACTGCTCTTTGTACTTGATATGAAAGCCTGCAAGAGACACAAAGAGTTTCGTGGTATGATCATTATCATGTTCGTTGGAATGTTGCAGCGGACTTTGGGTCAGCCTCATTGGTGAGTCCAGCCAACTCCTTCGTGGGCACGCCATACTGGATGGCTCCCGAGGTAATCCTGGCCATGGACGAAGGGCAGTATGACGGGAAGGCCGACATCTGGTCCTTAGGCATCACCTGCATAGAACTAGGTAGCTACTCTGTGTGTGTGTGTGTGTGTGTGTGTGTGTGTGTGTGTGTGTGTGTGTGTGTGTACATGTTTTACTAAATTTTGTGGCGATATTCGTAGATTTATTGGAAAACATGGCATGCCTAAAGATTCTGATAATTAGGAACAACTGTGGGGGCTGTAAGCCCTGAAATATATATTTATATATATATATATATATATAAAGAAAAATAAAAGAGGAAGAAAAAAAAAAGTGCGAAAGAACATGAATTCTTTATAAAGTACCTGGATAAGATGAAAGAAATTTCAATTAAAGAATTTTTGTCTTTTTAACTGTAGTGGCTAGAATGTAATCATTCTGCTGCGTGATGGTAGTGGTAAAGGAATTTCTACCACCACCACCACTACCACCCACACACACCCAGCACTAGTATGAAAATAGGAAAGATTTGTATGCTCACCTCATAGAATTTTCACTCATTTTTGTGGAAAAGCATGCAAACAGCACTTTTAAGGTATATTGAACGGGTCTGTGTACATTATGTTTTGCCATACATGGTTTCAGAGCTTACTCTAGAGCGCAGGATTTGTAAATCCCCCGAAAATCTGTTCCATTCCGCAATTATCGAGTCTTAACGCGGGCAGACTCCCGCACAGTTGCAGGACTGCCCGCCCTGTTCACTGATCGTTGCGGGCGCTCGTTTGTCGTCTGCTTGAAAAACTGAAACTAGAACTGAGCAGGAGCGAACGATTTCTTGATATTTCATGGGCTGTTAGTGTAAATCAACCAATCGGCGGCGTTCATCTGCTCCTTCTCGATCAACGACGAGAAGTTGCGAGAGTTTAAGACGCCATATTGGATATTTTCCAAAATGAAGCGTGCACCCACCCTATTCGACTTTCGTGGAAGAAAAGTGAAAAAAAAAAGATTCTGTGCCATGCGAGGGTGGAGAAGATCATGAAGAAACCGCGACTACATCCAAAAGCTCGGAGAAGCAGCCCGAAAAGAGTGCCAGTGCAAGGGAACACCGGTTTCAAGACGATTGGCTGAAAAGTGACCCGGGGGGGGGGGGGGGGGGGGGGGGGGGGGGGGGGGGGGGGTGTGCCCCTTTTTTTTTTTTTATGAGAGGGAGACTGCCCCCCTTTTTTGAAAAATCCTAGATTAAGCTCTGTGGTTTATAGAGTTATCTTTTACCAATCTCCTTGTATGACCCAACCTGCGTCTATAATTATAATGGAGATATTGATCAGAGTATTCTTTTCGAAGACGCTTCTGTCCAAGGCACTGTTGCACTTAGGTTTCTGCATGGGGAATTAATTTGACTGAAGTTGCTGTTTTTTTCTCTCCAAGCATCCCAGTGACATCACTTTTTACATAGAGTCTGTCTGTTGCAGCGGAGAGGAAGCCTCCCTTGTTCAACATGAACGCCATGAGTGCCCTGTACCACATAGCGCAGAATGACTCGCCCTCTCTCTCTCACGGGGAGTGGTCCGACGAGTTTCGCAATTTTGTCAACGACTGCCTGCGGAAAGTGTCCTCTGACCGACCCACTGGCAGCGAGTGTCTATCCGTAAGTCGTCTGTCTGACATGGTGATCAGGAGTGGAGTTTAAGCTGTGTTTTGTGGGGACAGTCGCATGACTGGGAGGTGCTGGTGTATTCAAGTATGTATTTATTGTGTCTCTTCGCCTTTGATCTTGAAGGAAGCTTCAGATGAGTTGGTACATATTTCATTCGGTTGTACTTTTTTTGGACAGGCTTGATATATAAACTGATGAGAGGTAAATAGTCATGAGAATAATACGATAACGGAACGTTTTGAAGTTGGTTTGACAAGAGCAAACCAGACCCTCACAATGCAGAACCGATTTTTTTTCAATCCCATACCAAGTGTATTACAGAATGCATAGATCAAGATCTTCTGTTTTGCAATCATAATCTTTTATCCCTTACCTACTACCTCTTTTATTGACTTGAAAATGTCGGGATATCCAGTGTGACAAACACTGTGCGTAACCAGATTCATTTGCAGAAAGAAAGGAAGATTTCCACTTGGTGTGCCGGACAATTAGACAGATGAGTATTTAAAACCATGCAAAACTTCATTACTGTTGGCACCTAGCTGACTAGCTTGAAGTCTAGTTAACCTTTCTTCGACAATCAAAAATTGATTGCCCAACAGACGAGTATGGCAGGATTTCCTCAAGTCCTCCGGGAGTGTTAGTTGTGCTGGTCATTTAGACAGACCTGCAAGTATTTCAAGCCCTGTAAATCTTCATTATGATCATACTGTTGGCATCTAGATGACCAGTATGACTTCGTCACACTGTACCTTGCATGGAACTGTGTGCAGTTGTGTTGGACAATCAGACAAGCCCACTAAATTTTCATTATGATCATGCTGTCAGCACGTAGATGACCAGAGTGGCATTGTAACACAGCCTTATCTAAAACCGAAAGTTAATGAGAGAGTCAGAGACCTCTGGCAGGAGGACTTAATACACAGACGGACAACAAACTTTTCCAGATCCGTCCAAACCTTAAAGACTTCCTCTCATCTGCCTCTGGTGGTTGCAAAGAAGAAACGGTTTTATGCCAGCTGCACACCGGCCATTCATGGTTTACTCATTCCTACCTTTAAAGAGTGAAGAAGCGCTGTGGTGCATTCCATGTCATGTGCCACTCACAATGAAACATATTCTTTTAGAGTGTTAGGACTTGCATGACGTGAGACATAAACATTTTACAGCAGACTCCATGAAAACCTTGTTCAGAGATGTTCCGCCTGATGTGATCTTTAAATTTCTGAGGGAGATTAACATTTTTCATCTGATCTGAGATATTACAGTGGAAAGATTTTTAACAAAATTTGGGGGGCGTTTTTAGAGGATGTATTTTCAAGGGTAGTGTGAATGAGCCCTGATATGGCCCTTTGCAGTCAGCTGGGCTATAAGCAACATGACCTTGCCTTACCTTGTAAGACAACCTTGCATGGACGGGTGTGTGCAGCACCCCTTTGTGCGCAAGACGCGGCGGGCGGACGTGCTGGTGGAGCTGATCCTGAGGACCAAGGCGGCGGTGCGCAAGCTGGACAATCTGCAGTACAGGCGCATGAAGAAGCTGATCATGAACGGCAGCTCCGCCACCGAGGAGGCCCTGCTGGAGGGGGTGCCCACCCGCGTCTGCCCCACTCCCATCTGCAGTCTGCAGAAGGTAACCTGCTTGGCCTGTTGGGAGTCGTCCTTTTGTGAAGGTTTCATGAGAGTGGATCTTGTGGTGTGTGTGAAGGGGGGGGGGGGGGGGGGGGGGTAGTGGTTTTTGGGTTTTTTTTTGTTTAATGTTTTAGGTTTCTTGCCATTGTTTATCAGTTATGTTGTTTGTTTGTTTTTTTAATATTCAAATATGTTGTTTGTTTGTCTTTTAATATTCTTTGTTTCTTGCCATTATTACATATGTTGTTTGCTTTTTAGTATTCTATGTTTCTTACCAGTTATCAAATGAACCAATAATTTACCCATCTGGTTGCAGAATGATGACTTGCCATAGTTTTTGTAATCATTTTGAATATGCTTTTTATCAATTTTAGCAGTAATATTGCCACAAATTTTGCTTATTTATTAATTTAACCTTTTCCAGCCGTGTCAGCCAATAGAGCCTGACAGGATTTCTTTCCCTTGTGCCGCGTCATCCATGGCTGGCTGACGGACAGACAGTACATTCTGCCGTGTCATCCACTATCGCATGACGGGAACATAAAAAATTCCTATACTTTCCATAAAATGAGCCAAGGGAAATAAGCTCTGTAACTAGTCTTGTGGATGTCATAGCGAGTTGTAGACCATACTTTCAGTGGCCTATCGTGAACTTGGCTGACCCCAGGAGTTTTGAAACACAGAAACTGGCGGCACCGGCGCGCGGCACGTATTTCCTGTGCCAGAAAAAATGTCGGTCAGTCGAAGGGGTGGTAGCTCAATGAAGTGCTTGAAATCATATTACAAAGTGGATCTGGTGATGAGGGGAGTGATAGATAGAAGACTATGAAAGAGAAGAGGAAAGTGAATTGTTTGAAGATGCAGCCATCCCTTCATCTTCTGATTTGGTGTTGTAAAAAAACGGAATAGAATGTAAGCAAAGCATACTTTCTACTTGTCAGACATGTTTTTCAATGCACAGTCGTGTATACACATTGAAAGTAAATGAGCCGAAATTACTATGTTCGATTAGTTGAGTGTTTGTTCTTTCCTGTGACACCTAACACAACACTGTCAGTTGTTGTCTAGCTACCGTAAAAATAAATTAAAAAGTGGCCAAATATGCGCATCGGCAGGGACTGAGCGCTATGCTCGAGCGTGCGTCAGCAGGGAATCGTGCCGCTCTCAGCTGGATAGTATTAAAAAAAAACAACTGAATTTCAATACTAACGGAAATCGAGACAGCAAATTCAGGTCAACCAATTACAAATTCTTCCACTGGAGAATTTGTGGAAGGTACAAATGGAATTTTAGTACAGGAGAGCTTTCATATGATTACTTCACTTTAAATGTGACTAATGCAAGTGTATTCAGTGATCTTTGGGGATTAAGGCTTAGTTATGACTTGTTCTTTTTGTATGTGTGAATATATGTTGGAGGGTCTTTTTCTTTTTTTTCCTAACAACATACTCGGTGAATGACCTATCTGTCCTGTCTGGCCAGTGATCGGGGACGAGGTCTCGGTGGGGGACGACACGTCGTCACAGGACGACGACCAGCTGGACAGCAAGTCGGGCAGCCTGTCCAGCCAGCACTCGGCCAAATACGCCAGCAGCCAGTCCAGCCTCGCCAGCCTCTCCACCAACCAGCACGACGACGTCCTGCCACCCACCATTCTGAGAGACCGCAGCGTGAGTAGGGTCGGAGGGTCAGGGGGCTGGGTGGAGGTGGTGGGCAGGTGTGTGTGGGTGGAGAGTGTGAGAAGGTGGAGTGTGTGTGTTAAGAATGAGGGTGTCGGGGTGTGGATTTCACTAGTTGGAATTGCCTTGGTATTTGTAATAAAATGAAATTGTTGAGCAATGAACTAAACAAAGAATGGTCGCTGTGGAAGGTCAACCGTCATAAGATGCTTTCTTTCTTGGGAGGAAGCACAGTGTAACATACTTTGCGTAGAGAATTGGGTTTTTTTTTCCCTCGAATCCAGCAGCAGAGGCTTTACTCTGGCACAAAACATGATGTAATTGCTTTGAACAATTAACTGACCAAAGAATGGTTGCTGTGGAAGATCATTACCTTTCTTTCCTGACAAGAGAAGCACAGTGGATTCCCTGTTTGTCCTTAGAATTGTCATGTGCTTGGATCGACCAGCAGAAGCTTTAGTCAAGACAAAACATGATGTAACTGGTATGATTGATAAAGAGAGATCATCATAGGACTTGATCCTTGTCAGAAGATGGTGGACTGCAGGTCTTAAGGCAGGACTGATTGTTGATGTAGGACACAGATCATGTGACTGATGTAGCATGGACGTGACAGACTTAGACAACTGACAAGGGGAAGACATGCAGACAGTGGGACAGTGACAGGAGAGTTGCCAGTTCAGTTGTTGTGAGAGCTTTCATATGTATGAGGGAGGAAAGGAGATTTGACTGCATTTAGTTCTGTCGCATTTTTCACAGGAAAACTCGTGCATAAGAGGAGAGCTAGCAATCTGGGTGATGATCCGAAACTTGGGGCATTTTTCCATGGAATCGTTATCCATTGCTGCACAATGAAAATTCACAGTTAACTAGCCGCTAATCTGAACGGAAGATGCCGCTTTGCAGTGCTGGGCGTCTGCAGTGAACAACGGCTGAGAAGACTGCTGCAGTTTGGGGGGAAGCCTCATGCAGGAGTAGTGCAGCTTTACCCCAAAACTCTAGTGTGATTTCAGCCGTGTTGTCTCAGACCTGTTTACACATACGGTTTCACCTTATTTTGTACACAGGTTAGGCGAAAAGACGATGGATATGAAGAACCTGGAGAAATAGTCGGGGGGGGGGGGGGAATCTTGAGACGGAAGTTCTTGAGGGGTAGTTGCACTTGCGGTCTGTAATCATTGTGTTTGAGCGCTACCACCAGAGACTGACAAGTTGCACACAATCAAGCGTGTGAACTTGTGTCTGGATGACTTGGGAACAATAGCAGGGACCCCTGTACAGAAACTCGCATTTGGAAGATGTGTACACACATTTTTAGGAAAATACACTCATGTCAGTTGAGAAATACAGCAACAGCAGCTTTAAGGTAAACAGGTGTGTTGTGTGACTGGCGACTCCCCTAGTGTTAGAACAGGTGAGAGGGATAGACAGGCCACTGGCTAACCTGATGACTGACTGTTCTGATCCCACAGCCACCGCTGTCGGCACACCTCCACAATGTGATTCAGGTAACAGCTGGCATGTTGCATGGCCAGTTGGCTACCACACCTGCCCCACCCCACCCCCTCCTCTCTTCTCCCTGTCCTAACCAACCCTCCCTCCACCCCATCTCGTTTGAACTAATCCATTCTTGCCACTTGCGTTATTTGGCTTGTAGTCCAAATGTCACACAACAGGGACGTGAGCACTGGGTGATTGGACTGGGTTTCATGGGTTTGCTAGTGTTGGTGTGTTGTTTGGTGCACCAGCACAGAACATGCATACTTCATTCAACAGGGGGCACTTGAAATGAGCAGGTTAACAGATGAATTGGTGATACACATTTCTTGTAAGGTGTAGCATGTTCATGAAGATGTTGATCATTATTTTGTGAACATACTTACTACAGTATGTCCAGTACGGCATGCTGTTAATGTTCAAACAATGAGTTTACCCATACCCTTTTCATTTTGCACTGTGTATTTTCCTTTCAACAAAAACTAACATCAGCACTGTTGAAAGTGTTCTGAGGTGTGATATTAGTCTGCACAAGTACATAAAACCAGCTTTGTGGAAGTGGAAGTTGACTTACAGATTTCCAAGCCAGCAACATGTATCAGTCATCGTCGTTCTGTACAGAGGTGGTGTAGATTTTTTTTTTCTTTGTTTTTTTTTTCCTTAAAATTTTTTTTTAAGCCGCCCGTTTGACTGTTTCCCTGCCTGTTTTTGATCACTGAAGGACTGGCCCTGCCTGTCATCGCGCAGTGGTTCCTACAGCCCCATTCATGGAAGGTTCAGGTATACACTGGCTGCTTCTTCATCTCTTATGTCGTCTGCAGAGGTCCCTGGCATTTTGTTTTTTCAAAGACCCGTTGATGTGCATCGTGCAGGGTTGTTTTTTTTCTTTCTGTTTTTTTTTTTTCAGTGTACCGTAGAATGAGACCTTTTCTTCGGTGTCCCAGATGTTTTCTGGCTTGGCATTCGTTGTGGAAGTGTGTTTTCTTTTTGGTGCAAGTCTTGATACTGACATCTTTTTTTTAAGCTGTGGTTATGTTAGACTAACAACAGATGGTTATACTGTGTGTTGATGTGTTTGTCTCACAGTGTCCTTTCACAGGTGTCTTGTCTGTGTGCAGGCATGTGCTTGTTTGTGTTGGTAGAAATGAGTGACTGATAGCACGTTTGCATTATGCTGTTCTTCCAAGAACTTAACACAAAATGGCCTGCTCAGCCTTTTGGCTGCTGTGGCTCACCACCGGCCAGATAGCTGCATGCATTGGATGAATCGTTGGACCATGAAACCAAACTGTAGAGCTGCAGCTTCAGTGGCCAAAAGCATTTTCCTTTTCACTGAATTTCACCTATTCCTCACCCAGCAGTTACACTCCCAATTTCATAAGCTTTCTTCCAGATTTATATCAGAAGAAATGGGATGCATAACTTACATGCAAGTTCGATGCCTCTTGGATTTTTTTTTTTTCTGATTTCACCAACACTTAAGCTGTATGATCAGGGCATTTTCTTGAATTCGCAGATTTCAGTGGAACCAAAATCTTTTTTCCTTGTGTCCTTTGTTTGCTTCCGTAGAAGGGACAGAATCGAACAATCGACTTAACATGCATAGAAAATGATTTTGCCTGCGAATCATTCTGACTGCTAATGAGAACATCAGGCCGTCATTATGGGAACAGTGTGTTTGAAGAACATCCAGTACAATACAGTGCAGTGTAGAACATGTTTTGAAAGTGTGATATCAGAAAAAGGTCTTTGCATCAGATTGTTCCGTCTCATGGGGCACTTTCTTTTGTTAAATTTTTTAAAAACAAATTCCTGAATATTTATTTGTATGTTTTCGTGTGTAAATGTTCTTTATGTTGGTTCTTTAAGTTTAACAATCTGAATTTGCTTATGTGAAGTCAGTGGCTTGTGCATTCGTTTTTCAGTGTGCATGTGTAACTGTTTTCTTTTGAATCCCTGCTCGTGTTTGATACGAGTTCTGCTTTCGTGATTTGATAGAATACGTTGCCTAGGTGTCAAATGGTTCTTGGCACATGGAAGTTTATTTGGTGACTGTTGAAGTACTTTCATTTTGAGTTGATTTCTGGCTTGCTTCAGTCAGTTCCGTCTTCACAGCTCTTTTGTCTTTTCCTATCCAGAGGTCTAAATCTGAAATTGGTTAGTGACATACATAATTTTGTGCCCAGGTGATTCTGCCACTTTTTTTTTTTTTTTTTTTTTTTTAGCTGCTGGAGGACTGTGCATTTGATTGTCTGAGGTGTTTACAAAGTATCTACTTCTGCATAATGATGGCAGGCTCCGTGTTTTAAGTGAACAAAACTTCTCAAAGCAACAGATCCAGTATTCAGAGAATATTTAGTTTTGACTCAGCTTGACAAGGCTTGAGATTGCTGCTCACCAAGGCTTGTTGCAAAGAGAGTGTTTGTCCAAGACATTACTGCTTAAAAAGGTTGGCCCCAGAGAGAACGCATGTCCTTGACGTTGCTGTTCAGAAAGGCTTGCCCCAGAGAGACTGCATGTCCTTGATATTGCAGGTTTGAAAGGCTTGCCCTGAAGAGAAGTCATGTCTTTGACATTGCTAGTCAGAAAGGTTGTCCCCAGAGAGAATGCATGTCCTTGACATTGCCCAAGAGAGAATGCATGTCCTTGACATTGCACAAGAGAGAATGCATGTCCTTGACATTGCACAAGAGAGAATGCATGTCCTTGACATTGTTCAGAAAGGCATGCCCCGGAGAGAAGGCATATCCTTGGCATTGATGTTCAGAAAGGCATGCCCCGGAGAGAAGGCATGTCCTTGACATTGCTGTTCAGAAAGGCTTGCCCCAGTGTGAAGGCATGTCCTTGACATTGCTGTTCAGAAAGGCTTGCCCCAGTGTGAAGGCATGTCCTTGACATTGCTGTTCAGAAAGGCTTGCCCCAGTGTGAAGGCATGTCCTTGACATTGCTGTTCAGAAAGGCTTGCCCCAGTGTGAAGGCATATCCTTGACATTGCTGTTCAGAAAGGCTTGCCCCAGTGTGAAGGCATGTCCTTGACATTGCTGTTCAGAAAGGCTTGCCCCAGTGTGAAGGCATGTCCTTGACATTGCTGTTCAGAAAGGCTTGCCCAGTGTGAAGGCATATCCTTGACATTGCTGTTCAGAAAGGCTTGCCCCAGTGTGAAGGCATGTCCTTGACATTGCTGTTCAGAAAGGCTTGCCCCAGTGTGAAGGCATGTCCTTGACATTGCTGTTCAGAAAGGCTTGCCCCAGTGTGAAGGCATGTCCTTGACATTGCTGTTCAGAAAGGCTTGCCCCAGTGTGAAGGCATGTCCTTGACATTGCTGTTCAGAAAGGCTTGCCCCAGTGTGAAGGCATGTCCTTGACATTGCTGTTCAGAAAGGCTTGCCCCAGTGTGAAGGCATATCCTTGACATTGCTGTTCAGAAAGGCTTGCCCCAGTGTGAAGGCATATCCTTGACATTGCTGTTCAGAAAGGCTTGCCCCAGTGTGAAGGCACGTCCTTGACATTGCTGTTCAGAAAGGCTTGCCCCAGTGTGAAGGCATGTCCTTGACATTGCTGCACAGGAAGGCTTGCCCCGGAGAGAAGGTAATCCTTGACATTGCTGTTCAGAAAGGCATGCTCCGGAGAGAAGGTAATCCTTGACATTGCTGTTCAGAAAGGCATGCCCCGGAGAGAAGGTAATCCTTGACATTGCTGTTCAGAAAGGCATGCTCCGGAGAGAAGGTAATCCGTGACATTGCTGTTCAGAAAGGCATGCTCCGGAGAGAAGGTAATCCTTGACATTGCTGTTCAGAAAGGCATGCTCCGGAGAGAAGGTAATCCTTGACATTGCTGTTTAGAAAGGCTTGCCCGGAGAGAAGGTAATCCTTGACATTGCTGTTCAGAAAGGCTGGCCCTGTAGAGAAGGTAATCTTTGACATTGCTGCTCAGAAAGGCTTGCCCCGGAGAGAAGGTACATGTTTAACATAGCTGCTCAGAAAGGCTTGCTTCAGAGAGAGCATTACATCCTTGTCATTGCTGCTGCACAAGGTTTGTCACACAAAGAACATGATCTTGACATTGCTGCTGCACAAGGTTTGTCGCATAGAGAACATGATCTTGACATTGCTGCTGCACAAGGTTTGTCGCATAGAGAACATCATCTTGACATTGCTGCTGCACAAGGTTTGTCACACAGAGAACATGATCTTGACATTGCTGCTGCACAGGGTTTGTCACACAGAGAACATCATCTTGACATTGCTGCTGCACAAGGTTTGTCACATAGAGAACATGATCTTGACATTGCTGCTGCACAAGGTTTGTCACATAGAGAACATGATCTTGACATTGCTGCTGCACAAGGTTTGTCACATAGAGAACATGATCTTGACATTGCTGCTGCACAAGGTTTGTCACACAGAGAACATCATCTTGACATTGCTGCTCACAAGCTTGTTCCAGAAGTTCTCATCACTCGCTGGCCTCCCCTGACTGCTGAAGCAGTGTAAAAACAGTGACCTAGAGTCGGTGGTCCTCAATGGAGGAGTCATTTGTCATATCCTAGTGCTAAATGCACCCTTCTTTCTCCTAGCAAGTGAGTTCAGTGAATGCAGTCTTAAGATTAAATATGGAATAACGGTCGTGTTATTATCATTATTAATTGTAGTATTAAGAATACTTACATGGCGCCTATTCTTGGTAGGCGCTTTACAGTCCACGCTCTGGTTTACACAGCAGGCTGCCTATCTGGGTAGAGCTGACTGAAGAGTTGCCTGTTAGGTGCTACATGCTGTCGTTTCCTGTGTCTTCAGTCAAATGTCAGTCACTCGGGTTTTTCATTCCTTCTTTTGGTGCCAGCAGTGTGCATACATGACCTCCATACCAACTGCCAAAATTGGCCTTCTCTTCTGAAAGTTGGTCATGGGATTTTACATGGTGTGCAAGATGTTACATGTGCAGTCACACATGGAATCTCGGTTTATAGTCTTATTCAGAGGACTTTCTGGGAAATGGAGTCTGAACAAATGTTAACTCGGAGGGAAAAATCCTAAATGGCATGGTGGTGACTCACACCCGGAACCCCAAGATCGCCAGGATCACGAGCCTGACGTTCTACCAACTGAGCTGTTTCGGTCTTCAGATTATCCCCTCTGCACCATGATATGCATGCCCACACACACAGTACAGGTGCATTTATAAACAAACATGGATGTATTCAAATGCAATACATTTGTGTGTTAGACATTTAGACAAGTCCAATTATGCATGGCTGGGTCCAGTCTTTTTTTTTTTTTTCTTTAATTCACAAATTTCTTTTCCACTGAGTTCACTACCACAGTGGGTTTTTTTCTTTTTTTTTTCTTTTCTGGTTGGCATTATTGCAGATGTCGTCACTGCTCTATCTGCCCCACCCGTTCCTGGTGATTGCACCACTGTGCTGTTTGACTCGTTTGTTTACTACTTTGTTGCCTGTAGTGTGCATTTTGTTATGTTCTGAGCTCTTGTTGAATCTTTGGCCATGTTTTCCTATCGGGACACCACGGTTGGTGGTGATAGGGGTCTGGTTTTTTATTTATTTCATTTTTTGTTCTGTTTTGATGAAAATTTTGACTTTTTAACTACCAGTCTGCCCATCCGCCATTTTCCCATCACTTGTGATCTGTCCCAGGAGGATCTTGTGTTTCGTTTTTTCATAGATCTAGAGAGGAGGAAATGGTTGACTGTTAAGAGTGCTCAGGTTTGAGTCGTCTGCTCCTCTTTCAGGTGCTATTTACAGTGTGCTTCCCTAATGAGCTCCTCACCCGTACCCCAGTTGTTGGTGTTTTTTTCTTTCCAATCTTTGTATGAATTAAGTGCGACAGGCAGAAGCAGTAAGTGACAGTGAGATAAAGGACAATCCATTGAACATGATTGTGGACCAGTGCCTGCACTGCTAAATCAGCTTAATTAAGTCTGGGGCATTGGTAGATTGTATGGACGTGTTTGAAATGGACTCTGACTTAAAGAAGCAATGAGTCCGGTGGGTTAGTGTCGTTGTCTTGATTCTCATAATGCACTTTGGTGACCGCAGGGATAGCGATGAACCTCAACCCTTCATTGATATCAGAATACATCCGTTACTTGATTTGATATGAAAGTTTAGCTTGATTTGAACTTGCTGGTGGTTTTATGTTTTTTCTGTGTGTTTTTTTTCATTTTAGCAGTAACCCAGTTTTCAGATCAATTTTCTTTCTTGATGATTTATGAAGGACATGTTATGGCCGAAAAAACATGGTAGTTAAAGGGTTAATAGAAAGTTTGATGTTTTCATGGTTGCCTACCGGACTGCCTTCATTTTCTTCCAGTTTATGTCACTCTACTGTTTTTAAATCTTTTTCTGCCCAGATTATCACAGGTATTTTTGTTGTTGTTTTCAGTTATTTTGAATGTGTGTTTGGGATTTGATGCTCTTTTCTGATGTTTGGCCAAGTAATAATATGCAGCCTATCGGTTAAGTTTGAATTGATCAGGCTGTTGTTACCATTTTGCACAGCATGAACTGTATTCAGTCCCACTAACAAAAGAGTGTAGACAGTAGAGTTTGTGGAGCTAATGCCATCTCCAGGATAAAGGATGTTTAACAGAATGGGGTGAAGCGAGGCTTTGGAGGGAGGGAGGGAGGGGGTGGTAATGTGCGTATGTGCATGCACGCGCTTGTGTATACGTGTGTGTGTGTGTAAGCTTTTAGATGAACGAGGTTGTTATTTAAAAAAGAAGTGTTTGTTGACAGAAATTATAATATGTTAAGTTCTTTTCAGGAATTGGTAACATTACTTTTGCTGATGGGGCTCAGGAAGAGTTATTTTTTCCCTCTATCTCTTTTGATATTCTTTTCCCACTGTTCCAGTGGATGCTGTTTTGTTTCTTTGCTGTGAGGCATTTTCAGTCAATCAGCTGGATGAATGTATGTGTGAATGGTCACGGTGTATGTGTGTGTCAAGGTGGTCAGATGGAGGGGGGGGGGGTGGAGGGGGGAGTGTGCCATTAATTGTATAACGTCATGACTTTTCATGAGAAAAGAAGAAAGTTGACAAGCTAGGGAGGCCAGCTGTCAGCTTTCTAGTGGATTTTTGCTTCTCCCCCCCCCCCCCCCCCCCCCCCCCCCCCCCCCCCCCCCCCCCCCCCCCCCCCCAAACTTAAAGATCTCAGACTGAGCAGAGTACTTATGGCATGACTAAAGGTGTTTAGAATGGGGTGTGGAAATGTATGAAATTTGTGTTCATTAACTGGAATTTTGTTATTTTAATGTGGAATTTTTCATGTTTCTGGTTGACTGAATTGAGAATAGACCTGATGAGAGATTTTTATGCTGTAATTTAGAAAAAAAAAGACCTGTGGACAATTATCATATTAATCTGTCAACATCTGTCTCATTTTAGTCCAACATGCACTTCAGAACTGTACATGGAGTCTCACAACTGGTAACCATTCTTCGTTCTTTTTTCTCTTCAGTTCTGTGTCACATATTGTTTGTTGTTTTTCTTCCATTTCTGTTCACACTGTTCTTGTATATATTTGAATGTGGTGATGACTTGATTTACTGCTGTTGCTTTGTTTGAATTGGAGCATTTGTGTGTGTAATCGCAGGCGAAAGGAATGAGTCATGACACCTTTTTTCTCCAGATCTCTCATCTTTCTTTTCATAAATATTTCAAATCAGTGCGGTTGAAGTAGGTTAATTCATGGATGGCTCGGTAAGGGGCAAGGGTTATGATTTGTATAGCAAACACATGGGTTACTGGCTTAACGTGGAGTTCAGTGTTTGCATGCTGTCGACCTTACAGGGGTCTGCTGGCCCAGATGTGGCTTCTTTGATCAACTGGATGATAAACTACTGTTGATGCAATCACGATATCAAAATGACGCTGACATATTATAGCAGGTCAGTGGTCATCTCACTTGTTTTCATTTCTTCCTGCAACCCCCCGAAACTGATGGGTCATTTGGACACCATCGGGGGGAAAATGCAAAGGCCGTTTTGTTGAATAGAAGGTGGGAGGGAGGAAGAGAGGGGGAGCGGTCAATAAGAAAATAAAAGTATTTATGAAATTAAACATGCGCAAAACACAGTTTGACGTGGACTATTATTGCATATTTACTGGCAACAAATTGGCTGTGGATCTCTTTTGGAGTGAGTTACCAGTTTGGCTAAAATGCAAACAGATATGCAAAACAGAGTTTAAAAGTAAGGCTTTTTTATATGCAGTAGGAAGGGGACAAGTGAATTGTCGACCAATGTCTTCTTCAGAAGTCACAAACAACATCTGCCCTACAGGCTGGAAAAACTCTGTATCACTTTGACACCTTGCTCCTAATTAAAACTGGTTGAAATTCAAAAATCTGTGCTGAAACCCAGTTGGGCTGCAAAGCAACAGCGAATTAGTTGCGGCTGTTCTTGTAGATATGTTTTTGTCTTGCACATCTGCATTACTCTGCCATCAGTAGGTGGCAAAGGCAAAAGAAAACAAGATTTTTACTCCCACAGTACCGAGTCAGTTTAACAGAAAGATGGGCTTATACAATTTGTCCAAATTCGAAGAGGCAAAGAAGATGAGTATGTGAGCTAAATTTAAGACTTTCAGTAGGTCAGTTGGTTGTTTCAAAGCAGAGTTGTGGTTGACTTAAAGCAGAGTTGTGGTTGACTTAAGGCAGAGTTCTGAATTGTAAGTGACTTTTTCAGTGGAAATGCCTGGATCTTAGCATATATTGATCACGACAGGCATTCCAACATTTCAGTGTCTGCATGGTGAATAGTGTTCATTCGTGAATGTATAGGTCTCCTTGCCATCACTTGTAATGCACAAACCGTGTTTCACAGTCATGTTGATGTCATGTACTGTTTGGCTGTCTTCCCCATAACAGAATTGTTGTCTGTGTCTGTGATCATCCAGCACTTCTGTGAACATTCTTCGTAAAATCTCTACGCCACTTATTTTTTGCATGATGGTCTTTTGTGCTTGTCTTCTATGTCTCATATTTTTTGTGAACAATATCATTTTTTTTTTCTCTCTCCCTGTGATCTGCAATGAAGAGGGACGTACATCATGAAACATCTGTCATCTCACCTGTTATTGCACCTTTTCTCCAAAAGTGGATTGAAGATTCACACACTCTCTCAGCTTGTCAGATATGCATTTCTGTAAATTACATGGCTTTTGTGCATGCTGAAGATGTCTTGCTACACAGTGAGGTCTGGTCCTTGGAATGTGTTACGGTTTTGTATATATATTTTTTTGTTGTTGTTGTTGTTTATTTCTGAATTTGTGGCACTTGCTTCTGACTCTGTCATTTGCAGACTTAACGTGTGAATGAGTTTGATGAGATTAACAGTAACTGAACATGGAATGAGATTTCAACGAGAGGGGGTAAAAATGTCAAGCAACATTGAGTTGTGCACTTTGTAGTATTGTGAAGCATCCGTTATGTTGAACACCATAGAAAACCACATTTCCTCAGATGTAACTTTAAGGCATTACCATCTTTCATCAGAATACAGCCCTCATGTGGCCCTTTGTGGTCGGCTGGGCTATAAGCAACATTATCTTATCCTATCTTCATCAGAATGAAAAATTGTGTGGTTGTAGTTGGCTGTAACTTGACAGGTCAACAGTTCACAGTGGCTCGTCCTAGGGGAGGAGGTAATGGACAGAGAAGGGGAAGAGGAGAGGGTGTCTGTGGGGGAGGGAGTGGGGAGAGGGGAGATTGTGAAAAGCCGTGATGGAACAAATGTAAAGCTGTACATGAGAGCATGGTTGGTAATGCATGTCATACTTACGTTAACAAGCAGCTCTGTTGCTCATCCAGTCTTGGCATGGATACTGTGGAGTGTGTGCATGTTAAGCGGTTAAGATCGGAAGAGGAAACGCACTGTTTAAAAGTGGCATCACTAGCAGTTTGGTAGGGGAGATGAGGGGTGTTTTTCCATTGTGGTTCTCTGTATCTCTGATTGTAGTGAATACAAATTTGTGAAAATTGGCATATCGAATGAATGTATTTGTCAAAAAAAATCTTAAATTTTGAGACCATCCCAGTGTCAGTTGTACCATATCGTGTACATATGACAGAATTATAGAATGCGATTTCTCCCTTAGGAGTGTCAATACTTAGCTGTCATGTTAGTTATCAGTGCGTATATTCATGTACATGGTGTTGGTTGGTGGCTTCTTCAAGACGGGTCCCTTTTGTCCCCTCTTGCAATGACAGCCCTGAAAAGACCCAGTGTGATTGATCGGCCTGTTGTAAATAGAATAAAAACTTTAGAAGAAATGTTTAACAGCTTTGATCGTTTTGTATGCAGATAGAGTGTCAGAAGTACACAGTTGAGTTGGGAAGGCTTAATCTGATGCATTAGATGATTGTGTATAATGTGGAATATTTTGACCAATATGTAGGACAACTTTTATGGTAGCAGATCAAAACAATGAAGGAACTTAATTTTTTTTTCATAGTCTGTTGTGTATAGCAGTATATCTTTCATATCAGAGCCAGGGTTCAAATCCAGCTTCTTACATGCTTTTTAGAAAAAAAAAAAGGCCCAAATATGAATGTGATGAAAAATTTTGTTTCAAGAAAAAAGCGAATTTAAAAAAAAAAAATTGTGGCTGTTGGTAATTGACAGTCATGTCAAAACACAAAATAACTAGCCTGGGGTTTTTTTTTGTAGAAAACTTGGCTTTTAACAGCCTCACAAGTAGGAGTGAATTTATTCTGTTTTCTTGCTGTATTCTGTGGGGTAAAGCATGTATGTATCCTGCCTTTGATTGTGGTTCTTTATATCATTCCAAGTATTTAGATGCTGAAGATCGTGTCTTGCATTGCATGTGCTTTGGAGCAGGGGCAGCGGGAGAAAAGGAACTGGTCTCTGAGGTGACGCAGTATTGGTAGCAGAAGGGTTAGCATTCCAAAAAGTTGGAGGCTGAAAAGTCAGTTCCCCCCAAAAGAAAAAGGTCTCAGAGGTGATGCAGTATTGGTAGCAGAAGGATTAGCATTCAATAGTTGGAGCTTGAAAAGTCAGTTCCCCCAAAAAGGAACTGGTCTCTGAGGTGATGCGTGTTGGTAGCAGAAGGGTTAGCATTCCAATAGTTGGAGCTTGAAAAGTCAGTTCCCCCAAAAGGAAAATGGTCTCTGAGGTGACGCCCGTTTGGTAGCAGAATGATTAGCATTCCAATAGTTGGAGCCTGAAAAGTCAGTTCCCCAAAAAAGGAAAGCTTGGCTTCCTGCCCTGTTTTTGGTGATCGTGGTTTTTTCCCTTCCCCATGTCTGTTGTGGGGGGGTCAGTTTGTGTGAGGGGTATGGGCCCATGACATGAAACGCGGCTGGAAGGGGCCATGGTGCTTTTACTGGGGAAAGAGGGTCATGTAGGTTCTGCTAAGCGTCATTGCCCGAAGGGCGGGGCTTGTTGGTAAAAAGGTGTCCTGGTATGTTTGATCGAAAAGATCGATGAGACTTAAGATGGACGCTTCCTTGAAGTGCGGCATTTGGGTTTGGCGGGGAAGAGGGGGGTGATTGTGTTGGGGGGGGGGGGGGGGGGGAGTTGAATGAGTGGCATGGGATCAATGCTCCTGGATGCACGGAAAATGAGGGCAGGGTGGGGGGGGGGGGGGGGAGGGGGGGTTTGGGGGTGTTTTAAAAACCCAAAAAAAAAAACCCCCAACAAAAAAAAAAAAAAATTTTTAAAAAAAAAAAAAAAAAAAAAAAAAAAAAATTTCCCCTGTTTTTAACCAAAATTTTTGGGAAAAGGTTTTGGGAAATAAAAAGGTTTTTAAATTTTGGGTTTTTTTTTTAAATTGAAAGTTTGGTTTTTTTTTTTTTTTTTTGGTTGACAAAATTTTTTTGTTTTGAATTTAACTTTAAAAAAAATTTTATTTTTTTTTTTTTTTTTAAAAGTTTTTTTTTCGGGTTTTTTTTTTTAATGG
Organism: Conus ventricosus; assembly: GCA_018398815.1. Taxonomy (NCBI): domain Eukaryota; kingdom Metazoa; phylum Mollusca; class Gastropoda; order Neogastropoda; family Conidae; genus Conus; species Conus ventricosus. Next base: position 6,941,361 of record CM031619.1, read on the forward strand.
GGTAATTACTATTGTTTTGCTTCATTTTTTTTTGAAAATTTTGTTTTCAAAAAGGGTTTAAAATTAACCTCTCCCCTTTTTAAAGGGAAAAATTTTGTATTTTGTTTTAAAAAAAAGTTTTTTTTTCGTTTTTTTAAAATTGGAAATTTGTTTTGAAAAAAATCAAAAATGTTCATTTTAACAGGGAAAATTTTTATTTTTTTTCAAAAAAAATAAATTTCATGATCAAATTCAGAGGAGAGAAAAAAAAAAACCCAAAAAACACCCATGTTTGGAATTCACCTGCCGTGACTTCCCTCAGATCACCTGAATCAACACTTACCTATTTATAGATCAGAAATGAACGGTTAGAGTTAACCCCCCTGTGCCCTGGTCATGTGTCATGTGAGGGTGTGTGGGTGTGCAGGCGTCAGGAGGCAGTGGTCGCAGTCTGGAGGTGGCGGCCAACAACTTCGCCACCATCCGCACCACCTCCATCGTGCGGCAGGAGATCAAGCAGCATGCCCACTCCAACGAGTACCGCAACTTCACCATCTACAAACGACTTCGCAAGCAGCATCAGAAGGAGCTGCAGTCGGTCTGTTTCTGTCTGTCTGTGTTTGTGTGGTTTAAGTGTGTGTGTCTGTCAGTGTGGTTTAAGTGTGTGTGTGTGCATGTGTGTGTGTGTGGTTTAAGTGTATGTGTGTGTGTGGGGGGGGGGGTATATGTTTTCTGAAGATGTTGATGAGATCTATGCATTGTTGGGAGGGAGAAGGGAGGAGAGTTGGCGCAAGGGATGGAGGTGGGGGGGGGGGGGGGGGGGCAAGAGAGAAGAAGGTGTGTAGATGCAGGACTCAGACCTGCCTACCCTTCCGTAATCGTCCGTAATTTTACGGAAATTAACCCCCCATTACGGAGGTACGATTTTCCGTGCGAAATTACGGAAAAGAAAATTGAAAAACTACGCAAATTTCAGACTCGAAAAATTGTCGACTGCTAGACCTTTCCGAGACCGCAGAGTAACTTCCCTTGACTCAAGCCGAAACCAGATGGTTCGGAACTTGCGATTGGTCAATGTGGTGCTGTGGGCCAACACGACACACCATCACATCTGTGCGCGCCATTCGAAGCTTTTTGTTCAGCCATTGTAAGACAAAGTTTCAACCGATTTTTTGCCGGCGATTGTGAAAATGGCGGAGAAATCTTCTAAACGTTTGCATGAAACCGATGACGAGGGTTCGAAAACCACTGTGCCACAACGGAAGAAGGCGAAGAAGCAAGTGTTCCGAAGTAAATACACGCGGACTTGGCCTTGTCATGGACCTGGATTTGTATACTCATTTCTGCTCGGTGTGCAATTCAGACTTCTCCATCGGACATGGGGGAGCAAATGACTGCAAGCGCCATATCTCGGGGAAAATGCACAAAGAGACAGCTGCGAGTGCCTCCAGTCAGAAGATCACATCGTTGTTTACGAAATCCAGCGAGAGCAGCCGTCAGACCACACACGGAAGATCACCAACGCAGAAAGACTGTTGTGTGAGCTGATCTGCGAAAACAACTTGTCCTGAGCTGTGCTGACAAGATAGTGGCGAAAATGAAAAGGTCCTTTTCATTTTCGCCACTATCTTGTCAGCACAGCTCAGGGACACACACACATATATTTTTTTTTTTTTTTTTTTGTGGGGGGGGGGGGGGGGGGTTGTACATTAGGTTCTTCATCAGTGGTGTCATCTGTGGTGACTGCTGTGTAAGTTACAAACTGTCAAGTATATCACCTTTGAATTGACCTGAAACTCCTGTCCTGAGTCCGTCATCTGCCATCATCCCAAGGTATTTTAATTCTGCTTTGTTGTTTTTGTTCCTTTTTTACTGTTTATATTTTTTGTTAAAATGTTAAAAATGTAGTTGGAGTTTTGTACACATTATTTGTTCAATGTTAAAAATGTAGTTGGAGTTTTGTACACATTTGTTCAAAAACGCCGTGTATTACGCGTCCGTGGAATTACTGAAGGAAATGCAAAATTACTGAAAATCTCTGTGGTTATTACTGATGAGCACAACATGAGGTAGGCAGGTCTGAGGACTGAAGATGGGAGAAAATGCCTTTGTGTGCGTGTTGATGCAGAACAAATAGGCACATTTGCACATGGGAAGTTTGCCCATGCCTATCACTGCAAAGAGGATTTGATTTTGTTATTTATCTACGTATGTTGTGATCTCTTTGAGTAGCCTTCATGCATTGGAGAGAGGGGATGGGCTGACATTTTTCTCATTGCTTGTAAATCAAGTTTATAGTTGTATTTTTGCCTGTGGATAACTTGTATGAGTTTTTTGTAATTCCATTTCAAATACTTTGTTTGAAAATACTTGGAATCAAAAAAAAAGTATGATTAACAGATGTTCAGTTCTATGAATCACTGATCCAGTCTGTACCAATCCTTTAAGCTTGGAAAAGTAGAAATCACTAGTACTGGTATTAGTATGACTAGTGTTAGTATTGTTTTGGTCTCTATAAAGGTCATGACCTTGGAAAGATCATAATTGATGAATTGGTGTGGCTGCCACCAGATGGAGACGAGGTTCAAAGCAGAGATGGAAGAACACAAGCAGAAGTTGGACAGGGAGTACGAGAACCTACGTGTCAAGTTCAGCAAAGAACTGGACCGCCTCAAGACCAACCATGCCTCGGAGCTGGACAAACATGTGAGTGAGAGACTTTGTGACTATGTATGTGTGTATGACTGATAGTATTCATTTTCACGTTTGTTTTTTTTTTTTCAGTTGTAGTGAACTATGTTGTGTCTTTTTTTTTTTTTTTATCATAGTATGATATTGTTCTGTTGCGGTTTGGACTGTGCTGCTGTTTGATGTTTTTGTGTGTATGTATTGTGTTGTATAGTCCTCCATCATCTTTGTTCTCTGTAGCATTCTGTTAGAACATTAGTGGCTGCATTTTGCTCCTCACTCGGTGTGGTGTGTATGCCTAAGGAGAGTGGGTGAAATTTTTGGCCTTTGGGAGAATCCAAAGCCTTTGGGAGACAATTGGGTTGGATTTCAGGTTCATAAAAAAAAGGGGAGAAGTAGGGTACTGACCCAGAACCAATCAGGGCTTCTCTGTTGATCTTGTTGACAGGGCTTAAAACGTTCCGCGTCTGGGCGGAATTCCGCGATTTAGGTTTGTAAAAAAAAAAAAAAAACGACAGGAGCAAGGTGTCCGTGATCGGCTTGCAAGCGTTCATAGCAACTGCGCGCAAGTTATGGCCCCTGATTATTCTTGGAAGAAGTTTCCGGTCGGACTTCCGGAAAAAACAAAATGGCGGAGCGCGCAGACATTGTTCATGCGGGTCGATCTTTTGACGAATCTGCAATTAAAAAGAAGTGGAAATGGGAGTGGACGCTTCAGAAAGTTGACGAAGAAGTCATTGGAGACTTTCTTCGCAAAGTCACTGCACCAGGTTTAGCTTGGTGCAAACTGTGCTTAAGGGAAGTGTTACGGTGGTCGCGGGAATAAACCCTTTTGGGAGGATCCATTCTTCAGCGAAAGCCGGCAAACGTCAAGGCGCTGAGGGGAACTACAAGAAAGGTCCTGAGGCCCACTTTTGCACAGAAAAGTCCCAGGATAAACATTGCAATCCAGGGGGGGGAAAAAAAGAGGGTGTTTAAAGAAAATGTGGGAGGCAACCAGGGGGGAGGCACAAGGAAAAGATGGGGTTCAAACAACAAAGTCAAGTTGCAGCAAGAAGGGGGATGAGAAGAAATAAAAATTGTAGATGTGAAAGCCGACAGGAAAAGAAAGGAAACAGCAGACAAAGATAGGGTTAAATTTCAAGTAAGCAAGAAGGGGAGGGCAAAGACGTGCAGACAATGCAAGCGCAAAGAAACAGATTTTCCTTCATTTTCTTTAATGCCTCCACCACCCAAACACCCAATGAAAAAAGCTGTGGGTGTGTGTGGTGCCTTTGGGAAAAATCCTGTATTTCGGGGTTTTTTTTAAAATTTTAGGAACTTCAAAATTTTGATTTTCAATGTCTGATTCCACAATTTTCATTTATCAAAATTTGGATTTTGTGACTTTAAAAAATGTGCTGATTCCACAAGTTGATCTCTGTTATATATGAGACTAATTTTAAAAGTGTTTGATGAGTTACTGACTTTGTTTTGCCCCAAACTCAAATTTGATATTTGGGATTTTTTTAAACCTGAAAAGTGAAACTTATTGGCAACCCCAAAAGGAGATTCATCCAAAACTAATTTGGGTGAACCCCTTAAAAAACACTCAAGTTAAGGGGGATGTTCTTTTTTATTATGTGTTTAACCCCCTTCCCCCCTTGTCCCAAATATATTTTCCCCTGAAAAATTATGTTTTACAGCAGTTTTTATGCACTAAAAACTCTTGAAATTATGTCCCAAAAAGGGGAAATGGCATAGATTTTCACCGGTTTTTTAAAAAAATTTTTCCCGGGGGGGCAGCCCCCGGCCCCCCCTTTTCAGTGGTTTTTTCCCCTCCTGTTTTTAACCCCGTGTTGAAAATCAGAGTGTTTTGGGATTCAGACCTGTTTACTTTACGCCTTTGGCGAATAAATCACATTTCAAACTCAAAAACGCCATTACGCCTTCAAACATTAAATTCCCCCACGCGGATCGCCCCCAAAATACACTTTTCGAAAGCATCATTCTCGTCGGTTTTAAAAACGCGGGCCCTCACTCACTGTGCCGCCTGCGAAAAAAACAGTGTTCAGTTATTCCTTCATATCAGTGTAACCGAAGCCAGCATTGCGGGCAGGGTGAGGTTTAACGTTTTAGTAAGGGGAAACTTTGCGGGGTTCATCATTATCAAAGATGGCGTCAAAACTGCTCACATGAGACAGACGACATTCTGATTGCCGGTTACGGAAGAAAAAGTTCCTGGGAAACCAAAAAAGGGACGAGTTACTCAAAAACCGCCGGTATACCATGACAATTAAATGTTTTTTCCCTCAAGAAAAGGGCCCGGATATGGCATTGTAGATATGCAGTCGGATTACTGTGAAATGGCGGAAAGTTCGTTGTAAAGAGACATGTGGGGCACGGCTTCCACAAGCAGTTCATCAAAGCAGCGGAAAGCAGAAATCAAACGAAAAATTTCATGAGCCGAGCAAGCATGATGCCCTTGGAAATTCTTTGGGAAAGTGACAAATTCTACTACAATTTTTTAAAAGTTAGGAACTTTTTCTCTCTCTCTCTCTCTCTCTCTCTTCTCTCTCTTTTTCTCTCTTTTTCATGTTTCAGGGGGGGAGGCACTGGCAGAGTGCTGTTTGTGTATTTGTGTGAGAACATTTGCTTCCGGATTTGTACACAAGGGACTTTCTAAGATTTCAGTGTGTGGGGTTTTTTTTTTTTTTAAAATTTTTAAAAATACATTTTTTTTATTTGGTACCTCCAATTTGGGCAACATCCTTTGCCAAAGAAAAAGTGGTTCCAAGGGCAGTTGGTGATTTTTTAATTTTTTTTTGGGGTTTATATTTTGATTGAATTTTCGGGGTCAAAGGGAAAATTTTTAACCTTAGAATGTGCCCCAAAAAGTCACAGATTGCACCATTTTTGTTCCCCCAAAAAAATTTTTTCCCGGGGGGGGATGCCCCCCACCCCCCAGCAAACTCGGCGCTTTGCGCCTTCGATTTCACTTTTCCCCCATAAGATTACACTTTTCAGTATTTGGGATTACACTTGGGTAGCCAAGGGGGTAAACAGGTCTGGTATTTGGGCAGTTTATTTGGAATTTTGATTAATGTTGTTGGGAAGGTTGTTTCGTACACAGAACGACGGCATGTTTTGGGACAGGACTTTGGGGAGAGAGTTTTAAATCTAGTGAAATGGGACAGAAAAAAATCAACTGAGGGAGACCACTTCCCTTCGATGTGAAATCAGACAGAAAAGAAATAAACCACCGAGAGAGATCAGCTCCTTTTCTATTTTTTCCCCCATTCTCTAGAGCCTTTTCCTTTTCCTTTATAGCAGATTGGCTCTGCTCCCAGCTATAACACCCTCCTCGTAAACCTGACCAGTGCTCGGGGATTTCTGGAGGACCTTATCAAGAGGTTCTGTTGTATGGTCCTAGTAAAATAAGTAATTTATTGTTATTGCTTGTATCATGACAGAGGTCATTATCATTGTCCTCATCGTCATCCTCGCCACTGGTCGTTATTTCTGTGGTTGTTGGTGCAGACGAAGAACAGGCAGGCAGAGGAGAAGAAGTTGATGAGGGACACCTCCCAGACTCACGAAAGCGAGAAGAGGACCCTGAACGACCAGATGAAGAAAAACTACAAGGTGGACAAGGACCGTATGAAAAAGGTGGCTATGGGGGAAAGAAAGAAATGTCTGTGTGTGTAAAGAGGAGGTAGAGGTGGGGACTTTTGTGTGAATATGTGTCTCTTCCATGTGCATTTGTGTATGTGTGTTGGTGTGTGCATGTGTGTGTGAGTGAGAGAGTGAGCAAGAGAGGGAGAGTCTCTGACTGGGAATGATTTGAGAAAGTTCCTTGTTTTGCCAAGTTTTGTTATCTTGAATAGGGGAGGGGCGGGGAATTCTTGCTTCTTTTTTTTTCTTTGGTTTGTTTCACGATGTCTGTTTAGGATTGGCATTCATAACAAATTGAAAACCACATGTATAGCTTTCTTCCCTGATTCTCTGTCTCCTCTCTCTCTCTCTCTCTCGTTTGCTGTCTCTCAAATTACTTTCCTGTAAAACACACACACACACCCACACACAACACACACACCCACACCCACACACACACACACACACACACACACACACACACAGGTTTACATTATACCCCGCAAGTAACTCACCATGATTTGTCTTGTCACTCTGTCTCGGTCACATATTCCGTGATGTTAGGAAAGTCAGTGCAAAAGTCCAGGTCACAATTAAAAGAAAGAAAGGACGAAGAAGCCATTGTAGTATACTCAGGGATGAAAACTCCTCCGCCGTTTCCGCCGTCTCCGCCGTTATTTTTTCGCATCTCCGCCGAAAGAAAAAGTCTCCGCCGAAAAATTATTCGAAGAGTGAAGCTCAGAAACGATCTCAACTTGTCTGCACAGCGAATTTCTTCTCTGTCGGTAATGTTCTCAAACGGCGTAGCCTAGTTCTCATTCTGCTTCCTTCCAGTATCATTCTCATCATGGCGTCGATTCACAGCGAGAGTTTGTCGCCAGTGAGTGGAAACAAAAGGGGAAAAAAAAGAAAGAAGTATGTGAACCACTAGAAGACCGAGTGGCTGCAGAAGGACGTGTGTGACCGCAGAGTCACGGATGTAATAAGAAAACATGACAAAGACGGCGAATTTGAAGTGTTTTGCGAGCCTTGCCAAAAACGTGTCTACTTTGGTAGTCGTGGCTTTGTGGCAATCAGAGATCACATCGAGCGTCCCAGTCACCAACAGAAAATGTGTGTGTTTCCCACACCATTACAGCATGTTTTCAGATCATTGGGTATGCAACAATCTACGTTTCATTTCCAATGATAGTTTGACTCCTACTCTGATTTTTCTACAAGTTCCATTTCGATGGTAGTTTTCATTCTGACTCTGATTTACTTAATATAAAAAGTTACTTCTTTGAAGTCCTTTTTTACAAAAACAAAAATGATAAGCACTCAAGCTTTCGGGTCTTAGACCCTTCATCAGTAAACACAAGCGAAAAACAGGATAACAAAACAACGGAGGAAAAAACAACAACTCCGAACCCACTGGAGAGATGAGGAATTGAGTACTTCCATCGTAGAGTCTTCAAAGCAAGGGAAAAACGTCAAAGTGACAAAAAAAATATAAAAGAACAAATGACATCAAAATAAACTGATGTCACAACAGTATTGTGTAACACTTTTCCCCAGGTATAATGCAAACGTTTGCTACATGTGCCAAGTGTTGCGTATATGTAACAAACGCTCACCAATTAGATCAGATTATTCTATCCATAATACTATTCTTAAAGAAACTAATGCTGCAAATATTTAGGCGTGATTATAGATAGTCGTCTCAAATGGAAAGAACATTACAATTTAGTATGTAAGAAAGCAAATAACATCTTAGCTTTCTTATACAGGAATATCAATGACTGCCCCCAAAAGGTTAAAGACGACTGCTACAAAACACTGGTTAGACCAGTACTGGAATATGGTTGCTCAGTTTGGGATCCTTACCATCTAAAGGACATTGATAACCTTGAAAGATTCAGAAGAGAGCAGCACGGTTCGTAACAGGGAACCACATTAGAGAAAAGGGGAATACTAGGAAGAACATGAGGAAATTAGAATGGAAACCCTTAGAAGAGAGAAGAGCTTTATTAAACTTAACACCTTTTTCAAAGGCAGAGCTAAAGTAATTGATATTCCAATGGAACAACTAGTATTGAATAAAAGTAGCACAGGGGTGGCGGTCAATGTTATACCATACCTGCATCAAATATTGACAGCCACTTACATTCTTTTATCCCAGTTCTGTACGGCTGTGGAACTCACTGCCGGGTGCCATCAAGATTGCCACAGGTGCAATCTCATTCAAAAAACAGGTTGATTCGACAGTTTTGAGATCTGCATATTGACGTTTTCTATTTTTACTTCCCCAGATATTTTATTGAATATCGAGTGCGACCCCTTGTTGCCAAGTTTGCTCCAGGGGCCAACAGTCTGAGGGCGCACTGTTTTAAAGTATTTTATTCTACTTTTTAACATGCGCGCTGGTGACCTACTCTTTTTGAGTGAACCAGTATTTTAGGAAGAAGAAGAAGAAGAGGTGTCTGCTAACAGCCCCTCTATGAAATCCTTTTCCACCAGCCCACTCCCCCCACTACCTATATACTTCCTCTACTCCTCCTCCTTCTCCCTCAACCCCCACCCTCACCCCACAACACACATACCCCACACACTTCGCCCCCTCCCCCCCCCCCCCCCCCCCCAGTCCCCTACCCCACCTCACACACACACACAACCCCCCCCCCCCCCCACCCACACAACACACAAGCACCCCCCCCCCCCCAAACACACACAAACTTGTCAAGGGGGGGGGATATGATAAGTTGTAAGGGGGAAGGGGGGGGGGTTGTGTGTGGTGTACTGTTGTGACATCAGTTTGTTTTGATGTCATTTGTTCTTTTTTGTGTTTAGTGTTTCCTGACGAAGGGTCTAAGGCCCAAAAGCTTGAGTGTTTTTTTTTTTAAAAGGACTTCAAAGTAATCATTTTTTCATATTGTGTTTATTGAAGTCCAGCAGTCGTTTTCATACATCTGATTTACTTAGTTTGATTTCCCACTCTGATTTACTTATCTACAGGCCTTATTCTTTATGTCCTGAAAGCACTGTTTGTCAAATTTTCTTTAGCTACAGCTCTGAGGATTCCATACTAAATGTTTGCTTTGTCTCAATTGACATAGTTTCTTTCCACATCAGTCTCAGTCTTCATGGTGTTGAAAGCTGTTCTATAGAATGAGTTGTTTAGAAGCAAGAAAGTGATTTCTAAAGATTTTTATGCCTTATTTAATACAAAATATGCTTCAGCTTCAGGGGGCGCTGCCCCTGACCCCCGCCGGGCTGTTGCCCATGGTGACCCCCCCCCTCCCGATCCCGCCAATCTCCTCTTTTTTTTAAAAAACTGTTTTCATCCCTGATACTCTTTGTTTTAATTAGTGAATTGAAATAGAAATAAAAGCATGAAGAACCCATTGTAATATACTCTCTGTTTTAATTAGTAAATTGAAAGAGAGAAAAATTGGAGGAAGAAGCCATTGTCGTATGCTCTCTGTCTTAATTAGTGAATTGAAATAAAAGTGAAAGCACGAAGAAGCCATTGTAGTATACTCTCTGTTTTAATTAGTAAATTGAAAGAGAAAAAAAAAGATGGAGGAAGAAGCCATTGTAGTATACTCTGTTTTAATTGGTGAATTGAAAGAGAGAAAAAATGGACGAAAAAGCCATTGTAGTATACTCTCTGATTTCATTAATTAATTGAAATAGAAATGAAAGCATGAAGAAGCCATTGTATTATACTTTCTGTTTTAATTAGTGAATTGAAATAGAAATGAAAGTACGAAGAAGCCTTTGTAGTATACTCTCTGTTTTAATTAGTAAATTAACGGGGGGGGGGGGGGGGGGGGGGAGGACGAAAAAGCCATTGTAGTTTTCTTTCTGTTTTGATTAGTGAATTGAAAGAGAAAAGAAAGGACGAAGAAGCCATTGTAATATGCGCTCTGTTTTAATTAGTGAATTGAAATAGAAAAATATGGATAAAGAAGCCATTGTAGTATACTCCCTGTTTTAATTAGTGAACTGAAATAGAACAAAATGGGCAAAGAAGCCATTGTAATATACTCTGTTTTAACTAGTGAATTGAAGCAGGAAAAAGAAAAAGATAATACGGAGATGATAGTCTGGATCTGTGCTTTAAGCCCAGAGTATGGACACCTGCCCTGTGACCAAAGAGACACGTAAGACCTGTTGACTCACTCGTACTATTTGTGCTGCGGTCAGGGCCTGGACACGAGCACCCCAAAGCGTGAGCGCGACGACATGATGCGTGTGTACAAGGAGACCCTGGCCGGCGCCAGAAGGGCGGAGTTCGGGGGAGAGCCCAGAAGGACTCCCTGGGTTTGCCCTCCGGAGGTTCAAACGGCGCGCCCCCTTCCCCTTCCACAGGCTGGAGCAGAGGTTGTGAAGATGTGGTGCCCCGCGTCCCAGCACGAAAAGGGGTATTTATTTCTTCTTTATTGTTTGTTTTTAGCTTGTTTTGGGAGGTGGGGGGGGGAGGAAAGTGGTAAAAGGAAGTGTAAATCGTTTTTTTGGGATTGTATCATAGGGTGGGGTTGGCTCTTTGTGTTTGGTTTTCAGCGCAAGACCCCCCTGTATTTGTGCTGGATTACCTGCTGCACCATTTAGCCAGCCAGCCCTGGTCTGTAATTTTCGATAGCCCGAATTTCCTCAGGTGGCCATGACCCATTCTCAGGAACCCCCCCGATGTCGGTGGGAATAAACATAAGTCTATGTGCCCCTCCCGCAACGATGGTTTCACGATGAAAAATGGTTGAGGCGTGAGTATTCATAGTGTCGGGTTCATCAGCAAGTGCCTGTGCTGGTTTAAAATGTCAGATGGTGTACGTTTAGACTGGCACTTTACGTTTTTGGTTAATTCACGAAATTTAAAAACAGCTAGCGATTGTCTTTCAAAACCAAATTGTCAAAATTTTGATAAACAGTTACAAAAAATGGCAAAACACGTATCCCGAGTCAGATTTGGTCAATTTTTAAAATTTCGGGCGAGCGTACTTCTGCCTCTTAAAATGACAAATTGCTTCTCACTCAGCTTCAACCGCGCGATAAAAACAGAAACGAAAATTCAGATTTTTGGTAGAAGCTTGATCCAAAAGAAAAAAAATATGAACGGGAAGTACAACCAGGTTTTCATACTATTTCAAGTTCATTATGCGTCAAGAAGGGCGAACGTTCGCACACAGCACCGTGTAACGTCAAATCCGATTGTCAGTGGGCGCTTTGACATTAGCGGGACATCGGAGCAAAAGCCCCAAGGGAAAAAGTGATTCTGGAAAACGGTAGGCAATGAAAAAATTTAAGCTTTTTTGTGAAGTCGAATTCGCAGGCATTTTGTGAGAGACGGGAAAATCAGCTACTGCGGAGAGGGACCTCAAAACCCCCCTCCCACCCCGGCCCAAAGAAGACACTGTCCCGTGAAATTCTTGAAAGTCTTCCATCTGAAGAAGGTGTGTTTTTATAGATGCAGTTCATAGCCCTTTTATGACAATTTAAAAGGGCAGGTTCGTGGGTCCTTTGAAGTCCTTTTTTAAAAAGGGATTTTTTGTCAAAGGCCTTTTAAGTCCTTTGAATCGCAAGTTTGGTCCTTTTTTAATCTGAGGAGGGCTTTTTTTTTGAAAGGTGTGTTAAGTCCCGTTTTTTTAAGAGAAGGAGGCTTGAAAAAAAAAACCGTACATCTTTCCCCAAACCCAAAACCCTTATTTCAAATTGAAAGGTTGACAGTGCCGACGCGTCATCTGAAAGCGGTAGGCAGGCCCATAAGCTGTAGGCCCATCAGGGGCTTTCTGTTTGTAAATTAGTAGAGACAAGCAAAAAATGGGGCAGTGGCTTGTTTTTTGTGGTGGTTTTGCAAACCCGCTTTTTTGAGTCACGGGGTTCCATGCAGACGCGGTGCTAAAATTCGCGGCATGAGCTGATTAATTTTCGCTCATGCATCTATGTTAAAAAAGTTCCTTTTGAAAATTATTTTAAGAGTGGGGCAATAATGATGAAATATTATTACCCAAATAATTCGTACATCGCGGATTCGAAAATTTGCGAACTAACAACAGTTGGGGAACGCTATATGCTGGTTTTGAGTAAAATTTACAGGATAGATTCCCTTTTCCGCCCGTCAACCCCCCTTCCCATGTTGGCAAAGGTCCTTTTTCTGATTTTAAGTCCCTTTTAAAGGGTTTTTTTTTGGCCCCATGGCCCTACTGGGAAAACCCGAAAGGGGCTGGAATCACCAAAGTTGAAATAAAGTTACTCAATTTGTTATGCTCTTCGAAAGATGGTTAGCTTATCAAAAGTGAAAAAGTGCCATAGTAGCATATGAAGAAATAGATTACTTAAAGATTTTTTTTCAGTTATGTCCATCAGTACATTTAAAAAGTGAAGAGAGAGTTATTTTAAAGTGTTATAAAAGAAATTCACATCAGTTAATGTTCTTGTTAATTTCTGAGCAAAGGCTTTTGCCCATCAGAGGTACTGGCAAGGAACTTGGATTAGTTTGACAATCATTGATTGTTAAAGAAGCCATTTAAGCTTTTTCATGAAAAAAACATCTTTTATAGTAATAAATTTTCAGTGTTTCCCAAAGTCTTGAATGCATTCAGTATTGTTTCCTACGCAGCTACTTTGCGGCTGCAAAAGCTTACACATTTTACACACGTTGTCCACATTTTTTACCCAAAACCCACACATAGAATTTTTGAGGGGTAACCAGGTCTGCAGTTTGTGGAATGTACACTGAAAATGTTCAGGTTGCTATGAAGGTGACAGCAACTATCAGATTGAATTTGCCCATTTTTAGGCATAATTGGCAAGCTAGAGAATGTTTAAACTCAGCCTAGATTTTTTTTTTTCTAAATTCAGAATGGGTGTATGTGGTCTTTTCACAAATGTAGTTTTAGCATAGGAATTCACAAAGCTGTGTTATCGCATGAACCAGATTGGTATGCATGGGTGGGGAGATGTATCTGGGAGCGTATGTGCCGCCCTGTCAGCATATGTCGCTCTTTTGCTGTCAAAAGTTTGCCATCACTTTGCAATCTGTTGAGGCAGTTGCCACACTTCAAACAATGTGGTGAGCACTTCCATCCTTTCCAGAGGTGCTGCTTTTGTCAAAGTCTGAATCGACTTAAGATTCTCTGGCCCCTTTCACTGCTGTTGCTCGCAGAATCTGATCCAGTTCTCCATGTCGTCAAAATCTACAGCATTTGCTGAAGCTGCCATTGTGAAGTTTAGTCCGTCTCATTCAGGAGGCAAAGCTTTTTTTTTTTTTTTTTTCAGCAAATGGAAGCGATACCAGCATTCCAAAGTAGCACTGGAACTTCAACAGCGTTCATTTGGGAAGCCAGCTAAAGCTTCTCTTTGTAATGATAGCACGAGGCCAAAGGCAGAATACTGCACACATCTTAGTGGGTCCTTGCAGTGTGAAATCCTGTTGCAACAGTGATTGTAGATCCTGGCCGCTCTGTATTATAAGACTGCAGGATAGCTTAGGAAGCATGCTACAGACAGGGTTAGAATTTATGCACATGCTTACTATCTGGAAGAAGTGAGGAGCTGAGGGTGTTTGCAGATCACAGAAAAATGCAAACTCATGACATGAATGAAATAAGCAAAAGGATATGAAGGTGTCTGAACTATTCTAAACGAAAAAAGACTGAAAGGTATCGGAATGTTTATAAACAGAGTAAGGGACGTAAAGGTGTCTGACTTCAAATGTGTATATATAAGTATTTTCTTCTTGGAATCAAAATTGTGTTGTCATGCAGGACAGGGAAAATATGGGTAGGATATCATGTATTTCAATAATGATTTTTGTTACAACATTGAAAGCCTGTGCCATGAGTTCAGACTACTTGTGGGTTAGGCACACAGGCATGCAGACTGTTGACCACAACAGTCTTGGCTCCAGGGAGGTGTTGGCAGGGAGGGCGTTTTTGTTTGAAGGCACAGTTGGTAAAGAAACCCAGTAAAGGGAACATGATATGTCAAACCATGGACAATAGTGCACGGTAAACACAAAAGGCTGAAAGGCTCGGTTCCTCCAGGAGATTGGCCAGAGGAAAGCCCAGCTGGACTACGACACGCCATGTTGGTGCGGCACCACGAGTCGACCCAGGACCTGGAGTACAAGCACCTGGCCGCCCTGCAGAAGTGCAAGGACGAGCAGCTGAAGCGACAGCACGAGACGGAGAAGGAGAACCAGAGGGACTACAACTCCCGTGCTGAGCAGGAACTCAGGAAGAAGCACGCCTTGGAGGTGAAGCAGCAGCCCCGCAGTCTCAAGGTCAGAGGTCACTGTGTGTGTGTGTGTGTGTGTGTGTGTGTGTGTGTGTGTAGTGTGTGTGTGTGTGTGTAGTGTGTGTGTATATATGTGCGTGTTTGTGTAATGTGTGTGTGTGTGTAGTATGTGTGTGTGTATAGTGTGTGTGTGTATGTGCGTGTTTGTGTGTGTGTAGTATGTGTGTGTGTGTGTAGTGTGTGTGTGTGTAGTATGTGTGTGCAGTGTATGTGTAGGATGTGTGTGTAGTGTGTGTGTGTATGAAGTGTGTGTGTGTGAGAGAGAGATGGAGAAGCATTGCATTGTAGTTAGATGTTTCCATTTATTGTGTGTAGGTGCATGTTGTTTGTGATTCAGTGATGCTAGGAACACATGGACAGAGACTTTTCTTGTCTTTCTTTTTGTTGTCATTTTTGTTCGAGGGATTGTTGTCTGAATAATTTTTCAGAATATTGTTAAAAGATGGTGTAAGCAGTAGCAATCAGCTTCAGCTGTTTTCTACTTCAAGGACACACTTAAAAAAAAAAACCAGAAGGATGGGAGAAGCATTTGATGGCTGCTGTACTTTTCCCTCATGATTTTCATAGTAATGTTGAGGGAACAAGCTCAGCTGGTGATTGCTTTATTTCAGAAGTTTTAATATAACTTTTTAAGTATCCACAAATTCTTTAGCAGACTTGTGTGACTGTGGCAAGGTAAGAAAAAGATTGGCTTTGGGGATCAAGGTAAATAGAGACCAGCTGTGAGAGTGGATTTGTTTGAAATGGAAAGAGCTTCACTTTGTTCAAGTCCTACACATTTTTTAACAATGTTTGATGGTTCAGTGAATGTTTCTGGCTGTAGGTACATTAGTGAAGAGAATCAACGATCTGGCTGCTTGCTTAAATGTGGGCCTCTCAATCTCAATAGATCAATCAGAAAGATCTGATGTCATTTTATTGAGCCTTATCATGTTGCCATAACTTATGTTTGACACTCACAGTTGCATCATATTTGAGTTATACGGGGTTTTTTTCACATGCAATAAGATTTGCCATCACTAGGTCAGCATAGATTTATACTGTGATGTCAGCGATCAGTCACTTACCTCATTGAAATTACTGTTATCAGTTCTTTGGAATGAGTCCTTGTGTTTTACTGTCAGAACTGATGTAAGACTGGCACTAGCATATGTTCCTGGACCATTCTCTGATAACATTTCATCCTGTCTAAAGATGTTCATTGTCAGATATGATGGGTGTGTGTTGCGTGTGTGTGTGTGCGTGCGTGCATGCATGCGTGTGTTCAGGCCAAGGAGATCCAGATCCGTAAGCAGTTCAACGAGGCGGTGAAGACCCAGCAGCGACAGTACAAGGCGCTGAAGGAGCACGTGCTGCAGACCACGCCCAAGCCCGAGCAGAAGACGGTGGTGAAGAAGCTGAAGGAGGAGCAGATGAGGAAGCTGGCCGCACTGGGCGAGCAGTACGACTCCTCCATCGCCGAGATGCTGCAGCAGCAAAATGTGAGTGTGTGTGTGACGTGTGGCTGCATCTGTGCTGTATATAGCTCACTTGCTTGGCTGGTGCAGTGGAGCTAATCTGTTTATCTGTGGAATCATGTTTTAAAGTTAATTATTATGACTCCACCAAAGAACATGGACAGACAAATCACAAGACGAAACACGATGCGTTTCGACCTCTTGGTTCTTCTTCAGGCCAGATTAACAACACTCAGGACAGCGAAAACGAATAACGAGCAATCGGTTATCTTTGTCAAACTCGGCATAAAATGGGCGTTGGAATGAAAACGAGGCTGGTGGGAAGGAGATAATGCGAGCTTAAGTAGAAATAATGATAACAATAATAACACTGATAGCAACAATAGTAATGATTATGATGAAGATGAAAATAAAGAAAGAGTAATGTGACAATAGCAGTTGTAGAATGGGAGAAAGGAGAGGGGATAGAGAATTGTCCATCAGCATGGTTGTCGTGGCAACAGTGTTAGTGGCCATGATGATGGTGATGATATCAATAATAACTCTGGTTTTAATAATAAAGTGGGATCATGTCGGCAGCCATTTGGTAGTTGGTCTTGTATATGGATAGGTGGGGTATTGTCACAAAAGAGTAGATTTCTCTGATCATGTCATTGAGCCCTTGGAAACAGGTTCTCTAGATTTAGCAGTATATAAGCTGCATCTTAAAAATTCTTATGCTGAGGAGAGAGAGAGAATGCGTATTCACAGCCAAGCAGGCCAGTATTATGCAAGAAAAAGAAAGGGTTTGGAAATTATTGCTGGATCTGTTGAACAGGCAGTGGTGGTATTTTTTTTTTGGGGGGGAAGTCTTGTGTGATATTTGGACATCTGTACTACAGTTGTTGATTTTCAGTGCTCTGGGATTTAATTATTTGAATGCTGCATTTTCCTTCCTCCTTTTCTACATTGGTGGAAAAAAGTGAAGCATGCTTGTACTTATTTCTGTTGTCTGGTCAGACAGACTTGAGCATGCTGTGTTGTTGTGATGACCATCTTCTCAGCCATGTTAGATTGGCCAGCGGATCTTGGTTAGAGGCAGCTTGTGAAAGCGTTTCGTGGCCTTGCATGGAGAAGAAAGAACCTTCAGACAAGCCATGTCACTTACACTGACAAGAGTCTGGTCCCAGGTAAGCGTTTTTTACCTGAACATCATGTGCCGGTTTGAGGTGCATTAGATCACATAGTCAGAAAAGAGATGGAGAAAGCAAAAGAAACTTGGATTGAGACTCAATGCACTGAAATTGAAGAAAGTCTAAAGAATAACAACATCAAAAAGGCATACCAAGTGGTAAAAGACTTTGCCACTGAGAAACAGGGAAGACCTACAAACATCCAGAGCAAGTCAGGGAAATGCCTATCTGAAGACCAGGAAATATTGGATTGATGGACAGAATACTGTTCTGAGTTATGTAACTATCAGCTCAACAGAGACCCAGCAGTACTGCACTGTCCACAAGTAAAAGCAAGACCAGAAGATGACTCGCATCACATCCTACGTGAAGAAGTTGAAGCAGCAGTCAAGTCACTCAAACAAGGGAAGTCAGCAGGAATTGACAGCATACCTGCAGAACTGGTCCAAGCAGGAGGAGAGGCCATGATTACTGCTCTCACTACCATCTGCAAGAAGATCTGGAGCACTGGAATCCAGCCAACTCCCTGGACACGGTCACTGATCATTACCCTTCCAAAGAAAGGAAATTTACAGTTGTGGCCAGAACTATTACACAGTCAGCTTGATCTGTCATCCAAGCAAAGTTGTGTTAAAAGTTTCACTGAACAGGTTGAAACCTATAGCGGAGACCATCATTGCTGAGGAACAAGCAGGTTTCAGAGCTGGTCGAAGCACAACTGAGAAGATATTCAACTCGAGAATAATCTGCGAAAAATATCTGCAGCATCAACAAGATCTCTACCACGTATTGGTTGATTTTAAGAAGGCCTTCGACAGGGTATATGGCATGTAGAATTATGGACAAACATGAGAAAGTACATCAATGCCAACCTCATCCACATGATTGAAGAGCTGTACAACAAAGCCACTAGCGCCGTCTTCCTGAGTGGCAGCATCAGTGACTGGTTCCGTACCACTGTTGGCATGTGCCAGGGATGTCTGCTCTCATCAACCCTCTTCAATGTCTTCTTGGAGAGGATCATGGAGATGCCTTGGAAAATCATGAAGGAACAGTTAGCATAGGGGGAAGAACAGTCACCAGTTTGTGATTTGCAGATAATATTGACGGCCTTGCAGGAAATAAAGACGAGTTGATGAGCTTGGTGGAACAGCTTGACGAAACAGCTTCCGCATACGGCATGGAGATCAGCGCCGAAAAGACCAAGCTCATGACCAACAGTACCAAAGGCATTAAGGCAGAGATCAAAGTCAGCAGGGTAACCTTGGAAACTGTGAAGGCCTTCAAATGCCTAGGATCCATCATATCTGATGAAGGCTCAAAGCCTGAGATTGTGGCAAGGATTGCACAAACAGCAGCTGTAGTGGCAAAGCAGAGGACAATGGCAGAGGTGTTGGTCATGACTGAGCCTAAGTGAATTTGGACAGTTCCAGTGTGAAAGATCATCAGAAATAGGATGGGATGGAAGCAGCCGTGAAGGAGGGAGGTTAGGAAAGCATCTGAAGAAAAGCACAGTGCCAGGACATGCAAAATGTGTCGCTGTGCCCGCAGGATGTAAATTGTGGGTCTGAGGGTTGCGTGGCTTGGGAGAGCCTCTTGAAAATGGAACACCAGCAGAAGGCTGTGAGAAGCGTAGAGAGGAAAAGTTTCATCGCATGTAAAGCCATTAGTGATTTTATTAGTTTAGAATTAGAAAGGCAGGGCTCTATGTGTGTGTGGGAGAGGGGGTGGGTGGGGGGGGGGGGGGGGAGTGTGTGCTTGTGTATATGTTTTCAGTGTGTGTAGAGGAGTATCACTCTGTGTGCATGTGTTTGATTCTTACTGTTGTGTGTGTGTGCGCGCACGCATGTTACAAATTCTCTGTCTGTCTGCCTCTGAGGCTCTCTAAATTATTCTCAGAACGTACCAGATTGCACAGATTTTGGTCTGATTTGAAAAGAAAAAAAGAATGAATAGTTTCCGGGGTCATGCTTCCCGGATATCCTTAAAGGAACGCATTATTGCA
This sequence comes from Conus ventricosus, assembly GCA_018398815.1. Taxonomy (NCBI): domain Eukaryota; kingdom Metazoa; phylum Mollusca; class Gastropoda; order Neogastropoda; family Conidae; genus Conus; species Conus ventricosus. The sequence continues at coordinate 6,960,572 of CM031619.1, forward strand.
ACTTTTCTTTGTTCTTGAGCATTTTAGGCCGTGGGATAAGGTTATGTATGATAGGCCTGTAGCCCTTGGTAGAATACAGTGTACAAGGTGTTGCATGTGGTGGCCCTAGTAGGATGCTGTCATGTACTGGTGTCTTCTTCTTTCAGCTGACCATGGTAATAGCTGTGAGACCCTCCGCTGGTCAGACTTTTCTTTTCCTGCTCCGTGTGTGTGTGTGTGTGTGTAGCAGTGTGGGGGTGGAGGTGTGGCTGAATGGGGCCACGTGTTTTGCCAGGGTACGAGTGCTTGTGCTAGCGGGTGGTGGAATTAGGCTTTGTGTGTGTGTATGTGTGAGAGAGAGAGCGTGAGTATGAGAGAGAGTGAGTGTGTGTGTGTGTGTGTGTGAGAGAGAGCATGAGTATGAGAGAGAGAGAGTGTGTGTGTGTGTGAGAGAGAGAGAGTGATTGTGTGTGTATGCATGCTTTGTATGTTTTGTTTTTGTGTGGGGGAGAGAGGGATGAAGGGGAGTTGGTTTGCATGTTTTTGGGTGATGCTGTGCGTGTCCAGATGCTTAACTGCGTGAATCCTGCATTGTTTGCGCTAGTTGGTCTGGTTTTGCATGGTGTGTTGGGCAGAGGAGCCAGTTGATTATGAATTATTTCTTTTTCTGTTTTTCCTTACCTTTTTTCTTTTTTGTTATTGTTGTAAATAGCGAGTTTGAGCCTAATGGTTTCCTTTTTGTTTATTGCTAGCCCTGTTAGTGAGTTTTGAAGGAATGCCCAGAGATGTTGCTATAAGCATGTGTGTGTGTTATGAATGGCAAGTGTAAATTACCTGGATATTGACGAGAAAAGGCAAATCTGGTTCACCATGAGAAGTTTAGATCAGGAACCACTGGACAAATACCTTGGTAGGTGTGGTCTAACCTTTCAGTGCAGGTTTATTGCTTATGAATCATACCTCCAGATCATGAATTTGAGGATGGTTACCGGTTGGCTGTCTTGTAATGGATGCTATCAGGGTAGATAAACCTTGGAAGAAAGCTGGAGGAACGAATGTTCAGACGGGGAATTTACGGGGGTTGTATGGTTAGTGGCATCAAGAAAATGAATGTGGAGTCTTACAAGAAAAACAAATGGTGGGTACATTTCTATGGAGTAGAAGTGAGACAAAATGAAGACTGTTTAACCTCTGCAAAGAATTATTGCTGAACAGTTGTGTGTTCTTAGGGCTGTGTGCGTGGTGTAGGATCAGGTCTTGCTCCTTGTGATGAGTACATCAAAGCAAACCTGGATGTCTGTCCATATCCCCCAACCTGTGATGTGAGGGAAGACGGTGGGAGGGAGAGGAATTGTCAGGGGCTTATATTGAATTCCAGTGAGCTATATGTTAACTTCGCTGTCATACATATCCCTCACCCCCTCAGCGTCTCCATCCACCCACCTTCCTCGTTCCAGGTTTCATAAGTCTCCCTCCCTCTCACTCTCTCTCTCTCTCTCTCTCTCTCTCTCTCTCTCTCTCTCTCTCTCTCTCTCTCTCCCTCCCTCTCTCTCTCCATAGTATACTTGACACAGAATTAGCTGTGAAGTCAAAAGCTTTGAAATGTTCAGTATCAACCTGGCTTGAAGTGGTGAGCCTTGTCATGCTTCGAGCAAATTTGGAATTTGTGAGCTTTGGTGGCATCTGCAAAAGTCAACCGACTTGAAAACTGTGAGCGCTCTGGAAAGAGAATGACTGGAAGTTGTGAGCACTCTGGAAAGAGAATGACTGGAAGTTGTGAGCACTCTGGAAAGAGAATGACTGGAAGTTGTGAGCACTCTGGAAAGAGATGACTGGAAGTTGTAAGCACTCTGGAAAGAGAATGACTGGAAGTTGTGAGCACACTGGAAAGAGAATGACTGGAAGTTGTGAGCACTCTGGAAAGAGAATGACTGGAAGTTGTGAGCACACTGGAAAGAGAATGACTGGAAGTTGTGAGCACACTGGAAAGAGAATGACTGGAAGTTGTGAGCACTCTGGAAAGAGAATGACTGGAGGTTGTGAGCACACTGGAAAGAGAATGACTGGAAGTTGTGAGCACTCTGGAAAGAGAATGACTGGAAGTTGTGAGCACACTGGAAAGAGAATGACTGGAGGTTGTGAGCACTCTGGAATAAGAATGACACTTGGACATTCATTTTTTTTGTCTGATTGCATATCAACATACCTACTATTGTGTTTGATATTTTGATCATAACATCAACTTCCTTACTATTATTTCATTTGATATTTACTTGGCCCCCTGTTCATTTATCATCTCAAGCTGGCTTCCTCTGTGATCTATGCTGTCTCTTCCCTGTGCATCTGTGTGTACATACTCCTGTTTTTTCCTGTCTTCCCCACCATTATCAAAGAGCTTATAGCTTGTGATGGTTTGGTCATTTCCTTTCTGTACACCACCTTTCCAACTACGTGTGTGTCGTGTGGGTGTGGGTGTGGGTGCACGCGTGCTTTCTTTTCTGGAATGAACCTGAAGACAGGAAAGAGAGGTGAGAGAAGACATTCAAATTGTCTAGTTTTTGACCACAATAAAGACAGTTGAGACCTGTGTGTGTGTGTGTTGTCTGCTCCTGGCCGACAGGTGCGGCTGGACGAGACCCAGATGGGGGAGGCGTCGGAGCTGCACAACCGCTTGCAGCAGGAGCTGGAGCTGCTGATGGTGTACCAGAGCAAGGTGAAGGAGAACGCCGAGGCCCAGCACAAGAGGGAGCGCAAAGTGCTGGAGGAGCGCGTGTCCTTGAGGAGGGCGCTGCTGGAGCAGAAGGTGAGGGGGCCGCCGTGTGTGTTCATCCATCCGTCCGTCTGTCTGTCTCTCTGTCCGTCTTGTTTGCCTGCTTGCTTGTAGATGTGCTCATCGATGAGAATATGAAAACCTTGTTCAGAGATGTCTCACCTGATGTGATCTTTGAATTTCTGAAAGAGACCAACATTTTTCATCTGATCAAAGATTTTACAGAGGAAAGATATTTGGTAAAATTTCTGGTGTGTTTTTAGAAGTTGTGTTTTAAAGAGTTGTATGAATGAGGGTTTTTTATATTTATGTATTAATTTCTTATTATGACTTGTGAGTTGACTTCAACGTGGTGACAGCCCTGATATGGACCTTTGCGGACAGTTGAGCTATAAGCAGTATTACTTAGTTGCTTACATGGATGAATATGAGATACAGCTTTACAGAAAAAGTTTTATTTGTTTATTGATTTGTTAACGAAATCGTTGTATAGCCTGTATATATATATACTACTTAATTGTTCAGTATTATATATATATAAGTGTGTGTGTGTGTGTGGAAAGAGAGAGAGAGATCCCATGTGTAAGCTATGTTTTACCTCGGTGGAGATTGATTTAACCTTTCCCGTACTCCGTGGGTGTGAAATCACCCAGACACGTGTTTTTTGCTCTGTAACTCTAGTAATTTTGAAGCCACTTCCACTTAATTTCATGACTTTGTCCCTAATATATTATACTACATATCAACTGAAAATTATTTTGTTTTATACATAAACAAAGAAATAATTAAACAATTAATGTCCCAGTACGTCGTGGGTGTGAGAACACCCATACTACCAAAGAACAAACCTTGCACGCCGTACGCCGTTGGTGTGGGGCCACCCATACTTACAAAGCTTGCGCGCCACACGCTATGGATGTGACGTCACGCGTGCTTGCTACAGAGAGATAAGAGTCGCGTTGGTAAGAAATTCCTTCCTGCTCACGATTTGGTGCCACCGAGTACCGTCTGCTTTGTCTTTTGCGGGGCGCATACTGCCAAGTGTGAGCAATGTACGTCATAAATCAAAATGATGCAAAGTAACATTACGTATTTAAAAAAAAAAAAAAAAAAAAACACGTAGGCCTTGGTATGTTGCACATTCTAGGAAACGTCATACTGAAAGAGGATCAAGTATTTCTAATGTTTTACCAATACACACACACACACGCGGGCCCGTGCGCGTGTACTATATAGCATAGCTCATATATATATATATATATATATATATATATATATATATATATATATATACATACATATATATGTGTGTCTTTCCTTGCATGCACATACACACACACACTTTTTCTCTGTTTCTCTTTCTCTCTCTCACAAACATGCAATAATGCTCACATGCACACACACAGATAAACGCACATTCATGCGGCCGCCTGTGCACAGTTATTCACTGAGAAACAACAACAACGAACAACCGTTTGACGCAAGTAGCAAGACTCTCATCTCATAGAAGTCAAATTTGCATGACGTACGGCAAGGTCTTACTTCCTCGAAAAAAAAACCATGGGTTACTGTACACCCATGGCGTACGGCGAGGGGTTAGTTCCTACACAAAAACCATGGGTTACTGTACACCCACGGCGTACGGCGAGGGATTAGTTCCTACACAAAAACCATGGGTTCTTCTTCTTCTTCTTCTTCTTTTTCCTAAAACACTGGTTCACTCAAAAAACGAGTAGGTCACCAGCGCGCATGTTAAAAAGTAAAATAAAATAACATAAAACAGTGCGACTCAGACTGTTGGCCCCTGGAGCAAATTTGGCAACAAGGGGTCGCACTCGATATTCAAGAAGTTAAAAGCAATGGCCAAACTCAGGCCCAGGCAATAGTAAAACATCTGGGGAAGTAAAAATAGAAACTTATCAATATGCAGATCTCAAGACTGTCGAATCAATTTGTTTTTTAAAAGAGATTGCATTTGTGGCAATCTTGATGGCACCCGGCAGTGAGTTCCACAGCCGTACAGAACTGGGATAAAAAGAATGTAAGTGGCTGTCAATATTTGATGCAGGTATGGTATAACGTTGACCGCCACTCCTGGTGCTACTTTTATTCAATACTAGTTGTTCCATTGGAATATCAATTACTTTAGCTCTGCCTTTGAAGAAGATGTTAAGTTTGATAAAAGCTCTTCGCTCTTCTAATGGTTTCCATTCTAATTTCCTCATGTTCTTCCTAGTATTCCCCTTTTCTCTGATGTGGTTCCCTGTTACGAACCGTGCTGCTCTCTTCTGAATCTTTTCGAGGTTATCAATATCCTTTAGATGGTAAGGATCCCAAACTGAGCAACCATATTCCAGTACTGGTCTAACCAGTGTTTTGTAGCAGTTGTCTTTAACCTTTTGGGGGCAGTCATTGATATTCCTGTATAAGAAAGCTAAGATGTTATTTGCTTTCTTACATACTAAATTGTAATGTTCTTTCCATTTGAGACGATTATCTATAATCACGCCTAAATATTTTGCAGCATTAGTTTCTTTAAGAATAGTATTATGGATGGAATAATCTGATCTAATTGGTGAGCGTTTGTTACATATACGCAACACTTGGCACTTTTGGGGATGAAATTCCATTTTCCAAGTTCTTTCCCACTCTTGTAAAGCGTTTAGATCTTCTTGTAGAATGCGTGTATCATTCTTGCTGTTACTGTACACCCACGGCGTACGGCGAGGGGTTAGCTCCTATACAAAAACCATGGGTTACTGTACACCCACGGCGTACGACGAGGGGTTATTCCTTCTTAGAAAGCATGGGTTTCTGCACACCCACGAAGTACAGCGCGCAAAATTTTAGGCGACGTACGGGAAAGGTTAAAGAACTTACACAAAATGGTTGGAGTGAAGGTTTTTTTCTATGTTGTTGTTATGTGTGTTGAGAATTGAGGTGAAGGCACCTGTCAGTTGTTAATGTGAGGTGAAGGCACGTCTCTGACCCTGCCCTGTGTTACTGATGTGTTGTGAATGTGAGGAGAACGCACCTCTCTGACCCTGTCGCGTGTTGATGTTGTTGTGAATGTGAGGAGAAGGCACCTCTCTGACCCTGTCCTGTGTTGTGAATGTGAGGTGAAGGCACCTCTCTGACTCTGCCCTGTGTTACTGATGTGTTGTCAATGTGAGGTGAAGGCACCTCTCTGACCCTGCCCTGTGTGACTGATGTGTTGTGAATGTGAGGTGAAGGCACCTGTCTGACCCTGCCCTGTGTGACTGATGTGTTGTCAATGTGAGGTGAAGGCACCTCTCTGACCCTGCCCTGTGTGACTGATGTGTTGTGAATGTGAGGTGAAGGCACCTCTCTGACCCTGCCCTGTGTGACTGATGTGTTGTCAATGTGAGGTGAAGGCACCTCTCTGACCCTGCCCTGTGTGACTGATGTGTTGTCAATGTGAGGTGAAGGCACCTGTCTGACTCTGCCCTGTGTGACTGATGTGTTGTCAATGTGAGGTGAAGGCACCTGTCTGACCCTGCCCTGTGTGACTGATGTGTTGTGAATGTGAGGTGAAGGCACCTCTCTGACCCTGCCCTGTGTGACTGATGTGTTGTCAATGTGAGGTGAAGGCACCTCTCTGACCCTGCCCCGTGTTACTGATGTGTTGTCAATGTGAGGTGAAGGCACCTGTCTGACCCTGCCCTGTGTTACTGATGTGTTGTCAATGTGAGGTGAAGGCACCTGTCTGACTCTGCCCTGTGTTACTGATGTGTTGTCAATGTGAGGTGAAGGCACCTGTCTGACTCTGCCCTGTGTGACTGATGTGTTGTCAATGTGAGGTGAAGGCACCTCTCTGACCCTGCCCTGTGTGACTGATGTGAATGTGAGGTGAAGGCACCTCTCTGACCCTGTCCTGTGTGACTGATGTGTTGTCAATGTGAGGTGAAGGCACCTGTCTGACCCTGTCCTGTGTTACTGATGTGTTGTCAATGTGAGGTGAAGGCACCTGTCTGACCCTGCCCTGTGTGACTGATGTGAATGTGAGGTGAAGGCACCTCTCTGATCCTGCCCTGTGTCACTGATGTGAATGTGAGGTGAAGTTACCTGTCTGACCCTGCCCTGTGTTACTGATGTGTTGTCAATGTGAGGTGAAGGCACCTCTCTGACCCTGCCGTGTGTTGATATGAATGTGAGGTGAAAGCACCTCTCTGACACTTTCATACATTATTTACAGATGGAGGAGGAGAGAGCTTCCTTGAGCAGGGACGAGACCGACAAGTGGCGCACCCTGTCTGACCGGCAGATGGCCGAGCTGGAGGCCTTCGACATTGAGACCACGGCCATGGGTCTGAACGCCAACGAAGTGGCGGCAGCCTCCCAGGACCCCTCCCAAGATGACGACCAGCTGTCCACGCGGGGCTCCACCCTGTCCCTGTCGGCCAGCAGCAGTTCCAACTCCTTCAGCTCCCAGACGCCCTTATAACCTCACGCCCACAGGGATAGACTGTTTGTGTGGTGGGGGTCTGTCTGAAGGCTGTGTGTCTTTCGGCCTGCCTGCCTGCCACCACAGGGGGGGAGTGTGGTGGTGGTGGTGAGGGAATGGACAGACTGAGGGCCTCCTCCTGTCTGTAGGTCCTGTGCACGGGGCTGGGTGAAGGACGAGGCAGCAGTCGAGGCGTGAAGGAGGGACGGTTGTTAACCTGTGAGAGTCGTTACAGCGGATGATGATGTTGCCTGGCCCCCCTCCAGGTAGTCGCCTCCTCGCGTCTTTGTCCGTTGAGGCGTGATTGAAGGCCACCCAGTGTTTAGGAAACCTTTGATGGGTCCATCCGAGATGGTTGCTTCCGAGGCCAAAAATACCTGTACCAGATAGTGGAACAAGTGACCTGCCTGTAGAGGTGTCTGCCAGACAGCATAGAAAAATGTCAGGTGGTACAGTGTTAGGTGTAGATGTCCCTTTACTGCGGGGCTTTGTGTGGTGCTGGGGTTCCAAGATTTGTGGTCTGCGGGTGGTGGACCCATGTGACGTTGAGGACTGTGTGGGATGACCAGAGGAATGGTCACTGCTGGCACCAGGAACGATGTTCAGGCAGCGCAGTACAGAGAGGACGGACAGGAAACGTGAGTGAAGCGTCCAGCCAGAAAGAGAGGAGAGAAAGACAGGAGAACATGGAAAGCTGTTCTCCTCACAGCATCCCCTCTGCAGGCCATCTTACCTACGTCCAGGTGGCGGTCAGCGATGTGCTCTGTGGTTCAGTCCTGTGGTGGTACCTGTCGCTGGCAGCTGACCGGCCGACTGTGGACTGTATGGCAGCACTGATCAGGGACGTCCACCGTCGCTGGACTCCCTAGATCCCACATCTCCCAGTGGAACCAGAGGGAGGAAAGGTGTGGATGCTGCTCTTCATGGCCTGTGGGCAGACCTTGTGTTTCGTTCCCTAAAACTTCCAGGCTGTGTGGCGGGCAGTCAGAAGATCCCATGTTGGTCCATAGAACAACACACTACTCCTCAGGTCACCTCATGATTCTCTTGCTTTTGCCAAATGACAGAGATCACGTTACAGTGCTGTTGCTTGCATTGATGAAACCAGACTTTGTCAACATTTAAACATAGTTCATTTAAACATAGTTCATTTTTTTTATCAGGAGGATGACTGGCACTGTCGATCTATCGTTGGTCCTTGGCGTGGACTTTACAGCTGTACCAGCAACGTCTTCATGCTGATGTGATTGCCGCAGCTCCTCTTGGCTTAAAAAAAAAAAAACAATGAAGAGAAGTTGTTAGCGTACAGTTCAGGTGTCTACAGTCTCCCCAGCCTGCAACATCCCTGACAGACTGTCCTGGTGGCTGCTCTGCTGTGTGTGTGGCCAGTGATGCGAGCTGCAACCATCTGCCTTGCCAATGCAGACCCTGCCCAGGTGTGGGAAAGCTGGATGACCACTGTGACTGGCAGGGACAGAGGCCAGAGAGGGCCACTGGACCTGATCACAGGTTTGGGTCGGATGCCGAGACTCCCAAGACAACCTGTCGACCATCAAGGTCCGTTGGTATCACCAGGAAGAGGGGAAGGCGGGAACAGCAGTTTTTCCCAGGAAGATCCCAACAACATGAACCCAGATTGTCAGTGCTTGGTGAACGCTTGTGAGATGGACAGGAGGTACATGGTGACGTGAATCCAAGAACATTTGGCTTGTGTGTGTACTTAAGATACATGTTGGTGTGTGTGTTGTCAGTGTGCATATGTGTGTGTGCGTGCAAAGCAAAGATGCCTACATGAATGTGAGGATGACCACTTCTGACTGTAAAAGAGGTTTCAAGAAGAGCTTTCCCTAGAGGTTCAGAGAGCATGAGTCAGTGACAGAATGCCAGTATGAACACCCTGTGGAGTTGAAAGGTGCTGTGTGTTGCTGTGGGTCAGAGGAATAGAGTAATTGAGCTTCAGTTTTTGTGTCATGTTGTTGATAATTTGGCCCAGTACTTGGCAGTGGGGAGGGTGGGGGAAGGGGATATTCAGGTGTCCCGTTTGTAATTGTGATAGTTATACGTACACCAATGTGTGACGGCAGTAGTGAGGAAAGCATTGCTTTGTGTGTGTGTGTGTGATATGCGTAGGGATTTCATCAGTCATCGACTGGTAATGTCATTCGTGTAACAACGCATGGAAAAGATTGGTGTTGTCATGCACAGCGCGGGGAAGTTGATCTGTCATAAAACTCTTAGCAGACGTAGAGGTGGTAACTGAAAGGGCTGTTGATTGCGTCTGTTGCTTGTGGCAGTGAGTGGGTATCATTGGAGATCAGGAAGAGGGGGAAATGTAGTGAAATTCCTCAGCAGCCACCTTGAAAACGTGATAAAAGTTAAGTCATTGTCGAGTTAGACTGACTTGCAGTTCACAGAGCGTGAAAGTACCTAGAACTTGAAATTTCTTGATGCACAGAGCAGTCGGATACCCACTCAGATCCCCCTCAAAAGGGTCAAATGTCATGTTACATGCAACAAAAACATTTTTATGGTCATCTCATGAGATCATATTCAGAAGAAGAAAAAGGGGAGAAGCATCTGTGGGTTGGCAATTAGGGTCTTTTATTTTAGTAAGTTTAGCAACAACGAAAATGTCGCTGTAGACTACGGACAGGTTGGTGGCATGGGTTAGTAAACACAGGTGCCCTTGTAATCAGGGGGCACGATCATCCGTAGGGATATATGTCCACTGCCAGCACGGAAACCCAGGTGTCCATGTTGACATGCTCCAGGGATCCACAAAGTGTGTGAGTCCAGGTGTGGGGTGATTTAGTTGATTCCAGACTGATGTCGGTCAGCCGGCAGAAATTTAGTCATGGGAAGAGTGGAGTACAACTGTGTTCGGCCCAAGGTGTGGCATTCCACACTGAATCACAGTATGCTTGGAGAGAACTGTATCAGTGGTGAGCTTGAGCACCACAAATTATGGCATCCCCTGTCTCAGGATGAGCAGCTTGGTGGCCTTTGAAAACAGACCTGTTGACTCTAAAAATTCCAGATGTCTGTAACAGGAGGAAGGAGAAGGGAGGGTTCATTTGGTTTTCACCTGGTCTTGCACTAACTCAGTTAAACAGGTTCTTGCTGATAACAAATTATTTTAAAACCTGAATCATCAGCATACTTTGGCTCATGCTCATGCCCTCGCGCCAGTTTTTCGATGTCACAGAGCATGTTACCTAAGAAGCGGACGCTGCAAAACGTGATTTCGCGTTCAGAAGTTAGAGTTGTCACTCTTTGGTCAAAGCCTCTGCCGCCAGTTATTTTCCACAAATTAAATCACCACTGAAGAACTTTTTTTTCCGACGTATTTCTTCTTAGTTCATTGTATTTTGGCCAAGCAAATGAACAGAATACGGCGAAATTGTATGGGTGAACAGGTCTGTCAAAATGGTGGTGAAGTAAAACTTTTTTTTTTCCAGCTCTGTCACAATGATAATTATGTTTCTTCAAAGACAGACAGAGCTGATGATCCAGATGGTTGATGTTTGCATGGAAAATAACAAAATGAGTGGCAGTTGATAAGTGGTTGCTTTGAAATTATGGCGGTGATTGTGTAGATTGAAGACAACAGCGAGTATGGACTAGCAGTGTTTGTGTGCATGGGGAAAGCTCTCTGTTTGCTCCTCGGTCGATGTGTGTGGAAGTAGTTTATGTGCGTGCAGAAGTTTGGGCTTTGCCTGTTATAGCATCACCCCTGGAGAAAGTGTTTGGGACTAGTTGTGTGTGCAGAAGTTTGGGCTTTGCCTGTTATAGCATCACCCCTGGAGAAAGGTGTGTGAAATGGTGGTGTGTGCATTGTCATGTTGATGTTGTTGGACATACATGTATATGGAATTGTGCATGCAGAGGCATGTGTTCAGTGCATAAATGTACTACCAGTGTTGGCGTGTACACAAGATTGTACAGATGAGTAACTATTCACTAACGATATTTATTGGCCAGTCGTTTTTTTGTCTCGTTTTATTCTTTAAAAAAAAAAATCTTTTGCCAAACTGTACTCGCAGAATACTTCTCTTGTTTATTAACTTTGGTGCCTGTTGGGTTTTTTTTTTTGTTTGTTATGTTTTGTTGGGTTTTTTTGTTTTTTTTCATTGCAGTTGAACGTTACACTACAGTGCATTTCATTACATTGAGTTACTATGATTTTGTGTTGAGCACTTTCATGGCTGGACATAGCGACTTATATTGTGGAAAGTAATCCATCTTTTACTGGAAAACAAATTGGAGTACAGTAATTCATTTTTTAAAGGCTAGTGTGGGTATGTGTATGGCAGTGTAGACGGCGTTATTTCTGGCAGAGAAGAGATACTATGTAGAGATGCCACCAAAGGTTCATTGTTAAGGAATGGAAGCAATAAAACAAGGACAAGGCAAGGTGTGATTATATAGGGGTGGGATGGGGGAAGAAGTCGGTAGGGAGATGGGTCTGGAACAGGAGCAGCGTGCAAGTCGAAGGCTCTTAGCGCAGGGACAAGAACGAAAAGGAAAAAAAGGAAGGGATGGGATAGGGCTTGTCGGTCTTCCAGAGAGCAAAGAGAGGAAAGAGGATAAGTGCATTGCACAGCGTAAGAACATGCATACGAATTGTGACTGACATGATAAAAAGCTCAAGAAAATGTTAGTATAATTTGTGTGATTGTTTTGGTTTTGCTTTTAAAAAAAATTTTTTTTAGTGGGGATTGATGGAGGGGGGATGGGGAGAGGGTGTGTTGGGATGTTACTTTGTGGCAAACAAGCGTTTTGACGTACTTTAACATATCTGGGGAAATGCAGTATTGAACTAAAGACTCACCGAGTATGATTCTTTTATTCCTCATCTTGGTGTGACTGGCTTTGGTCGGCACCATACGTCTCACCCGCTACCCTCTCCCTTCCCACCCTTCCTCCCCCGTCTCACCCGTTTCTTTTCTTTCTTCTTTTTTCTTGGGATGGGTGGAACAGTAATGACTACCTTCTCCTCTAAGTGTGATGTGTTGTGTTTTGATCTGGAACGTTCCCCATGCTTTGCCTGACAACCACTCGCATTGTGTGTGTGTGTGATGACTGGTACTACAAAAAAAAACGGCAGCGAACATTGCAGTGTGGGTGCAGGGAGTGCAAGCTCGGCAGCTGGTAGGTAGAGAACAGGGAGCTGACCCACACGGGTCAGACTCTGTGAAGCAGCATACATGTGTGGTGTGTGTGTGGTGTGTGAACATGTGGATGAGTGGTTCAATGGTCAGTCGGTGCTGTTTTGTTGCGAAAGCCTTGATGTGTGCAGTGATGACATGTCATTGCTTCATTTTTGTTGACTGTTGTTCGCAGTCCAGTGAGCGTGAGTGCCTGTGTTTCTCGTATTATGTGTCTTTAATGTAAGCTTGGGGGCTAATGTAAGATCGGGGGTGCTTGAGTGTCTGTGTATCTCGTATTATGTGTCTTTAATGTAAGCCCGGGGGGTGCTTTGTTGTTCGTTCATCAAGTTGTTTGTGTGTGTCCGTGTTCCATGTGATTTGGCAAAGTGTGAGTGGTGGAGATGTTCCACAGGTTTCTGAAATTCCTGTAACACGCTGTCGTCGTTGAATTCAGCAGTTTTTGTACCCGATTGGCATACTATATTTTCTGTTTTGTTTTTCGTTTCCTTTCATTTGTTGATATTGTTATTTTTTGTTAGTTATCTGTCCATTTAATTAATAAGTCATTTTTAGATGTTTTTCTTGACTGATGAGTTGGGCAGTCTGTGTGCACGATACTTAAAAACTGTGAACAAATGGTATTTAGTTAATTAAGGTAATTTCTTCAGCTGTATTCTCTTCCTTCCTTCATCATTTCCTCTGTCCAGACACCACTGATTTGCTCTTAATGGGTGTTTTGGCTGTCCAGACACCACTGATTTGCTCTTAATGGGTGTTTTGGCTGTCCAGACACTACTGATTTGCTCTTAATGGGTGTTTTGGCTGTCCAGACACCACTGATTTGCTCTTAATGGGTGTTTTGGCTGTCCAGACACCACTGATTTGCTCTTAATGGGTGTTTTGGCTGCCCAGACACCACTGATTTGCTCTTAATGGGTGTTTTGGCTGGGCACTGTTGATGTTCTATTTGATCAGTGCTTCCCACCCAGGCATATGTTTTCAGTGAACAGGGTACCCCCTGAAATTTGTTTTTTAAGGTTATTTATACCTCAGCGTAAGCTTCTTTAGTTGAAGCATATAAAGGAAACCCCAAGCTTGCCATTGCTGAATGTTGAAAGTTTGATGGTCCACTGACAAAAGCATCTTTCTCTTTTGGTCATAGCATATTCAGCCGACTTTGTATCGGCTGCAGCACACTTTCGACATGTCGACGTGCTGTCTAGTTATTTGTAAACAGGCAGACTCCTCGTACCAAAGTGTTTTGAAGGATTCCTCATAATGTGGGGTTTTCTTTGTTTTGTTTCTTGTTTGTTTGGTGGTGGTGGTGGTGGTGGTAGTGTTATTGCTGGGTTTTTTTTTTCTTATAGAATGTGAGAGTGAATTCCCATGGATTACCTGAATTCATTGCCAGTGGCAGAGGCAAACATTTATCAAAATGCAACATGTTATATTCAATGCAACATGTTATATTCATACCAAGGAAAGTGCATTTCAAAGGGAGTATTGTCGAGTTTGGCCGAGTTCCAGTTTCACAATCAGCCAGTCAGAATGGACTTGCTCGACTTTAATGCAATGTGTAGATGCACATATTGGCCAACATTTTGTTGCTTGTTTCTACATTCAGGTCTGAAATATTTAGATGCGTTCGTCAATTTCCTTGTTGGTGTATCATATAGATACATGTGTTAGGGGAGCCCGGAATGATAGAGTGAGGATGTGCTCCTTGGCTGGGCACCAGTGCTGATGTGTGCCTCTTGGCTTGTAGGTGTGTGTTGTTTACCTGTGTTTCCAGAGAAGTCCACAACTAGATGTCTGTGTCTTCTCAGAACTTTGCGGTCACAGCTGGAGAACTAGCGCATTGGACTTTGGAAGGCATCAACAACTTGCAGCCAAAGTTAAGGAAAAGAGAGGAAACGTTTTGTGACCGACTTGGTTTTTTTACAGCCCATACCCTGTAACTTTGAGACCAGTTTGGATAAGGTAGAAATGAAAGACAGTTTTGCTGAGAAATATTGATGTTTATGTGAATGGGTGCGACTCTTCCCTCAGGAGATGGAAATTTATGATTTGTAGTTTTGAGCCGTGACGGAATATCTGACAATCAGGAATTATGCTGTTTATACAGTTTATACCCTAACTGCGCAGCACATGCTCAGGGGCAGCTTTCCCGTTAGTCCTGTTGCGTGATTCCTTGAACAGTGCAGGGTGTTTACACTGTAAATACAAGCGAGGTCATTTTCTGCTTCCAATCCAAAAGAACTTTTTAAAGCTTGGCCAGTCGCATTTTTGAAAAGTTCAAATTTGTACATCACTTGAAATTTCCTCTTTTTTTTCGTCATTGAGTGAAAAACAAAATCTAGACTCCTGCGCTGTTGAGTATGTCCCCACAGCTGAAATATGAAGAATCGTACAGGTACAGATGAGTTGATGGGCATTTTCAGCGATAGTAGCAGTTACGGGAAGTTAAAGCGATTTTCATTGGAATGTCTTGGGAAAAGAGAACACGAGTTTGTTATCTGAGAAGTGTACAGTTTCCTGGGTAAGCACAATCAGCCGTCCATATCATTCAAGTAAGAGATGGCAGCATGTTGCCTACCAGAAAATAACGGAAGAACTTGTTGAATCGCTGTTACTAGTGGTAGTTTGGGGCGAAAATGATTCTGGTCTTGAATCGGATCATACACCATTTGCTCTGTGTAGTGACTTGCATGATGACTTTTCAGTTGCCTGTGAAATATGCCCCCACTTATAATGGACTTGGTTTTCAGTTTTGCCTGGCAGCAGAATTTCTTCTAGAATTTTTTTTTCCTGATATCCTTTAAAAAATGTGTGTTGTGTAATTTCTCTTTCAATTCCCACTTTTTCTTCAGCTTGAGGGGGTGGGGGTGGGCAATGCTCCTTTGACCCCCTCCCCCCTTTCTGGATTCCCCAAAACAAGGATGCTGCGCATGTTTCCCAGACTGTCAGTGATTGTAGGTTTCACACGTAGCACCAGAGTGTGTGCAAGAGTGAGAAACTGATTTGAAAGTCAGTTTGACACATCATTGATAATGATAGACAGTGATGTTCTTCTCAGGGCCCTCTCCTAAAACAGAAATTTGAAATAGTTTTGTATCGAGATGGGAAGCTTTGTAAAAAAGGAAAGAAAAAAAAAAGGAGAAAAAAATGATGGTTGAATGTTTTGCAGCTTTCCGGTTCCATTTCAGTCTGCAACAGCCTAGGGCTGGCATCTGGGAGAGTAGGAGCTTACTGTTCTATGCCACAAACTGCGAGGGAAGAGAGGGTGGGAGGAGTGAGCATGATAAAGGGGAGGAGAGGGGAGTGGGGGGATGTTAAGGGAGAAAGTTTGTTTCTTAGTTTTCCATGTTGTGTGTTGGGAACAGGTACTGTATGTTGGATTGCTAAACTTGAAATGTCAGTATATGCTTACATGTGACGGTGGATGAGTGTTCATTGTGGACTGCATTGAAATACCAGCTCTCAGTGTGTGTGTGCGAGTGTTTGCCCTTATGCTATGAGAGAATTAAGTGTTGATCGTGGACTGCCAAAACAGCGGCCGACTCGGCTGGTATTATGATAGTGTACAGAGAAACAGTGTGGTTTTGGTGGAAAGACTGAATCTTGATTTCAGACGTATTGCTAAGTGCATGTGGTAAATTGATGAAAGCGACAACGATGACCTTGTGTAGGATTTGGCAAGCAAAGAGATTATTATTTCATTGACCGACAGTGTGTGTGTGGTTGCAAGTGGTATTTGTGTCTCCAGCAGTGTGTGTGTTGATTAGCCTTAGGTATGTGTGCATTTCAAGCAGCATGTACAGTGACTGTGAAGGCAGGTACTTAAGGTTTGCAGGTGGAGTAATGTGGCTAATTTTGTCAAGTTACTTATGGACCTGGGGGGGGGGGGGTGAGGAAGGAGGGATTGTTTCAGTGGGCTTTGAAGGGCACAAGGGAGTAGCTGAACATTCCACACACGGTTGATGAATTATTGAACAAAGCTAAGGTTCTACCGATTCTTGGGCCCTCTGACCGTAAAAAAAAAGGGGGGAAAAAAAAAGAAGAAAAGGCCACTGTAGGACCATAGAATGAGCCGATGTGTCTAAAGCATTTAGGGTGTTGAGGACAACACGCACGTGCACACACACACTCTCTCTCTCTTCACACACACTCTCTCTCTCTCTCACACTCGCACACATCACTGAAACTCGCCACTTAGCCAGAATCGCTTAAGACAGCATAGAAATATGGAAAGGTTTCTTACCTTAAAGTGTATCTGTTCAACTTACTATTTTGTGTGTCTCTTTTTTTTTTTGTTCAACGTTTTTCTATTTCTTAATAATTGCTTATATATGAACAGAAAAATTGCAAGTATAATGGATGTACAATTTGTGTTTATTTATTTAAGTCCAAAATATCTAACTTGCGTTTGTGTACAATGTAAATAGACAAGTTACTTTTTAAACTACATGGGGTTCAAATCGCTTCAGATCAGACACATGATTCTCTGAATAGCTGCAGAGAGAAAGACTTGGAGCCGAGGTACATTTGATCGAGGCAAGGAGCTGGAATTCTGGGGAATGGTGCCTTTCCTTTGCAGACTCATGCCAGGTGGGGTAGGACATTAATGAAAGATCATTAGAATGTCTTGGTGCTCTCTTCATAGGCGAGAGGTATCGCTCGACAACGATTGGTGCATTTAAAGTGATAACGTCCTCCAATTGGTGCATGAAACGATTGACGCTGTTAAGGCTAGAGTGGCTTTATTGCTAACCTTGTTGTCAACAAGCACTTCTCAGTGTCGGTTTCTTAGCACTTCTCGTACATCTTGCCACAAACAACCGCTGGTCGCTTGCTGTTAGTCGCATCTGTGGAACATGGTTCAGCATGTTCCATGGGTGTGCTCAAGGTGACGACAGTAACACAGGCGGTCAGCGACTCAAAACTTAAGGGCAGTTAAACGCCCCCCCGCCAGAGAGTAGTGCAAGCTGTATGCTTAAGTCTCGTCCTCATGCCTAAGTGGTGACCTGTGGAACAAGGGATTTGGCGACATGAAAATGGGTTCACTTGTGGTGGTGGAGTAAAATCAAAGCCATTTTGAAGCAAGTCTGAATTGATGAAGTGAGAGCAAGAATGAAAGTGGTGGACATGGTTATTTGTGACACACTTGAGTGCAATGAAGCACAGAGGTCTATGACGGTTAAAACAAAAGTGCTTGTGTTCAGTTCAGTGTTGCTCGATTTCCTGCAGGCTCTCTCGAACTTTGCTCGATCAGAGATTGGTATGACGAATGTGTCTTTGTTGTATGTCTGATGTATTTGCCGTTTGGTGTTTGTGAGTTGTTGCTGTTGCAGAAAGCCCTGGTTTTTTTTTATATTTTTAAAAAAATAAAAGGGATGTGTCCACAGCCTGAAGTTAAAGAAATGAAGCGTTCCATTGATGTCATGGATTCCATGCATCACAGTTAACGGTTATCACTTAATTAATGCTCATTTACTCATCACTGATGAATAGCACCTTTTGATTTTGCTTGCTACCTTGGCATGCTTGGTTGAAAAAAAAAAATTCACTTTGGGAAAGTTCTGCATATTTCAGTATGCGTGTGTAAAAGACACGAGAAAAGAATTCTTGTGAGAGCATGAAAAGAGGGTTGGGAGAGGGGGGGATATGGTCTGGATTATGGTGCCGTAGTTGTATCACTCGAGCCATTCACACAAGGGAATGGTGTGTACACAAGTGTCTGTGTACTTTCTGTCAGATATTTTGACTGTATTTCTCTGCCAAGCTAGATTACCAGTCTGCCAGATACATAATAATGTGTGGGGCGTCGACCGTCACAACCCATCTCTTTTGCATAATGTATGGGTGTGATGGCAGACGTCTGGAGCAAAGTTCCCACACCACAGAGGTCACGGAGGTGCTCTGTCCATTGCAATGTGTACAGATGTCCTTTATACTGAAAACGAGGTTTACACATTTCCGTGGTGGTGCGCGCATGCGTGTGACAGCGAGAGCGAACTGTATATCGGGGGGAGATGTGTACAAAATATGCCCAGGCACCTATAGCTCTAGTATTTAACAATGCAGATTGAAATGTATTTTCAACATAATGCCAGCTATTGAAAATAAAACAGAAAAAAAAATGTGTAAAAGGCTTGATACTGTGTATGCGTGTAGCCTTTTATGTACAGCGTTCTCACCCGGTCACCCCAGTGGATAGTTACTGTTTTCAGTACACAGGTTGACTACATGCCACTACAATTTATCTGAACACAGATATGCCAAGATTTATGTGCTGTACCTTTTAAGCATCCATGCTTTTCCCTTTCACCTTTTTCTCTTTATCATAATTTCAAATACATTAATTTTCTAGAATGAGGTATTTGAAACCGGAGGGAAACTCACACGCTGGCTTTAGAACAGCACTGTTAAATTAGTGTTGATGTAGAGGGCTTAGTGTGTGGTGGTCTCTGTATCTTGCATAGAACATGCACCGCTGAATACTAACCAAGTGACTGGGCAGCGGCGCAGTCTTCTGTTGGTCGTCTCGCGCTGACCTGATACTAACTGTCCCCTGTGAATTTTGCCGAGGCTTCGGCGGGGCAAACCTGGAAGTCTTGTGGGTCGTCTGTGCTGACCTGATACCAACTGTCCCCGTGAATCTGCTGGTGCCAAGGCTTCGACGGGCAAACCTTGAAGTCTTGTGCAGAAAGAGCCAGAACAAGGGGCTTGGGGAGTTTTGCGTCACATGTGGGGGAAGTGAAGCAGGGGACACAGAAGACCAGAGCGATTTTGATTACATCCCCTCACCAGTTTGTGTACAGAAAGACGACTGTGGCAGACCCTGGCAATCTACTGGCAACACAAAATAAACACTGAGCAGTTGAAATTATGCAAGATAAACATAGCACCACTCAAAAGGAAGTTTTCTTAATTTGGGGGGTCCCCTTTTCAAGGCCTTCAAAGTCTATAAAAATAAGGCTTTTGCTCATAAGTCCTTGAAAAGTGCTTGAATTTTGACATTGGCAGTGATTTTGAATAAAGTCTGTGTAAAAGCTTAAGTCTAATAACAAAAATCTTAAATTATACTTAAATTATACTGTAAAAAAAAAAAGTATGAAAGCAAAAAAGTGCTAGTTAGAGTTGACAGATGAACTCGTCGATAAATTGTCTGCTACAGGTTAAAACAAACAAAAAAAGTTACTGGCCTTCATGGCACCAATGCACGTGATAGAATAATGATCCACTGTCACAAAATGGAGAAGCCAACATGCCAGGGAAGTATTCGTCGTTTGGGGGGGGGGGGGGGGGGGGGGGGGGAGTACGAAGAATGGTTGCAGGCAGACCCAGGTGGAAACAAAAGACCTTTTGCTGCATATGCAAAAAATGTTCTAGACAGCGAAAAATTTGGTTAGAGTCAGTATTTTATGATTATTGATCAACTAATCCTTGAAGCAAGTCCTTGAATTTTTTTTTCTCAAAAAAGTTCTTGAATTTTTCGTCAGGAAATCTGTATGAAGCCTGTGGGTGGCCTGCCATAGCTGGGTCCCTGAAATCTGTATGAAGCTGTGGGTGGCCTGCCATAGCTGGGTCCTGAAATCTGTATGAAGCCTGTGGGTGGCCTGCCATAGCTGGGTCCCTGAAATCTGTATGAAGCCTGTGGGTGGCCTGCCATCGCTGGGTCCCTGAAATCTGTATGAAGCCTGTGGGTGGCCTTCTGCCATAGCTGGGTCCCTGAAATCTGTATGAAGCCTGTGGGTGGCCTGCCATAGCTGGGTCCCTGAAATCTGTATGAAGCCTGTGGGTGGCCTGCCATAGCTGGGTCCCTGAAATCTGTATGAAGCCTGTGGGTGGCCTGCCAAAGCTGGGTCCCTGAAATCTGTATGAAGCCTGTGGGTGGCCTTCTGCCATAGCTGGGTCCCTGAAATCTGTATGAAGCCTGTGGGTGGCCTGCCATAGCTGGGTCCCTGACCTCTGCTGGCAAAGGTAAGGCAATGTTGCCTGTAGTCCAGCCGACCACCAAGGGCCTTGTCGGGGCCGTCGCCGCAGCATTGTTGTGACGGAACACCGTGGTGTGACTGTACATAGAAGAGTGGGAGACATGCATCAGGACGATGATGGCGTCGTCTCCCACAGCTGTGTAGGTCAGTGCACTGAAGAATAGTTCACCGGACTCCTCCAGTTCTGTCAGTTGTGTTGTGCCTCTGCCAGCGGGTTCCCTGTTCATTCTGCTATCTTGTCAGTCCATCCGTCTCCCTCCCCCAACAGTCTCCCTCCCCCAACAGTTCTCGGCAGACTGTACTGGCCAAGGGTCTTGTGAAATGGCCCCAACAACATGGTTTTCTTAACTGGCATCACTTGGCCCAAGTGTGTACATTTTGTCAGTATGTGCTACTTGAAGGACACGCTTGTTCACTGTATGTGATGTTGAGTATCTTGATGTGAAGGTCTCATTTACATGGTTTGGTTTCTTTCACATCTGCTGTGGTTCTGACAGATAATAACAAACCAAACTTTTTTCAAACAACTGAGGCAGTACAAGTACGTTTCCTTTTCTTTTGCAATTTTTTTTTTTAAATTTATTTTGTTGCCAAAATGGTGGCAATGATCAGCACAAACTGAGCCCCACTAGTTCATCTCCATGCTCGTGTAATGACAGACATACACTGAATCGGACAACTTCAGGTCAAATCAAGGTGGACATAAATTCAGGTACGCGAGACTATGTCACCATGTTTACATACAAACCGACATTTACACTGATGCAACTAGTTCACCATTTTTACAGACAGACATTTACAGTGACACAGCTAGTTCACACAATGTCGGCAATATGTACATTGACAGTATGACACAGACAAATTCAGCATGCTTACAAAAGACTGGCCAAACCTAAGCTAGACCAATTCACTCAAATCTAAACTCGAAAGACTCGGACTGATGCTGACCAGTTCACCTGGACGCAGACATGAACTTGCCCCAGCAGGCAGGTATTCTGGAGATCGTATGACCACAGCCCAGCTGACAAGACCACATAACAGCTTGACCAGTAAGTTCAATGATGGAAGTACTGGGCTGGCATCTAGTCAATTACTGATAATAAATTATGACCATGAACTTTACTTCATCCAAAACTGTTCGCATTGCAACTTCACAAGTAAAAGCAGCCCTCTAGCAATCTTCAAAAAAAAAAGAAAAAAAGAACAGGTATCAGGTGGAAGGTGCAGTCACATTGCAATAAAGACAATCCCCAAAGCTGCTTCTGCCATTGAAGGTTCTGTCTCGTCCATCACTGGGCTTAAAACATTGTAAAAATGTCAGCAAATGTGGGTTACATACACAACAAAAACTGCCATAGGAAAAAAAAACAACGCTCTTACCCACCAAACAAACAAAAAACATGCACACAAAATGAAAACTATACTTGGCGCCATTAAAAACGCACGGGTCAGAAGAACAAAATAACTCGACAGAGGTAAATCAGTTAGGGGCTTTTTAAGCCTAGCGTCCCCATATGGGGACGGCAACAATTTTTAGCTTTAAATTACTTCCAAGGACAAACAGCTGTGAAATACTTGATTCACAGTTAAAGGGAACTTACTTGCACTGACAAAATTAACGCGAGAGTTATTTTCCTTGCAACTTTAGCATGAGGGCTGCCATTTGCATTGAGGATTGAACTTCTTGAACAACAACATGGACCGGTTTAAAAGGTAAGACGTCTCTTTTTTTGTTTTATAAACCTTTTGATATAACATTATGAACAAATGTTGGTGCAAAGTGTCTAATTTAAAAATGTGTGTCAGCGTTTTTCCCAATTAAATGTTGTTTTTGATTTATTCATTGTTAAAGGTGCGTCCCCGTATGGGGACGCTAGGACTGAATGGGTACAGGTTTTACACATAACTGTTTCAGCATGTTTCTTTGGATTTTTTTCCAGACAATTCACAGTAAACCAAGTCGTGGACATGGTGGATGATGACACTTCATTTCGAACAGCTGATATATTTATAGAGCCACCTCCTGTTGACCCCTTGACAGATGAGGACAGTGGAGAAGAGGATGGGGAGGGTGGTATTCATAACCTGAATGGCCGACAGCTAGCTGTGTCAGCATCAGCTACAATTGTTTACCCTGACGGTAGACAGAGAGTGGGAGATGAAGCAAGTCTAGAGGAAAGTACAGTAAGTTCATGTTGTTTTGATAAAAAAAAATGTAAGGGGGTGGAGGGGTGGGGTGGGGTGGGGGTGGGGGGTTGCCTAATGGAGAGGGGGTTATAGCCTCACATTTCCTGATTCAGTTTGTCTGTTCTATAGTATATTTGTGTGTGTGTGTGTGTGTGTGTGCGTGTGTGTGTGTGTGTGTGTGTGTGACATTGTGCATATTTGTGTGTGTGTCTGTTGGTTGTGCATGTGTGTATACTGTAATACATGTGTGTGCACGTTTGCATGTGTGCGTGTTTCAATCTGATTGCATTCCTTTGTTTTTGAATTTACACAAAGATGTATATTATGTTTGTGTGTGTGTGCGTGTGTGTGTGTGTGTGTGTGTGTGTGTGTGATTCCAGGTGGCTGATGAAGAGGGATCTTCCAGTAAGTCCTCATCAGATGGAGAACCTGTTCCCTCTACTTCCACTGCCCCTGAACGACCTAGCCGGTTGAGAAGAGGTTACCACCCAAAGCCAGTGGTAAGACATCAGCGAAGCGCAAGCGACCAGCCAAGACACCACCAGGTAACAGAAAACTGGCGGAAGGTTGACCTGAGTAGAGACAAAAAAGCAAATTCCCCTGGATTTCTCCACCTGCGAATACATCCAAGCTGCCCCAAGATCCTGTTGAAATGTTTGAACTGTTTTATGATGATGATGTCATTGAACTCATTCGGAATCAAAGTGAAGTCTACGCAGCATTCAAAGGAAACCATTCTTTTGCAGTGTCCAAGGATGAAATTCGTACATTTTTGGCAATTCTTTTGATTTCAGGATACTCAACTGTTCCTAGAAGGCGCATGTATTGGTCCAATGATCCTGATGTTCGAAACGCGGCAATTGCAGGGTCAATGACCAGAGATCGCTTTGATGAGATCATGAAGTACTGCCATGTTCGGGACAACACTAACTTGGATACAGATGACAAAATGAGTAAACTGAGGCCACTCCTTGCTATGATCAATGAAAGATGCCTGACCTATTTTCTGAAAGAACAAAACCTCAGCATAGATGAAAGTATGATTCCCTACTTTGGTCGCCATGGTGCGAAACAATTTATCAGAGGAAAACCCATCCGCTTCGGGTTCAAAATGTGGGTACTGACCACTTCGCTCGGGTACGTGGTCCAGTTTGAACCCTACCAGGGTGCAAAGGGACGACAGGCAACAGCTGAGTACCCTGGTCTTGGGATGGGCGGTTCCGTTGTGGTCGATTTGATTGCTGAGCTCACAAACGACCAGCAGGCAGAAGACCAGCATACGGAAACCGAACCAAAAGATGCTTTCCATCTCACATTTGACAATTTATTCACATCCCTCAAACTAGTGGACTGCTTGTCCAAAAAGGGAATTGGCTGTACGGGTACAATAAGGTCCAACCGGATTGAGGATTGCCCAGTTGTCTCTGTTGCAGCAATGCAAAAAGAAAAGAGGGGCACATACGACTTCAGAACTGACAACAACAGTGGCGCCATTGTTGTTCGTTGGAACGACAACAATGTTGTCAATGTGGTTTCAAACAAAGTTGGTGTGTATCCAGTACAGATTGCCAGTAGGTGGTCCCGGTCTGAACACAAGCGAGTCCAGATTCCTCAACCAGCCGTCATTTCCCATTACAATAAGACGATGGGAGGGGTGGACAGGATGGACCAAAACGTTGACAAATACAGAGTGGCCATCCGATCAAAGAAATGGTGGTGGGCAATCTTTTGCTACTGCCTTGACATGAGTGTCCAGCAAGCCTGGCACTTGTACCGGGCAACTCCGGCTGCAAAGGACTCTCCCTTGGACTTGCTTGGGTTCCGTCGTGCCATTGCAATGGCATACGTCATGAAATCCCAGAAGCCAAATCCAGGACCGCCTCTAGGTCGCACCCCTCGCACTGACAAGAGAGTTCCAAATGCCGTACGATTTGATGGCAAAAACCATCTCATTCAAAGGCGCACAACTCAGCGTCGCTGCGCGGCGTGTGGGAAAAAAGCACGGCAGATGTGCTCAAAATGCAATGTTGGGCTGCATGACAAGTGCTTCATGCACTATCACACGAAGAAAAAAAGAAGGAAATGGCCATACAGACTCTGTAATCCACTCCACTGGTCACTGTTAGAATGAAAATCGCTGGTACATGTGAAGCATGGTTTTCTGTAATGTGCTGAAGGTAATGCAACCTTCTTTCTCTGTTTTATTTTTTCCATTATTCTTTTGACAGGATATATTCTTCAAATGTGTACTTTAACCTTACATGTCATGCAAAGATGCATAAACAAGTATTGAAGACAATAAAACTTATATTTGAGATGTTATTCATTCTTATGACATATTGTGTTGTTCATGTAAACCTGTACCCTTTCGATCCTAGCGTCCCATATGGGGACGCATACATTTGAGCGACTAAAACACACCAAACACCAAAACTATGCTTATTAGTTATGTCAATGTGTTTATATTGATAATTGCAAGACAAAAAACCTAAAATAGGAGTAAAAAAAAATTAAGGCATAAATGGGTTAATGTTGAATGACAAAGTCATGAACAGAAAAGAAGTGCGCAATGGACAACATGTGCTGAACATTTGGCGTTCAGTAATCGCAAACACAACTGGCGTCAAAAAAGCAAAGTCACCATTCAATACCGGGTGTGTCCCCCTCTGGCTGCCAAACAAGCCGTGCAGCGACGACGCATGGATCGCACCAGTATCATGAGCCTGTGTTGCGGGATCCGATTCCACTCGTCCTGCACAGCCTGAATCAGTTCCTGGTTGTTACGTGGGGCAGGTTGGCGGCGTGCCACGGCCGTCTTCAGCTGTCCGTGTTTCATGTGCTTGTCGCAACGCTCATGCCCAGCGTGTCTGGCCACACCCGGTATTGAATGGTGACTTTGCTTTTTTGACGCCAGTTGTGTTTGCAATTACTGAACGCCAAATGTTCAGCACATGTTGTCCATTGCGCACTTCTTTTCTGTTCATGACTTTGTCATTCAACATTAAAGTTTTCATACCCTAACTGATTTACCTCTGTCGAGTTATTGTGTTCTTCGGACCCGTGCGTTTTTAATGGCGCTAAGTATATAAAAAGGAAAACCCCACCACCCAATTACACATAGATAATATTCTAAAACATTTTTTTTGAAAATTTATAAAGGTTAATGGGGACAACCAAGGGAGGAAGTAACAGAAAAAAAAATCAGTCGAACAAACAATTCAGCAAAGACATGGTGCAATAGAAACAAAGGAAAAAATGGAGTGAACAAATCAGGGAGGCTGCGGACACGATAACTCTGCTAGAACATTCTGGACCACAAGAGAACAAACGCCAATTAACATGTACACCCTTCGATCAGACCAACCACAATGTTGAAAGATCGAAGAATGGCAAACTACAACTCACCAACTTCGGCTCTACAAACTGTACACTCCCCCCCTCCCCCCACCCCCCCCCCCCCCCACACACACACACCCCAACAAATTTACAGCTATCTACAAAGAGAAATGGTAGTATGCCATCCAATGTCCACACATATTCAAATCTCAATTATGCACCAACGATGGAAGATGTACATATTAACAAGGAGACTAAATGCACAGCATGCCCTCCAGCCCTCGTATAAATTAAAATCTCCTCTGTACAGCAACGACTCAAGTGCATGAAGTACATACTACTAGCAAAGGGATTAAATCTGCACATCCAACTCTCATATACAAATCTCAATTGTACAGCAACAACGAAAGTATGAGAAGTACATGCTCCATATGTACACCAAAACTGAAGAAGCTTCTTGACCACAGCGTTTGTTGTCACCATGTGTCGACTCCATCTAAGTTTCAGTCTAAATTTCATCATAACCCAGGAGTCGTATGCATAAACATCCGATACCCAAATGACCAGAGAGGATATTGTCGAATTCACAGCTATTGAGGTGCGCCAGATCAGCAAGCAGACGCATTTGCTTGCACTTCTGAAAGCAGTCAGTCCAACTGTCAAGTTTAAAAAATGAATCATTTGTCTGCCCTGGTTTCTGTGCACGTGACAGCAGTCGGTGTCCACCATCGGGAGCATGGCCTAACAAAGAAAGAGCATGCACATGTGACCTCTTGTGCCGCTGGTCTATGTCACTCGGACACAATACTGGCGCACACTGCAGGCTTAGTGACACAAACAATGCTGGGGACAAGTGCATCTTTTCCACAACTCCTATGTTATTCTGATGATTTTGTTCGGTAAAAAAAAAAAAAAAGAATTTAGCAGCTTTTCCATTCAATACTCTGGGGTCAAGCAGCCTCAAGTGGAAAGTTTGATTGTTGCTGTGATAGAATCTATCAGCTCTTGAGTCTAGTTGGTCAGTTAGGTGTGTCTTCTAACACCCCCCCCCCCCCCCCCCTCCCCTTCCCGATTCTGAATCTGCTGTGAAAAATGCACCGTCTTTTCAATCTATTCCTGGTCTCTACAGTCTATCCACAACACACCTGCCATTTTCACCTGTCACTTTCAGTCTGAAAAGCAAGAGAACTTTGGGAGGAACCGACATTGAATTTACCTGAATCGGAACCTTGTCACCACAGTGCGACAAAAAACGGCTGGCATGCTATCATTTCAAATAAGAGAAAAAAAAAGGTAAAAACTTCTTGAACAAAGACAGGAGAATAGGCCACAAAGACTGACAAACAGCCGGAATAGCTCAGTGGTAGAGGGCCGGACTCGTAATCTTGGTGATCCTGGGGTTGCAGGTTCAAATCTCCACCGGGCCGTTTCGGTACAGTGGGATTTTTCCCTCAGTGTTAACATTTATTCTGACTCCATTTCCCATACAGTCCTTCGAATGAGACTATAAACCAAGGTTCCATGCATGAATGCAAGCATAACATCTTGCACACACCGCAAATCCCATCACCAACTTTCAGAAGAGAAGGCCAGTTTGGCTGTTGATATGGATGACACGTTACACATAGCATGCACCTTCCCTGACGTTGGCTGCCTTAATGGCAGGATACAAAATGGTCATACACACAAAACTCCACTCCCTCTGTTGGGTAGGTGGGATTTATCCTTGCCCGTCTATACAGGGAGTGTCGGCAGGAGCATCAGCCTGCGTACACAGGGGAAAAAAAAAAAGACGGTAAAGAATGACGTACATTCCAAAAAGACACACGAGTCCATGATTGTGACCGAAAAAAAAGACAGAAAAAAAATACAAGCACAGAATTACCAGAAAATGATACAAATCATGCTTAAAAACCCCAGCATCCCAAAATGAACCAAATTCTCTCAACGTATTTCATTAACAGCTGCAGGAAGAAAAAAAATCCAAAGACCATTTCAATCATATCATCTAGGGATGAGTATTGCTATCATAACGGGAAGAAAAAGTGCACACTTGCTACAAATAAAACACTCATGCTTGTTAAAAAAGAAAAAGAAAAAAAGAATACAGTACATTCCTTAACTATAAATAAACATACACAACCATGTTTACAGAAGAATGACAAAAACACACACAGCAACGCTCGCCATCAGTTTGAAACATCCAACACACTACACAACCTCCTCCACTCCTGGTACCTGAGAAAAAAATTGGCCAGTCCTGTCGGTAGATTCTGTCATTAAATTCAAGGCAACCCTGGCTGCTTCATTGTATGACCAAATTCAGAATCACCACAAATGCATTTGCAAGTTCATGATTGATGAATACATTAATTTTCTCTTCCTCCTCAATTAAACTTGAGGAGAATTCACCAATACTTCATTACTGTAACATACAGGTCCAAAGACGACATTCACACAAACATTTAGTAAAGCAAAAAAAATTCTTCCCTCACGCCCTCCGCTTTGCACAGATGATTACAGAAGGAATGTTCAGTTTTCAGGTCAGACTTCGTGTGTGTGTGTGGTGTGTTGTGGTGTGTGCGTGTCTGTGTGTGTGTGTGTGTGTGTGTTGTGGTGTGTGCGTGTCTTGTGTGTGCATGCGCATGTGTGTGTGTATGTGTGTGTAGAAAGACCACAACTGAAGTGGTATAATTAGTAAACGATTACACCCCACTTTGCCCCCCACCTCCCTGCCTCCCACCTCCCTACCCCTTACCCCCACCACCATCATCATAGAGAAACACCACCAGAATCCTGCTATGAAAACACACATACACACTTAATCTCAGTAACGGTAAAGAGTGCTAGCATGCATCATGTGGCAAATTGTAATCCATCAACACTTTGAAAATCCAAGTGCCAAGACTTTCTGCCCTTTCGAAACTTGTGTATTAATACTACAGTAGCAATGTGTGTGTGTGTGTGTGTGTGAGATACTTTTCTTTGTCCTTGATTAAGACGCATTCAGAATCAAACTCATATTCACATCACAACCAGTTTCCAAAACAGCAGTGCTAAATGAAAAAAGAAATGTCCCAACAACAGCAGCCTACCGGGAACAGCCGACAGAAACAAAAAACTGTTGCACAGTTTTAAAAAGTTCATTAATTATAAAAACAAATGCATCCCTCTTGGGTAAGGGACAAAACAGCAGCTAGCACCCACGACCAAAACTACAGCACTCCACACACACATGTCATGGATGGAAGGACAAAACGTTCTCCAAACAATATTTCCCTTGCAAATATAATCCCAAGACACGGAACAGCAGCGAAGTATCTTTTGGTATCAGTATCAGCGCAGTGTTTTCAACTTTTGATCTATTATGGCCTGCCTGAGTGCACTGAGCTGTACACATGCAAGGGGGAAAAAAGTTACATCCCGAAAAACAATCATGAAAAAAACAAACAAAAAGAACAACAGAAAATCTATCAACTACAAAAGTAATAACATGATAGCTTAGTTATTGCCAATCTCAGGCCAGTAGGACTAGTGCTGAGAGCGACTGGTATTCCACTTGACTTTTCACTAAAACAAAACATATAAGAATTCATGAAATACATTTACATATAATAAAACAGAAAAACAAACATGAAAAGACCACTTGGGTCAACAATAACTGCACAATGGACAGCTGGCGTCCCCTCTGGACAGTGTGTACAACTTCCACTACCTACTGGCTGGACTACAAACAAACAAAAAAACCACCACCACACATACACAAGCTTACAAATCGGAAGGAAATATCAGTTCCATTTGAATGTGTCGGCAAAGCACAGAAACAAAAACAAAAAAAAGAGATAACTACACAAAGGCAGTCTCAGTCTGTCTTTGAGTGGGTCACCCATTTTTCATGCAAAAGAGGAACAAAAACAAACAAAAAAAAGGATAGATAGAAAGAACACTGACTATTGCATAATACATGGAAAGAGAGAGGGAGGGAAGGGGTTAGAAATGAAGGAGAGATGGGGGAAAAACATCTAATAGCATTAAACATTTTAAGGAAGATGCTTCTTTACCAATAGCGGCCAAACTCCAGATTTACTTCCTTACCAATGACGTTTCCCATGGTAACGACAAGTCTTGTTACCAGTTTTAGCTGCGTTCACTTCATTAATACCATCCCGGCTATGCACCACACTAAACCTTGCAATTCTGTTGCAAACTAACCATAAGGGCCGAGACTTAGTCGAGAGATAAATAAAAATAAAAAAGAAGAAAAAAATCAACCCCACCTCACAGAAAAAATAAGCACTGCTTCTAGCTCCACCACAGTAATTTTGTGACGAGTGTAGTTGAGTCACTGAAGGAGACTGTAGTTGAGTCACTGAAGGAGAGTGTAGTCGAGTCACTGAAGGAGAGTGTAGTCGAGTCACTGAAGGAGAGTGTAGTCGAGTCACTGAAGGAGAGTGTAGTTGAGTCACTGAAGGAGAGTGTAGTCGAGTCACTGAAGGAGAGTGTAGTCGAGTCACTGAAGGAGAGTGTAGTCGAGTCACTGAAGGAGAGTGTAGTTGAGTCGCTGAAGGAGACAGAAGTTCTCCTCCAGACAGATTTCTGCTAAGTGTACTTCATTGGCAAATACAAGCAAGATGTGCTGCTCTCTCCCCTCACCCGTCCACCTCCTCTGGCTCGACAACTTTGGGGGTAAACTGTCCCCAACCATCCTCCCTCCCAACCCCTTGACGGAGTGACCTGCCCCTGGTTTGACCATTCAAACCCCCAATGCATGTATCCCTCCAGATTCACCCACAGCCATGAGCCGTGATCAACACAATCATCTCTCTCTCTCTCACACACACGCACACACACAAACATACACACACGCACACACACAAACATACACACACGCACACACACACTATCTGAAGTCGAAATTCACATAATTATTATGATCAGACCGGGTTCAAAACAAGAAACGCAACCAAATGGAAAGGTGCTGTGTTTGTGTTGTCCGTTCGGCTTTGGCACCAATCAGGATCCACCACAAAGACAACGTTCTGCAACAGCCAGCTAGCCATGCCTGAAAGACTGAAGGTATATAGTGACACCGGGACATCACAGTGCGAGAACAATCAATACACGGATCTACGACACTGGCATATAAAGGGAGACAACCAGGCAAGCCACCACTTCCTTCCACGACCTGTCAGAAAGTTCGCGGCCTTGGCACGCTGAGCAGCTAACGTTGTGTTGAGCAAGTGTGATTCGTTTTTCAAGAAAGCCGACACCACAGCGCCTTCTGGGAGTATTCAAACGTCCTTTGCATGTCTGTTTGAAAATGTCGCACTACATGTGACAAAGGCTTCAGAAAGCTCTACTGATCATACGCAGATGTGGTTAACGTTTCAATTCCCACTGCAAGTTACCATGTCAGGCGAACTGAGATCAAGTCGACATAATTCCCTGTCCCATGAGCATCCTGCTCTAGACTGTTGCACATGACTCACAGCTGAGATGATTATCATTATCACTTTTATTATTAAGAGTACTTATATAGCATCTCTCCTCGGTCAGAGACCAAGCTCTATGCGATCTACAACCCACACTCTCATTTATTCAACAGGCTGCTGCCCTGGGTAGACCCGATTAAAGAACTGCCTGCTGGCATTTCATTCCGCCATGTTCCCTGTCATCTTCAGTCACTCTTTTCCTTCTACAATTCTTCCCATTTTTAATCCATGTTATGTGTAACATGTCATCCATATCAACGGCCAAACTAGCTCTCTCTTCTAAAGTTGGTGATGGGATATTATGACAGTGCAAGATGTTATGCATATGTTTACACACTAAAGCTCAGTTTATAGTCTCATTCGGACTTCTCAGGAGTCCGAATCAGTGTGAACTCCAAGGAGAAAATCCTTCCGTATCAAAACGGCTCAGAGATTTGAACCCACAACACCAGGATCACCAGGAATACCGTTCTGGTAATCTAATGAAGTTATTCCAGCGCCCTGGCTGCACACGATTATCCGACAGGATACAATGGAAGGTGAATGTTGTGGAGGTGAATCTAAAGAACCTTGACTGAGCGAACCAGAGGTCCACCAACATCTAGACTGTGAACTGCTGACCAACCAGTTTCTCTTTGAAGTGAAGACCATGACCCACGATCTAGTCTGCAGAGTTATGACAAACTAAAACCTGAAGTTTGAACGATCCTTTCTAAGGGGAGGGAACACAACCTGAAATGATACTGCTCACTGGCGCTCAGCTGAGATATACTGATAAGCCTATGGACCTTGGAAACTCTTCTGAACAGGCTGTGAAACCGATTTTTGCAATCTATTTGTCCAAGAACTGAGTAAAATTCATTTTCCGCTTCAAATAACTGCCAACATTGACATAACATCATTTAGGCTTTATTCTGTACCTTTTATCACCCCTACTCAAAAACAATCTTCCCAAATCCAACATTCTTCCACAAAATTGTGAAATTCTGGACTTCTTCACTAAATAATCCAGGATTTTGGGAATGAATTAAAAAACTGGGAAATTCCTGAAAAAATTTAGGAGGGTTGGCAATGACGTAACCTACGTTACATGGAAGTCAAAAGAGTCTCCATGCTCTCCCCCTAGCTGCCCGCAGACCTGTGATTCAACTGTACTGATTTTACCAACATTGTCCACAGACCTGTGACTCAACTGTACTGATTGTACCAACATTGTCCACAGACCTGTGATTCAACTGTACTGATTGTACCAACATTGTCCACAGACCTGTGATTCAACCGTACTGATTGTACCAACATTGTCCACAGACCTGTGACTCAACTGTACTGATTGTACCAACATTGTCCACAGACCTGTGACTCAACTGTACTGATTGTACCAACATTGTCCACACACAGACCTGTGACTCAACTGTACTGATTGTACCAACATTGTCCACAGACCTGTGACTCAACCGTACTGATTTTACCAACATTGCTCAGACATGGAGGACAAGTCTGAAAAGCTGCTGGTCCTTGAGGAGTTCACAGCCGCTGGTAAAAAAGTTGACAAACCAAAATAATAAAAGAAAAAAAAATGGACTGGTTTACAAAGTTGACCAGAGGACAAAATCTGAAATACATGTGCCCTGCAGACCTTAAAAGAAAAAAAAAATTCAAATTTCTGTTAAAAAAGTGAAGTCATTTCCTGTTAAAAAGTGAAGTCATTTCCTGTTAAAAAGTGAAGTCATTTCCTGTTAAAACTAAGTCTCAAATCTGATTGCTTTCTCCTTTTCAGCCTACGAATCATTACACAGAAATGTGGGTATGACAAAAACAAAAGACAATGAAAAACAGAAAGAAAAAGGACAAAATGTCGGGGGGACCAAAATGGCAAAGCTGATGTGACGTTCATCTTTGAAACCATAAAATCAAGGTCTATGGTTTAACAGGTCTCACATGGGGCCAGTTTATCTCCCCTTCACAAACCAACCCTAAGTGGTGGTCAGAGTTCTACCCTTTGGCACGAAACGATAAAAACTGGGTCCCATGCATTTAATGTGCATTCAACAAGGGGGGAAAAACCCCCACTACCAAATAGGGTCATCCCTTCTTTTTACAACATCCACTCCGATGCACAAACAAAACAAAATATTAAACACCACATTTGTGATTATAAATACCTCACATAATTCTCCTTTCCAATATATTCCTCCTCGCCTGTATATGTGGGCTTCATAAAATGTTTTCTGCAATACACACCACCACACATATTATTTGAATCGCTAAATACCTCATTACAAAGCCGCATTGCATGACACATCGCCACATCCACTGCTGAATGCATTCCTACTCCTTCATCAGTTCATGGTACATAACTCTTATCAATAGGTCTGCGCACACCTACCTTACAAATTTCTATTGCATGGCTTTTTTTTTCCACACGACCTCACAACATTTTCCATGAAAATACATGTTCTTGATCTAGTCAGACTGACAGAAGATAGATCCATACATCCTAAGCTATGTGAACCAAGTTTCGCCCAACTTTTCATCACAATGAATCGTGATAAAACAGGAACAATAACTCTTTAAGAAAAATTATTAAGACAATGCTTAAAGCAATATTTCTGTTCATGAATTTTCAGCTGATAAAAAAGCAATACATTTCCTTCTTTCTTCTCTAAATGTTCTTGGCATGCTATTCAGGGCCAGGTTTTCTCTCTTTGGGTAGTTGAACCAGGAAAAAACAAACAAAAACCCCTGGTAGATGACTAAAAGGTGACCGCCATTTCAAACATGTGAATGTGGAGGAGGAGGGGGAGAGGAGCGGGAGTCAATATTCATTTGTATGTGCGTGCGTGCATGCACGAATGCAGGCATGAACATGACCGCGTGTGTGTGCGTTACATGTGAGAACGCATTCTCACGTAAACATGTTGAGAAAATTATATTTGTTTTCCTATTCAGTATGTACATGAAATACGTACATGATCTGAAAAGGTCGGAAATATTCTTGACCCTTCTTGATCACACAGTGACCATAAAAATTCAGAACAAAAAAAGAAGAAGAACAGCAAAATGGTGAATTTGGCTTCTTATTGGAAGCAGCCTTGCGGTCTAACTGTTCCCAGTTTGAGGCCCATGGAGTCAAGCAGACACACACACACACACGCATGCACACACACACACCCATGCACACACACACACACTCACTCACATACACCATCTACAGACCCTGGGTGCCCCCTAAAAACTCACATTAAACAGACGCTCTGAAAGAACCCATAAAAGAGATGCATGTTCCCAATTTATAGGTAAAAATGTCCAAAGCTTAAAAGCCATGTTTCCAGTTTCATCCAAGATATTGAAAAACAAAAAACCCAGTTGACCTTCACACACATTTCGGCTACTTTTGGTGTGCTCATCCCTAGGGGAAAATAATGGCTTTCCTTGATATTGGCTTCATCAGTATATATGCAAGCTTACGAGTGAAAAACAAACAATACACTTGATATGAATGATTGATACCAGTTACCAATCATAAATGTACATTATTCATATTACACAATATGATAAAAGTGTTGGTTAATTAAAAACAGAAGTGTAAAAGTAGTTTCGCCCTCTTTTGTACCGAAATTCAGCAGATTTTGGGGTCACATTTCTTTCAAGAAAATATATGGGTCTTGGGTGTGAATATTCTCTCTACTTTAAGACAAATTTCAAATCCAGGGATTTCCCCCACGCCCAATGTGGATTCTCAGCTGCTTTTTAAAATGAGAGAAATCAAAAGGGCTGTCGGAAACATACTACTGAACAGCAGTCATGGTGGGAGGGGGGGGGAGTTGTAAAGATTTGTTCCCTCCACTACAGACTTCATATTTTTACCTGTGTCTGTTCGTTTGTTGGCTTTGTCGCTCAGCAGGACAACACAAAAGCTACTGCATCTGTTTCAACCAAATTTCACCAAAAGATGGAATGTGTTGCAGAAAACTGGTTAAATTTGGGGGGGGGGGGGGGGGGCATCCATAGTGTCGCTTCAGATTAAGTGACAGTTCCAATGTGGTTCAGCAAGGTAAATGAGTATTCTGGGACTAACTTCATCAGTTCATATCAAGCATTTACTTCCCCTGGCAGGATCTGTCCACATTATTGATCAACTTGTTCAAAAAACAACAACATATATATGTATATATAATTTTTTTTTTTAAAACCTCCACTAAACATTGCCACTATTAAGTTACTGTTATGATTTGGTAATTATCTATGTAAAAATATATTTGTAACACACAAGTAAAATTGCTTGGTGATAGAGACATAGATATTCTGTGCATGCATGCGTGTGTGCATGCATGCATATGTGCGTGTGTGCATGTATGTGTGTGTATACTGGTGTGTTACCTTTTCTGTTAATCTAAAAAAAAAAAAACACTGGGAACTTCCTAAAATAATACCAATAGTTACTTCCCCTGCAGGCAATTAATTTTGTCTTCACTCATGATCTGACTTAGCTGGCAAATCCAAGATGTGCTTTGCCCTGTTCTGGACACGCCTTTCTGGCTGAACAATAAAATCAACCATTTTTCATCTTGGTGATTAAAAACAAAATAATACAATAAAAGAAATAGCAATTCATGAGGTTTTATCATCAACGTCACCTTTTGGTTAATGTCTTAAACAAATGATTGAGAGATTTGAATGTTCATGATTTGATCGTTAATTCTAGAATCTGTTTCTTTGTATGTGTGTATGTATGTATGTATATGTATGTGTGTGTGTGTGTGTGTGTGTGTGTGTGTGTGTGTGTGTGTGTGTGTGTGTGTGTGTGTGCAGTTGAGCTCTCATCCCGCCTGACTTAAAAGAATATTGACGTCGCACAATGTGTGTTTCGCTTCCTGCAGGTGAATGACTTTTGACACTGACTTTTACATTCAATGTGATATATGTGCAAAACATCATTTAGTCAGTTGTTGTATTGATTGTTTTTTTGTCAAAATATTTATTGTGGGTACAAACCTCTGCTGTTATTGAATTAAATGAATGCGTTATGTCAAAAAGACAAATTCACCAATTAAAGTTTCTGAATCTATGACATTCAAAACATCTGCCATTGTGGGCAGTGGCACAGATTTCCTGCCAATGGGGATATATGTTAAACCAAAAGTTGATGAGTTGGGCTGAGCTCAATACGTACTCATACCTACCATTTACTGCACTCCAACATGTCTCTGAAAAGCCAGTTAGGTTTGGTCGGTCTGATCTGTCAACACAGCTTCCACTCCTGTCCATGGCTGAACCACTCAGCCAGTGACTCTTCTGAACCATGGCAAGCATCAACAATGACAAGACTGATCAGTATACTACCAATGATGATGATATTATCGTGGCAATGAAATATGGCTGGCTTGCTGTATGGATACTGTCTTTTTGGATGGTCGTGAGGCTATCTGACCGTTCAAAGGTCACCTTGTTACTTGGTCAGTTCGTTGGGTATGTTGCTATCTCCCCTCCACTCTGTCATCTCTTCTCCTTTACCATTTTCCAACAATTTTTCTTTCTTCCTTTTTTCCGTCCCCCCCCCCCCCCTTCAAAGCCATTGCTATCCTCTCCCGGTTTTCTTTCGACCATTTTTAGCCTTTCTTTTTCTTTTTTTTTCTCCTCAGACAATCGTCCCCAGAAGTTTTCTCATCCAACTGATGTCCCAAACTCACACAACTTGACCAACAGCAATTCTACGCCTCCTACGCGACACCACACCCCATTCTCTCTCTACAATGTGCACACAAAAACATCCCTTGAAGTGGCACAATCCGTGAAGATGCCACGGCTCCTTGATGCTTCCATGGCAAGGGGCAGCGAAAGTGATATGAACTAGTGCTGATCTGTTCCCTTGTTTGGACAGTATTGACTGATTTCCTTGTAAGTGGGTACCTCAGTTCTCCCCTCTACAAGGTTCCGTGTTGCTGCATTCATTTCATTTTGGTTTCTTCTCTTCTGCTGGTTTGTGTTCTTCACTCCGGTAAAGCAAGCAGCAAGGGATTTCATCTCAAAAACGTTTCACAAGTATCGATGCCATCATGACATCGATTCTGCCAATAGCTTTACCTCTCTTTTAACCCTTCCATCTTGGCAAAAAAACTGCTCGGCAAAAATAAATTGTTTGGCAGTGCTCGACTCTTCACAGGCCCCCCACAAATCTGTTTTCTTTAAGACCAGCTTCTTTTTTCTCTCTCCTTTTGTTCTTAGAAATTCCAGTGATAAGAACGATCGCTAAGCTGGACCGGTCAGCGGTGATGCAGAACATCTCTGCCAGCGCTGGACCTGTGAAGAGAATGACCTGTGGCTTGTCCAGCTGTTTACTGTCCGAGGGGTCAACTCTCCGGCGCTGGCATCTTCTTAATTTCACTTCCTATTTCCAATACCAGAAACCTTACTTTTTTTCTCTCAGAAAAACGAAAAAAATATTTGTCGCACCTTCCTCATTTCATGTCACAATTCCCCTACATGAAAACTTGCTTTGTTCACAAAAATACAAAATACTGTTGCACCTTCTTCGTTTCACACTGCAATTCCCTAGCCCAAAACCTTGCCTTGTTCAGGAAAATGAGAACTATTGTTCTCTCTCTCTCTTTTTCCTTGCTCTTTCTCCCACTTTTAAAACAACTCTCTCTCTCCACTCATTTCAGAACTGCCCTTTAGTTTCACACACACACACATTCAGCCCAAGAACCGATATTGCACACCCACCAATTGTAAAATCTTTAAGTGTCACGGAGCCTGACTCACACCATCTTTCTCCAAGGCTGTGAGACAGAACCTCTCTTTCCCCTGCCTCCAACCCTGAATTTACTGGAAAGCTTGACGGGAAGGAGGCTGGAGGATGGGGTGGGGGGGGGGGGGGGGGGGGGGGGGGGGGGGAGAGTGCAACACAGTTTAGGCAAAATTCCTCAATCATTCACAGTCCCCTTCTTTCGTCATGAAGCCTGGGCAGCAGAGATCAAGCCGAGTGTATCGTGAGTGCTCACAACTCCCTCCTCTCTCCAAACAATTTTTATCTACACGTCCAAACATCACTGGACACTAAAGCGAAACAGTCCCGTTCAGTGTCACTCAGGATGCCAGCCAGGTTGTTCGCACGTCACGCACCCTCGAAGATCAGCTCCCCAGGGTCCATGGTGAAGGTCAAGGTCAGGGCAACATTCCAAGGTGAAGGTGAGCCGAGACGGGCAGCAGCAATCAGCAGCCGAAGGGGAGACAAGGCACCATGGAAGTACGCATTGGAACAACGCCGACGGTGATATCATTGGAACTGTGGCTGCCACAGACAGAAAACAGGACGATAAAGAATCTGCGTCATTCCGTATAATGTGGGAAACATATCAACCTCTCTCTCTCTCTTCCTCTCTCGATCTCTTTTCCTCTCATTTTCAATCTGTAAAATAAACTGACACATCATTTGACTGGAACTTAATATGCCACATCTGTACCATTTTTCAAAGAAACTATCAACCTCTTTTTCCCCTTGTCTTTAAGTGCACTCATTCGGAGTAGTGCTGGGGTAGTGGAACGTTTTTCTTTTTCGCAGATCAAGACAGGTGCTTGAGGAGATGGGGTGGGGAATGATTAGTGTGTGTGTGTGTGTGTGTGTGTGTGTGTGTGCGTGCGTGCGTGTGCGTGTGTGTGCGCATGTGCGTGAGCATGTGCATACACGCACACACGTGCATGCATGCATGCATGTGTGCATGCCCATGTACATGTGCATTTTCCTTCTTTTTTAATACTAAATAAAACAACAAACTATTACAAAAGGGGGTATGTATTTTTCTAGCTAACCCTTTCGCACTCACATACTTTACTTTAAAAAACACTTCTTAGTATTTATCCTTCCTGGTTTCCCTAATAAAACATTGTTCTCACAGCACGCACTGGTACATTCAGTTCAGCTGTTGTTCCACATCAGTTCAGCTGTTGTTCCACGTCTGGCACACAAACTACCTGGTCCTGCACCGTTTCGCATGTTAGTATGTATGCCTCAAGTGAATCTGGCCAGCAGCTGTCTTGAAGCGTAATCAAGGTAATATCTCGTTAACATCACACTGTTAGTGAACAGTCGACTAGTCACAGTCCAATGGGCTACGTGTGCATTTGTGAGTGACAATTTTTTTTTCCCCCATTAAAAGGTATTGTAATGAAACACAGTAATGATTCAGGTATGAAATTCCACACTCACACCCCCACCCTTTAAAATTTTTTTTTTTTTGAGAGAGAATTAATAAACTCGTTTTCTCAACACATGTCCCACCTCTTCCACCAACACAGCAGTCAATTTTGAGAGTCGCACATGTCGCCAAGTAAGTGTCGCCAAAACGTACACATGTTCAGTCCTAAATGCGAACAAACTGATGAGTGTACCCACCACCACCACCACCACCACCACCACCACACCACCACCTGCTATTTCTGTCCAGTTCATGGGAGAGAAAAAAAAAAAGGAAACGAATCAGGAAAAGATCTATCAAGTAGTTGCACGTTCTCTGGAACCACGGGAACAGGGCCAGCTTGTTGCTCAAACTGCACCAGACCCAGTGTCACTGCTTGCCGCCAAGCTGTCGTCAGTGTCAATGCCACAGATGGCACATTCTCATTTGGGACGCTCTTCACCTGGTCATCTCTCGTGACTCACGCCAACGACTCATTCAACACCGCATCTTCCTCGCTTCATCATGGCTCTCGTTGACATGCGATTCAACATTATCTCCCTCAGTGTCTTCCATCTGAAAAGATCTATCTTCCACTTCTTGTTCAATGTACACCTCCATTTCCACTTCTTTGTTCTTAGCCACCACATCTTCTTCTTTCTTCTTTAATTTTTTTCTTCTTCTTTTTTTTTGCAAGACATCCGTAAAATGACAGCACGATGTTTGCACCTGCTCACTTATGGATGGGATGAGCAGAGTGTATTATATGAATCAGCTCTAGCACTTTCCTGGTTATGCCAGACTTCTGCGGAATAGTTACTTGTGGCAAGGCTGTCTCAGAGTGTGCTGGAAAATCCCACTGCACGCAAGATTTTCACAGGTGAATCTCAGACGGCTGGTTGTGGTCCAAGCGAATGCAAGAAGGTTAACATACACCACAGTCCTATTCAGAGACATAAGATACGGGACAGCCAAGGTCTATTTCTGCAAAGGACTTGTTACAAAAACAAAAAAAAACCTGTACACCAGGTCTGCAACATGCTGGCTAGGGAGTGTGGGTCCCTGCCACACGGGCCTACATCCAAGGGGAGAACCCAACTCTGCAGAAACAGGAATCAGAGCTGAAACCAGACATCAGCCTGTAAGCTGCGCTACCGACACCAGGCGCACATCGAGGGAACGCTCTCGCTCGCCCAAGAAAAAAATGAAAGAAGCTGTCTACCTTGCAGAATTCAAGTTCAATGCAGGCAGGATGTTCTTAAGTTAAGCACTGATGCCAGTAAACTGACCTCGCAGGAAACAAGTTCATCTCAAATTATATCATCATTTGACATTAGTTCACACCATCATTTGACATTAGTTCACACCATCATTTGACACTAGTTCACACCATCATTATGGTTGGGCCCAGTGGCACCAGAAGGCTGTACAATTTTCATAAACCAGTTATGTTTATTTCTCAGTTCTGGATCAGTCCGTTTCATGAGATGACCATGGCATTTAGGCAGAGAATGAGGAAAAAAAAAACAAAAAAAAAACCCACACCTGTCACTCTGCTACAACCACAACAATGTCAGCCACCCCAGTGAAAAGATGCTGAGAGTCCCACTAGACTGAAAGACAGAAGAAAACTCTGACAAAAGAACAAGCAGGATTCAGACCAACGAGAAGCATGTCTGAACTGAGAGCAGAACTTCAAAACATCAGACTGATGACAGGGAAACATTTTTTTGATCGATCACACCTTTAGTCGTGTAGACAAAGCCTTACTTTGTACTGGGAATGAAGCTTTGTTGCAGATCATCGAATGTACCTGTGGCAGCTACAACCATGTCATATCTGCAGTCTACAACGCCGCCAACAACTCCGTTCTCCTCAACAGTAACCGTCTCCAATCCAGTGTGAGAGTGCAACAAGGTTGCCGTGTACTGGAGCATACACCTGGATGATGGGGATGTTCCACGGACACATGCTGCAGTGGTTCTGTTGAATACTGGCACACAGCCCCTGAGCGACTTATCCCTCTCTCTGCTAACAATGAAGCTTGTTCAATGCTGAGGTTTGGAGATATCTCCACTATACCACTTCTTGTGATCTTCAACTGTGATAATCTGCCCCTGATCCTTTCCACTAAATACTTGCCAGTTTTTCTTTATTTTTAAATCTAAAAAAAAAAAAAGTTTTATTTTGCACAGATTCCTTACATCTGTTTATTTTTCTTTCTGAAGTTGAAAAATGCATTTCTCAGCACAGCTTCGAAATGACCATGTGCCATCTGCGTTACTTAACCAAACACACCTTTTCCTCTACACCGCCATGAAAAATCTTCTTTAGTGCCTTTAACTGTACTTATTTCATCACAAGATTCATCTCTATATAACACACAGAGGAGTCTAGTCAAACACAAGTATCAATAACATGCAAGTTGTTTTCTTTGTTCCAGACTTTAAGCATTTTTCCCCCAAAAAAGTAAAATATTAGGTTGGTAAGTGAATTTTAACATGTACCGCAAGACTGTTAACACATGCAAATTTATCTTCTCCACCACTGAAACTGGTGTCGAGCAGTCCCCTCTGTGTGTTGATTTTACTTGTTACCAATGCATTACAAATGTCATGTTTTGTTTCATGATGTTGTATTTTCTTCATCCCACACAACATTCACCATTTTCCTCTTCATTTGAAGTTAGTTCAAACAAAAACGAAAAAAATAACCAACATTACCTAACAATGATAACAAACATGTTAATCAACGAGCTGTTAAAGAGGACAAACAGACCAAAGAAATGTTAGAGAAAGCACAAAAGAGGGGGAAGGGCCAGAGCGGAACAGTGAAACATTAACAGAATGGGGTGAATGAAGAATAACAGACTGAACAAGGAATTGTGGTGATGAATGACGAATGATTGATGGGGGGGGGGGGGAACAAGGAATGAAGGGGTAGGGAAGGGGGGGGGTGCGTGGGGCATGAACAAGGGATGATGCAGGGAAAAAAGGACCGATGGAGCAAATGAGGAATAACAGGGGGGGAGGGGGGGGGGGGGTAACGAATGACGGGTTGAATGAGGAACAAAAGCAAGGATGAGGAATGGTGGAGTGAATGATGCACGAAGGCCATGCAGAAAAAAAGCAACTAGAACCTGACATGCAGTGGCCTCACACAATACATTACAACAGTCATGATAAAAGAGCTGAACTAATTCACATCGACTGACTGAGCAAAGCAACAAGAACCTGACATGCAGTGGCCTCACACAATACATTACATGATAAAAGAGCTGAACTAATTCACATCGACTGACTGAGCAAAGCACACACTCAACTTAGAATCACCTGCAAAAATGAACGATTAGAGCAAGGTTTGCATATAATCTGTGGCAGACCTTGCATACTGTCACTCATGAGTTTATAGACAGTCTTCCTAAATGAAAGCAGTTTTATGATTATTGTACCAGTAAACAATCAACATTTCCACAGTCTCTGGATTCTACAGAACATCAGCTTGGCTTTAAAATCAAACAAACAAACAAACAAACAAACAAAGCTCTCCAGCGAAGTTTCTGGAATTCATTTTCACCAGCTCCCACTGAAAAGTAATCCTGGACCACCTCCAGTGGACTGCCCCATCATGACCCGACATAGTGTTTGTTTTGTTTTTCAGTGTGTTTTTGTTCAGAATGAATTGCTGATTATCTTTAAAAACAGCAAAATTCAAAATCCAGTGTAAGAGATCCTAAATGATTTCTTTTCCCCCCCCCCCCCCCCCCCCCCCCCCCCCCCCCCCCCTAAATACGAAAAATCCTATTAAAAAAAAAAGAAAAAAAAAAGGAAGGTGCGGGGTAAGCGCAGCTGGTTGAAGCACTGAGCGTGCCAAGTCAAATGGTGCAAGTTTACATCATGCTGGTCCAAAATCAAAAAATTGCCATTTTCACTTTCTTCTGTTTCAATGTGTTGTTGTTCTAGTGGTAGTGTGTGATGTATCACTGGTCCCCTTCCCCAACCCCCCTGGGATGCTTATCAATACTCCCATCTGCCAACCTCCGATGCAGGTGGACATTAAACTTCAGTGTAACTGAATAAATAACATCTACAAAACAAAACAAAAAAGAAAATAAAGCAGATTTGAAGGTTATGACATACTATTTTCTGAATTCTATTTAAACCATTCGCTTCAATTTTTTTTTCTTATGGTACAATTCATCATACACACTTTCTGGTAATCATTTTTAAAAAGGATTGAAACTTCTTTTTTGTGGTAATTATAATCAAACACAAAACTAAGGCTCTGCATGCTTCTTTCTTCATTTTTTTTTCTCTGTAATAATTCCTTTCAAATTGTAAACAATTTTCTGTTAACTTAAGAGTAAACAGTGGTGGAGAAGGTGTGGCAAAGCATTCCAATAAAGCAGCCCATACCACTGGCCATGCAGACTGAGGAAGCGGTGCACAGCTGAAAGCAGAGAGGTCATGATAGGCCTGGGTGCCACACTGACA
Source organism: Conus ventricosus (assembly GCA_018398815.1). Lineage (NCBI taxonomy): Eukaryota > Metazoa > Mollusca > Gastropoda > Neogastropoda > Conidae > Conus > Conus ventricosus. Next base: position 7,004,618 of record CM031619.1, read on the forward strand.
TCCAAAGCTTGTGCTGACTTCAACTTCATTTGCATTCACAATTCATGTGTACAAGTACGCATAAGCTCATCTTTTTTTTAACTACCTTGTGAAGTCAAGAGAATTACAAAAGCATATTTATTCAGTTAATATAATTATTATAACTTGCTAACACACTCAGGGCTTAGATTAGTTTGTTTAAATCCGAGACATACTGAGAGACAGAAACAGACTGAGTGAGAGAGAGTGACAGAGAGAGAGAAAGAGAGAGAGAGACAGACAGACATACAGACAGAGAGAGAGAGAGAGAGAGAGAGAGAGAGAGAGAGAAATCTTCCCTTTAATCAAAATGACTTCTTCCAACACCTGCCAGCACTCGCTGACAGCTATAAAGTAACTAGGGCACAAACTGACAAGCTACACAATGAAGAAAAGATTAGGATTAAAAATGAGATGGGAAAAGAAAGACAGTGACAAAACGACAGAGAGAGAGAGAGAGAGGGAGGGAGGGAGAGAGAGAGAGAGAGAGAGGGAGGGAGGGAGGGAGAGAGAGAAAGAGAGGGAGGGAGGGAGAGAGAGAGAGAGGGAGGGAGGGAGAGAGAGAGAGAGGGAGGGAGGGAGAGAGAGAGAGAGAGAGAGGACAGATTTAGCTACTGCTGTAATTTGAATACTCATGGTGTTGTTGGAGTTTATTATGAAGGAATCAGTCATGTCAACCACACTCATGAAGGCGCAAGTACACACAACAGTGCACACACACACACACACACACACACACACACACACACACACACACACACACATCCTATCTACTGGTAAACTCCACAAGTAAAACAGGGCAGGACAAGAAGCTCAAAAGAAAAAAAAAAAGAGAAAAGATGACAATAATAATTGAGAAAACGTGAAAAGGAATAACAACAAAATGAAGAAGAAAAAAAAGAAGAAAAGGAGAGGACCACGGGACAAACAAGAAATACTGATGACCTACACCATAGAACCCAAATGAGGAGAAAAAAAAAAGATGCAAATAATGCAAAACGCATACCAATATGGGACTGTGCATAAAAACAGCTGTATAAAGCACTAAAACTATTTTTTTTTAAAAACAGTGGGAGTGGGAGAGAGTGGGGAGGAGGGGTGGATTTATGATATTAATTAATCAATGGCCCCCATTATTACTAAAACGGAACAAGAGTGCTTCTTATACAACAGTCAACTGCAAATGAAAATATGGAACACATCCACACAGTACACACACACATCCACCCCACCCCACCCCAAACACACACACACACACACACACACACACACACACACACACACACACACACACACACACACACACACACGCATGCACGCACACACACACACACCTAAATGGAATAAGATACAGTAGAAACACAACAGATTCAATAAGTAAAAACCTACAGACAAAAAATATGGTGGGGGTGGGGGGGTGGGAGAAAAAAAAAGGGGGGGGGGGGGTTAAGAGGCGGATGGATAGGATGCAGAGGAAAGCAAAGCTGACAAAATGCTACACCAAGAACCACTGCAAACCTTTCAACCACTACTCACCGCAAAACAAACCAACCAAAAAAGATGACAATAATGCAAAACGCGTACCATGAAACAGACAAAGAAAGGAGAGAGAAGCAGAGGGGTGGGAGGGGGTGCGGGCTGGGGGCTAGGGTAGTGAAACAGAAGCAGATTAAGGGGGTGGAATCGAAGTGAAGAACTCACCTTTGGAAATTTCTGTAACCTTCGGCACTTTGATTCAGTTTGAGGGTTGGCCGGCGCTGATGCAGGAATCGCCGTTGTATGAAACTGTATAACATATCTGACAGACGGACACACACACAGACACACGCATGCACACGCGCGCGCATACACACACACTTCAATAATGATGGAAACATCAACAAAAATCATTAAAATGAAATTTTCTGACAGGCAACTCATCCTAGTGTTTGGACTATAGGACCATAGGTAAGTATTTTATAAAAATTCTTTTAGAAGAAAAATTACTTTCTCTCTCACTTATCCTGTCTGAACAAAAGCCAGAATATCGAAGAGGAGTTGGGAAACACATTCATCCAGAACAAGGGTGGCCATACCCCACATGAGAACGCTTCTGAACTCTTCCCAAAGCCAGTAAAACATAGTGTCAAAGACAACCATGGGTCTTCGTCTCCCCATGCAAAACCAGGAGATGAACGTATCAGTCTCCACTCTCCCATGACAAATCCAGGAAGTCGGTTGGAAGGAACTCTAGGAAGACTCTGTCAGCTGAAGGTTTTCACAGAATCTCCCGAGCCAGATCCGGCCCCGAGATCCTTACACTCTAAGGGAGCAGTGCCGCGTTCATGTCACGACTCTTAGATGTGCTTCTGCTGTCAGGATTTTTTCTTTTCACCTGGCATCGTTGGGTTTCGAAATCGTTAGTCGTTTTCACCATAATTTTCACCAAACATGTATATTTACAAAAAATGGAGAAATCATATGCGTAAACAGGTCTGAAACATAAACACCCACTCACACTCACACACACACAAGCACCCACATGTGTGCTCATGGACGTGCACACATCATGCACTTATGGACTTTCTATGGCACAACAATTTTCCCCCCATCTCCTTCCTACTCCTGTACATTCCAGGTTTCAATCTAAACATGCACAAGTTGGTATACATGCAGAGTAATCGCAAACACCGTTTCTCATTTTGTCTAAATGTGTCTGTCCTAAATTTCATGTTCACTTTTAGTTCTCTGAAAGATGAGGAGAGCATGACAGAAGTCACCAAGATTTATCACACACCTCATTAATAAATCGGTCTCCTCCTCTTTCTCTCTCTCTCCCTGTCTCTCTCTCTCTCTCTTTCTTTTCCTCTCTCTCTCCTACTTGACAGCACTTTATTATTTCAGTCTCTTTCTCTCTAGTTGCAAAGTGAGCAACTGTAGGCAGACACTTTAACAAATTTTAAAAAGTATTTATAACGACTCTGCGGAACAACGTGGACAAACGAATCGCAAGACTCTGCTCTCTCTCTCCTCTCTCTGTCACACAGACACTTCCTCCCCCCTCCTTCTCTCCCTCCCTAGCCTCCATCCCTCTCTATTGCCTCCCACATGGAACAGAGAGCTCATTCTCTCTCTCTCTCTCTCTCTCTCCCCCTCTCATTCTCCCTGTCTGTCTGCCTGCCTCTCTCTCTCTGTCTCATTGTCTGTCTCACTCACCTCTGACACGGCCCAGAGAGGTCATGCTGTTTTCAAAGCTGTGGTCGAAAAGGACTTGGCAGTTGGGTTCCAGATTGGAGGCGTGGCAAATCCTCTTCCCAGTAAGTGGGTTAACACAGCAGCAGTCACACATGCACGTGTGGAATCGAACTCGCCCATCATCCACGTATGGATGCATCAAGGCTTCGGTCGCTGACAGCCTCTTTCTCTGATGACAGGAACATTCGTCACTTTATCATCACTTCCCTGACAACCTAACCAATCATCTAACTTAACTCCTTCAGCACCATTGATACTGTCGGCAACAACGACAAAAGACTGTAGTGTCCTATCAACGACAACACAGCAGATGACTGTAGTGTCCTATCGACAACACAACAAAAGACTGTAGCATCCCATCAACAACAACACAGCAAAAGACTGTAGTGTCCCATTGGTGACAACACAGCAAAAGACTGTAGTGTCCAGGCATGGTACTGAAGGAAACTCATTTTTCCCTGAAAATGTTTGGGGGTCCAGGTTTTTCAGCAATTCTAGCCTGTAAAAAAAGCCTCTCCTTGAACTAATTTCAGTTCTTCATACTAAGCAATTTCTGCCACAAAATAAGCTCTCCTAGAATCACTTTATCAGTCATTCCTTCAACCCAAAGGAGGTTTTAAACCCAAGTAGTCACATAGCAAAAATGAGTACATATCTACATTGCTTTAGGTGGCATACATTAAGTCAAATTGTAAACGTTTTACTTACTATGTCAGTGAAGCACACACACAGTGTACACACAGGAGACCCCTCATTTTGCACAACTTTGGTCATCATGTCCAGCACCACCAACACAGCATAGCACAGCACAGCAAAGTAGTGGTCTATTTCATGTCTTGAGTTCCAGTTTTGTTTACTATGTTCAATTCTTTTATGATCCGTCTCCTCTACATTAGTTACTCCTTTTACTTTTTACATCTATCTGAATACAGTACAAAATGAGTTTAAGTTTTGTGTCTCTTTTAACGTACAAATTTTAAGTTATGTGTCTCTTCAGTGCAAGCAATGTGAATGAGATGAAGACTACTTTTTGCCTGATTTCTCAGCCATCTGCTTCACGAGCAGAGCCTACTTTTTGTAATGTCCAAACCTCATTCTCTTTGCCTCCTGTCTGTAATGTTCAATGGCTTTTCTCTTTGAAGCCAGCCAAATGTGTTCCTTCTGGAACAGTTCAAACTTTTTCTTTCTTTCTTCTTTTTCTTTCTCCAAAATGTGGTGGTAAGTCTATCAACTGTTCCAAGCACGACGAAAACGTTTCATTTTCGTGGCTCCTGTTCAGCCAATCCCATTGCCATTTGTTTGCCACACCAGCATCAATATCTCCTGTCGCAGAATTTCGCGGAACTATGTCTGTACGCTTTGGCATTTTTATTTTTTCCTTCTTTTTCTTTAATCTTGTTCAAATTCGATCACGTCGACCCAGTGCGAAAAGCAGTGGCGAATGTCACGAAAGCGCATGCGCGGAAGTAGTCCTGCTCAATGCTACTTCTCGCGAGACGAAGGCTTGAAGTGAATGACCTGAAACGAACTAAGTGGGCTGGTCTCGCGGATTTCCGCGAATTCGCATCAGTGACAACACAGCAAAAGACTGTAGTGTCCCATCGACGACAACACAGCCAAAGACTGTAGTGTCCCATCGACGACAACACAGCAAAAGACTGTAGCATCCTCTTTATGAAAGACTGTAGTGTCCCATTGGTGACAACACAGCCAAAGACTGTAGTGTCCCATTGGTGACAACACAGCAAAAGACTATAGTGTCCCATCGATGACAATACAGCAGACGACTGTAACCTCCCATCAATGACAACACAGCAAAAGACTGTAGTGTCCCATCGAAGACAACACAGCAGATGACTACAGGCGCCGATCGACTACAAAAGACATATGAGTGAATGATCTTCTCCCAATCTTCATTGTCGGAGACCAGATAAGTTGTGTTTTCAGCAGGTGGTCAGAGGTCATTGCTGCTCACGTTGTGCTAGACATTTCACAGGGAGTTGGCAGGCGGAACATACACCTTTGAAGCAATTTTCTCTGCACAAAAATGACTAGTCAGCCAATCACTTCTTGCTCATCACACAGTCTCACTCAAGCAAGTTTTGCAGCAAGCAATGAGTTATAACTCGCATGATGGATGATTTACAGCCGATAGTAACTCAGAAGAGGAATTTATTCGCACTGTGGATTCCCCTTTCAGTTCGGAGGATTTATGGGAGTACTTTAAATCACACACACACACGCACAATGATAAAATAGGAAAAATTGAAAAGAACAAAATAATATCGTTTCTTTTGTTGTTGTTCTTTTTAAAATTCTGATTTACTGTCTTTGTATATTAAAGATAAAGAATGAAGAAGACTGGTTGAGCAGCTTTTGAGCCACAGCTCTTCAAAGTTGGTGCCTGGCTCAAGTCTCAGCACATTGCTCAAACTGGCTGTTTCCAGCAGTACACAGCAGCTGTACTGGCGGCTCAGTGCAGTTCACTGCCCTTGGACAACCAGTCAGTGCTGTAAGGGTTAATGGTCCATAATCTAGCAAGCCATCCCCACCCATCATCCAACCTGCCAGATCATCATCTAACAACCCATTTCCTAGCAACTCATCTCCCATCTCTCTCCTAGGAACACTTCTCCCACCCATGCTGAATATGGCCCTACACAAATTTGTCCTTTGTGATTATCATGAAAGGTGAACGACATAAGTGCGTTAAATACATTTTTGCACAAGTTGAATAACGAAACTTTTTATAACTGCCAACCCCAGGGACTGGTTTCATTTTGCTGTATCGGCAGGTTAATAAATTGGACCCAAGGTTATATGAAAAAGGAAAAAAAAATTCATGCATCAAATAAGTAGTGCGTGAAGCACGGTCAAATTGTATATTGTGCATAGTGGCAGTTTTTAATCAGCAGGCCTATTGTATGCCACATTAATTCTACGTCATAATCTTTTAGATCCCACACTGGGTCCAAGGTGCATGCTCTTCATTCTCTAGAACGACAGGACTGCAATCAGCGGTCAGTAAATCTCTTGTGGTCTTCTTCATCGATTCAGAAAGTTCTAAAACCAGAAGAAAATTCAAGTATATTTACTTAAACTGTGGCGGATTGGGTGAAAATCCTTTTGTGTGACACATTTTAGCGTCTGCTACCGAGAAGCATAAACTGACAAAAATCAAGGTTTTTTCCTTCAAGAAATGAGCAACATCAGCACACTCTGACCATGCGGAAAATGTTCAAGGTTTGAATCTCCAGTCGACATTCTTTGTCAAATGTACGTGTATCTTGCAGCCCCATTTCAGTGACCTACTTGCTGTCACTGGTTTCCGTTTCTCTGGGACTGGTCGTGATACTGGAGGGTCAGTGACAGTGCGGGCAAGACGGTGCTGGGACCAGTTTGCAAATTTCCTCGCTTGACCTGAGCACTGAAAATATTTCTCCGAGAAAGGGAACATCACTCTGACAGAAAAGTCCTCTTCCTTCTGCTGATGCACCGTTTATCTTTTCAGCCTTCTTTACGCTGTCCCCAAGCATTCCAACATATAATTGTTATAATTTTCATATCATGATACACCGCAATAAAAAAAAATTAGACAATATATACTGACTTCCATAAAAAACGCGAAAAACTGAAAGGCTTTTTTTCGGGTGAAAAGGGGTGAATATACAATATTGAACCATTGTGGCAAGTTGTTTGGGTCCAAGACTCACGTGCAGTGAAAAAATTGTGTGAGCAACACATCATTCCCGGCATTGGAGGGTCAACAAAAATCGCAAACTGGTTGCTGCATGGGAGGCACGTGCACACCATGCAGAGCAAAGTTAACCAGCGACAAGTACGCAGGCATGCAGCCTTTATAAAGCCGCGCTACAAGGTTCAGATAACGACTTGCCGTCTGAGCGCTACAGAGATGCCAAGACTACGAGCAGAGGAACGCAATCGTGCCCTAGGCCATCTGGAGGCTGGTGTGGATGCCAGGCAGGTCGCCAACATCTTTAACGTCCACATCTCAACCATCTATCGTCTGCAGCACCGCATGCGAGTCACTGGTACCACTGATGATCGTCCCCGGCCAGGCCGTCCTCGGGTCACCACACCAAGAGAGGATCGCCATTTTGTTCGAACCCATCTGCGGGACAGGCGGCAAACAGCCGCTAACACTGCTCGACAGGTGCCTGGGAATCTCCAGCAACGAATTAGCCTCAACACTGTGCGGCGGCGTCTTCAGAACGGGCTGGCATGTAGGTGTCCTCACAGAGGTCCGGTACTGACACCAAGACACCGGCAGGACAGGCTGCAGTGGGCACAAGCCCGAATCAACTGGCGCAGGCAGCAGTGGGGACGCATACTGTTCTCAGATGAGAGCCGTTTTTGTATTGACATGGCTGACGGTCGTGTCAGAATATGGCGTCGACCTGGTGAACGCTATGCTGACTCCTGTGTGGTAGAGCGGAACCCCTGGGGAGGCCCGAACGTTATGATATGGGGTGCAATTGGCATTAACCACGCCATAGGACCAGTCATCTTTCAGAACATTGGTCCTGGTCGCGGACAGGGTGTCAATGCACAGCGCTACATCCACCAGGTGCTCAGACCCCATGTTGTTCCTTTTTTTGCGCAACACCCAAACTGGACATTCCAACAGGACAATGCAAGACCACACACAGCCAGGGCCACCCAGCAATTTCTTCAGCATAACAACGTCAATGTGCTGCCCTGGCCAGCCCTCAGTCCCGATTTAAACCCAACAGAACATTTTTGGGATGAACTTGGCAGACGGTTGGACCTCCTGCGTCCACGACCAGCAACAGCGGCTCAACTTCACCAGGCCATCGTCCATGTGTGGGCTGGTTTGCCAAGGGGACGCATCAACCACCTGGTCCACTCAATGAGCCGCAGGTGTCAAGCAGTTGTCCATGCAAATGGTGGCCACACACGGTATTAGGACTTCAAGCTGGTTTGTCACGTGACCTTGGATTTTCCACACAAAGACATATTGCTGATGACATTTTCACACATTACCTGTGTAATGAATCAAATCACGTTGAATTCTCGCTTCCACTCTGTACAATTGTGACCAATAAAATTCGCCCCTAACCTTCAGCTTGTTTTGCTTTCGCGTTTTTTATGGAAGTCAGTATATTATATATATGATACTATATCTTTATATAAGGATACATATATATATAATTAAAAAAATCATATATTATATACATGATAATATATACATAATTATACATATAATATTACACATATATAGCTAGATAGATAAAACATCATACATACAAAAAAAATACGCACAACACACACAAAAAGAAGGCCTTTGGATCAATATTTTGAGCCACCTGTCCCCTCCATCATGAGTAAAACAGCGCACCAAACCCCTGTCCACAGCAATACACCTCGGCCAACATGCAGCAGCTAGCAGCTTGGCTTAATCATGTCCAACACTCCCCCCACCCTATGACTCACGGGGTTAAAGGCCAGCAAGAAGGTCAGGAGGTGGATGGCCTCGGGCGTGACCATGGGCGACATGGAGTACAGACTCTGCATGTTGGGCAGGTGGCGGGGCCCTCGCAGCACGTGTTTCTGCGCCCCCTCGCAGGCTCCGCTCAGGTCACCCAGCGCCGGCGTGCCCACCAGCTTCATGATGCAGTCCAGCTGGAAATGAACAAGGCAGGCCGTGAGTTTTGATTCGTTTTGTCTTAAAATGTAAGTCATGCGCATTTCTATGCTAGATTGTATGCGATAGTGGTGTGTTGTGTACAACCAGGTCATATGTGACAGTGGTGTGTTGTGTACAACCAGGTCGTATGTGACAGTGGTGCGTTGTGTACAACCAGGTCGTATGTGACAGTGGTGCGTTGTGTACAACCAGGTCGTATGTGACAGTGGTGTGTTGTGTACAACCAGGTCGTATGTGACAGTGGTGCGTTGTGTACAACCAGGTCATGTGACAGTGGTGTGTCCTGTACAACCAGGTCGTATGTGACAGTGGTGCGTTGTGTACAACCAGGTCGTATGTGACAGTGGTGTGTCCTGTACAACCAGGTCGTATGTGACAGTGGTGCGTTGTGTACAACCAGGTCGTATGTGACAGTGGTGCGTTGTGTACAACCAGGTCGTATGTGACAGTGGTGCGTTGTGTACAACCAGGTCGTATGTGACAGTGGTGTGTCCTGTACAACCAGGTCGTATGTGACAGTGGTGTGTTGTGTACAACCAGGTCATGTGACAGTGGTGCGTTGTGTACAACCAGGTCGTATGTGACAGTGGTGCGTTGTGTACAACAGGTCGTATGTGACAGTGGTGCGTTGTGTACAACCAGGTCGTATGTGACAGTGGTGCGTTGTGTACAACCAGGTCGTATGTGACAGTGGTGTGTCCTGTACAACCAGGTTGTATGTGACAGTGGTGCGTTGTGTACAACCAGGTTGTATGTGACAGTGGTGCGTGGTGAACAAATAACCCTCCTTTCCTCCCTCTCTTTTTCTTTCTTAACAAAACCAATTCCACCATTTGCAAACTCAGTGTCTAGGTGTAATGAATACCTTTGAGCAGTGTTATATTGTAGATCGTTCTTTCTTAGTTTCGATCTCAGGTGTAATGAATACCTTTGAGCAGTGTTATATTGTAGATCGTTCTTTCTTAGTTTCGATCTCAGGTGTAATGATTACCTTTTGAGTAGTGTTATCACATATTGTAGATCATTCTTTCTTAGTTTCGATCTCAGGTGTGTAGATCGTTCTTTCTTAGTTCTTAGTTACAATCTCAGGTGTAATGAATACCTTTGAGCAGTGTTATACATTGTAGATCATTCTTTCTTAGTTTTGATCTTAGGTGAAATGAATATCTTTCAGCATTGTTATATATTGTACATTGTTCTTTCTTAGTTTCGATCTTACAAGCATTAAGAGTTATGCCTCTATTGGTTGGTGTTGAAACTGGTAGTGGAACTAACGGCTGGACCAACAAAGATGAAGAGCTGGCAACGTCGGGCTCACTGCTGTACTGAGTTCAAGGTACAAGTAGGCTGTTTAAAAAGACTCTATTCCAAAACCACCCTCACCCTCCTCCTCTCTCCCACACACTTGTACATTCACTTACTCACTGACTTTAACTTTCACCCCCCCCACCCCCTCTCTCTCTCTCTCCTTTGATTAAACTGATTTGTTCTTTTTTCATATTTTAATCTGAGAATCAAGATGGTGTTGTAAAATTTTACGTTTTTCATGCTTTTCAGTTGATCTGTCATCATCATGATTTAATATTATGATATAAACAAGTGCCTAAAATCTTCATCCTAAGGAAATACAGCTAACTCTTTTCCAAGGGTGGATTTGCGCTATGAGCTACAATCAACAGTTAGGGAGACACATGAAAGGGAGGTAAGACCTGCACTGGACAGACCCCCCCCCTCACTATCCCCTTGTATCTAAAACACACTAATCCACACATTCAGAATCTCACATTTACACACATCCATGGTGCCTCTCAAACACACACACACACATATGCACACACACAAACACATCACACACACTCACACACAAACATAACACACGCACACAAACACAACACACATGTGCACACTCACACACACACACAAACATAACATTAACACACACACACACACACACTGAGAGTCTCAAAACATACACATATACAAACACAAGAACTTATGCACATAAGCGCGCACACACACACACACACACACACCTACACTCGAAGTATTTCAAAAATACAACTGAACACACTCACACACACACACACTTCACTCCCCTCCCCGTCACCCCACCTCCTCTACCCCCCACCCCCACCCTACCACACCCACACACAGATACCCTCCTCCTCTTCTCACCTGCTGGATGGGTCCCGGTGCCATGAACAGGATCTTGCCGGTGCCGCTGAGCAGTTCTGCGAAAATGCATCCCACAGACCAGATGTCGATGGCAGCGTCGTAGTGCTGCACGCCCATGATGATCTCTGGGGCGCGGTAATACTGCGTCACAACCTCCATCGTCATGGCAACGTTCTCGTTGGGCTCGTGTATCCGCGCCAACCCAAAATCACAGATCTGAACCCAATGGTAGAAACAAAAAAATGATGAAAGCATTACAACGGACTTTACCATAATGTTTTAAATCTGGCCTCTATTCTCACAAGACTTTCGGGTGGAAGGGGTAAAGGGTAAGGTTGCTTTTTTTAGCTGGTGATTTCCTGCATTTATGGCTCCATGCAAAGCAACGATAATGTGTTGGTCAGTTTGTGTACAAACTGAGCCCGATGTTGACTCTGAAATCAGCATGGGTGTAGCTATGTACGAAAGACCAGAGAAAAACGGCTTAGGAGAGATGGTGTGGAGAAGAATGTGAACCATGGACTTTTCATAAACAATATGTTTTTTAACCCTCTGCCCCTTGGATCGCCCACTGTGGCCCGAAACACGATGCCTTTCGGATCCTTGTAACGCCCGCTGTGGCCCGAAATACACCGATACCGTTTGGCTGCCCCTAGCAGACGAATTTTTCCCACAATGCTTTGCGGCGTTATACAGTGATGTAGTTCCGGTTTCCAACTTCCTTCCAGTCCAAACAGTGCGTTTTTTTCATGGAGGACTTCGGTCGCAGTGATTTTTTGAAGTTGAGAGCAAGTTTGTGATCGAGATTTTCGCTTCGGCAAGATGGACGATGAAACTGTGGAGATGTTGGCGAACATTTTTGGTGGCAGTGACAGTAATGAGGAGCTATTTACTGGCTTTAGATTAGAAGAAATAGTGAAAGGAGAGGAGTCCGATGTCGATTTTGGTGGCTGATGGAGGCGATCTCGGCGAAAATCTTAAAGGTCTACTTTAGAGATTTTCGATAATTTGTTAAAAACAGGTCTACATGTCATATAACTACAGTACGGTATTCATTTTTCAAAAAAAGTCGCCGGAAGAATTTAACAGATAAAAAATGAGTTTTGCACACCTGTTCAAACCCCGCGCGGTAGACCGAAAACCGTGACGTCACTTGATGGACTGGCCGTCAGCCGCGACCTACACAAGCCAACGCCAAGTGAAATCAACACGAGTTGCGATCCCCCACAGCCTAAAAAGTCACGAGGGGGTGGCAGATATTGTGCTGTAGGCGTGTGCAGAAGCTCAGCAGGAGACGGATATTCTTTGCACACATTTCCATCTGATCCAGATACTCGAAAGAAGTGGATTCGGTTCGTGCAACCATGCCAGGCCACTAAGTTATTTTTACCACGTCAGTTCCAGCTGGACCACGGAAACGAGCTGTTCCGACAATTGCCGAGCCCGTTCGAGTGGATTAAAAACTTCGTCTGCATTGTGCGCGTATACTTTGAAGGCGGAGTGGTAAGCTCGTACAGATGAGTACGATAGTCGCACGTTTATTCTGTTCTTATCTATGGACAGATCACACTTGTTAAATTGAATGAACACGTTAAGGCTTGAGGAAGGAGAATCTCCGCTCGCCGTCCACGCGTGATCGCATCAAAAAGTCAGTAGGTAGCCTCCCTCGAGACTTCGGTAAAGTCCGTACGCCTTCGGAATGATGTGTTCGGGCGTCCAGCTGGAACTGAATAGCTCGTTTCCGTGGTCCAGCTGGAACTGACGTGGTAAAAAGAACTTAGCGTTCAAACTGATAAGGTAAAGGCCTTGCAGAAACATCCCCAGAGTTACATTGGCTGTCGCAATCATACTCGTAGTCACTGTTTTTTACATGATAAATTAAATACTGATCGAGATGTGCAAGAACCATCAGAATCGCTTTCTGTCGCCATTGGCTTATTGTGTAGGTCGCGGCTGATGGCCAGTCCATCATGTGACGTCACATCCAAGAGTAGTTAAGCCATGCCAAGATTTAGTTGATTACCTCCCGTTTTCTTGATTACAGGTGAAAATGCCCACTTTCGCGGATCGATTTCGTGTGATCGGGAGCGAATCGGATGTTTATTTTACCAATTTATCAAACATTTCATATTTCTGCATAAGCTGACCAATTATCGAAAACCTCTAAAGTAGACCTTTAACATTAACTATGCCGATTACGATGGCGTTTCATGCAGTTTGGTCAGTAGTGTTGAACTTAGCATAATTTTTTTACACCATTTTATCAACAAAGATATAAGCTTTGATGCATGTGGAATTTTACTTCAAAATGTTAACTTAATTTTGGAGCAAATAAAAACATATTTATGACCAAGGTTTGTATTTTTTCTGATTTTTTATTTAACATCAGTACATCCAATTTACGGAGTTACTTACCTTCCCTTAAGATTTTGATACTAGTAAGCACTCAGACGGTCCAAGGGGCAAAGGGTTAAACAATTGTTTGTCATCTACCTATCGAAAACACTTCTGTACAATACTGAGATGTGTGTCCCTTACAAACCCCTCCTCTCCCCCGCCTACCTCGATTACTGTCTGACCTTTACTGTCTGACCTTTACTGTCTGACCTTTACTGTCTGACCTTTAGCAATTTAACAACAGATTTTTCATACACATGTTGGTTTTGTTGTTGTTTGTCCTTTACCTACCCCAAAAAGACTTTCGTAAAATATCAAAATGTTTGTCCCCTGCCCACCCCATCCCTCTCCCCTGCCTACTGTCTGACCTTCAAGAGGCAGTCGCTGTTGACCAGGAGATTGCTGGGTTTGATGTCGCGGTGCAGGACACCTGCGGAGTGCAGGTACTTCAGGCCTGCACAGGAGACAGTAAAACACAGGGTCACCCGTCAGTCAGTACGCCCACTGCAGGTCAAAGGGCATGCTGTTTCTGGTGGATTAACTCACACAGACACACACACACACATAATGCTGCCACTGCAGGTCAAAGGGCATGCTGTTTCTGGTGGATTAACTCACACTGACAAGACACACACACACACACACATAATGCTTGCAGTCATGCACGCACATACGCACACATGTATGCACACACATGTAAACACAACAATGCAGGTGAGTTCACATCTGTGTACATGCACACACGCACACACACACACACAGGGTTTTACAAACACAAAGCCTAGGAGGACTCTTTCTCTCTCTCACACACAGACACAAGAACACTCTCTTTCCAACACACACACACATACACACACACACACACAGAGTGTGACACACACTCTCTCTCTCTCTCACACATGCGCGCGCACACACACACACACACACGCAGAATCTCTCTCACTCTCACACACATGCAAACACTCTCTCTCTCTCACACACACACACAAACACACAGAAATACTCTTACACACACACACACACATATACACACACACAAATACACACACACACACAGAATCTCTCTCACTCTCACACACATGCAAACACTCTCACACACACACACACACAGAGAAATACACTCTTACACACACACACACACACACACACACACACACACACACACACACACACACACACACACACACCACTGACCTCTCAGGATCTGATACATGAAGATTTTGATGTGGTCAGCAGTCAAGGTCTGTTGGGAGGCGATGATTTTCGCCAGGTCGCTTTGCATCAGTTCGGTCAGAATGTAACTGACTCACGGTCAAAGAACCAACCTCGCTTCTTCAAGTTCAACAAAGAATATGGGAGAGTAGAACATAAAATAAAACAAAACAAAAAATATATTCAAAAAGAATTCTTGCAGTCTTTGGACCTTTTCTTTTTCCCTATTTGCTAGTTTCCTTATTTTCAAGATTCCAAATATACTGTTTCTGTCATAAGTGTTACACACACAAGCGTACATCACAACAGTACTTTCTCCCAAGTGTCAGACATGCTAACCCTCTGAAGATACACAAAATGAAAAAAAAAAAATAACAGCTGAAGGGAACAGTGGAAAGAGTCATGGAAGTTGGGGTGGGGGGGGGGGGGGGGGGTGGACAACAGGCAGTGCTCTAAAGCACCTGTTTGCCATCGCAAACTGACAGGTTTGCTGCTTTCAAGTATATTTTCCACAAGTTTTCATCGAGATGTCGTATCATTGGTGGAGAAAAAAAAATCCGGAAGGGATAATGGCATTCCAAAGATTTCCGGCCACACAAAAAAAGAAGGAAATCAGCTGAACTGAAGAGACGACAACTGACATGCCTCATGTGTAGAGTCTTTGACACTGACATGCCTCATGTGTAGAGTCTTTGACACTGACATGCCTCATGTGTAGAGTCTTTGACACTGACATGCCTCATGTGTAGAGTCTTTGACACTGACATGCCTCATGTGTAGAGTCTTTGACACTGACATGCCTCATGTGTAGAGTCTTTGACACTGACATGCCTCATGTGTAGAGTCTTTGA
>CM031619.1:7030193-7031209 GCA_018398815.1 Conus ventricosus
TTTTTTTACATCAAGCCATCCATAAAAAAAATCGGTGAAAACGACGAATAATCACAGAAATTTATGAAATTCAGAAATAACAACAAATAGAAACCAGAGAAGAAATGGAGGGGGGGGGGGAGATAGGGAGTGTACGTACGTATATGAATGGGTTTCTTCCCATTTGGTCTACTCCCATTTCGCCTACTCAGAAATGTTGTGAGCACGACTTGGCCTAGCGGCCTTCGTTCATTCGTCCTTCGTCCTCTCTCGGGCTTCGCCTACTCTAATCTAAAGACCATCGATTCTGCTTTGGAGTAGACTGGGACACTGGTTACGCCAGGGGGGAGCCTTGCAGTATGGTCAGTATGGAAATAGACGAAATGGGAGTAGTAGACGAAATGGGAGTAGACCAAATGGGATGTCACCTATGAATGTGTGGTGTGTGTGTGTGTGTGTGTGTCTGTCTTGAGACAAATGCCACTACATGGCTGCACTCTACGCCAATCATAACCTGTCCTGGCGTTAGCCAGAGCAAAAAATATATATATATATATATATAAGAAAATTAGCATTACTGGTCAAGAAATTTGAGCGACAGAGCAGCAGCCCTTTTGAGGATGGAACTCTACTGCGTTTCCAGTCCTCCCATTAAAGCCCACAGCACACCCACCTGTAAGTAGTAGCTGTCGATTCGGAGTGAAAATGCGTGCCTCCTGCATGCAGGACTGGAACTCGCCATCTCTCCCCCCCCCCCCCCCCCCCCAAACACCCCCCAACTACACAACCAAAGCACGACACTGGCTGGCACAGACAGCAAAAAGCCCACATGAGTATATGATACCCCACTGGATCTTGTGGGTACTATTATGACACCGACTGCAAGAGACATTGCATGTGTTCATTTGTACTGCGCGTTTCACATGCGCTCAGTGCGTCGATGGGCTTGGCTAACTTGGAAGAGGACAGTTCGGTGTCAGTTATATATTCTATTACCGTCGACAATATCCCCCCCCCCCCCCCCCCCCCACCCCCCC
>CM031619.1:7035155-7057655 GCA_018398815.1 Conus ventricosus
TTTGTCTGTAAAAAAACGATCAAGGACAACTTGTTCGGCTTACAACTAAACCAGACCATCAAAGTTTTTAGCCAAGAGTACATTATCAAAGGGACTCAGTGTGAAAGATCAAAATCCCCTTGGTCTTGTTAGACCAAAATTAGATGGGATGCAGTTGCTAACTTCAAACACACTGCAGGAACCCCCGACAGATAACCAAAAATGCAAAACATGGAACTTAAAGAATTAAATCAATCGGCAGACGAATTAATAAATGCAATAGAGGCAGAAAACCAGTTTTTCAGAAGAAACAGCATTAAAGACTATACATGACTCACCGCTACCCATGCGGGGGAAATAGCGGCCCTTGATCATGCTTTAAAAAACCATTAGAGGCGAATTAACAAACAATTTAGCAAAAACTGGGTGAAATAGATGGCATATAAAAAGAAAAAGGGAAAAAACTCGTTGAGGCTGTGACCCCAAATTAGGGTCTGATATTAAAGAAAGAAAAACCCCAAAAGACTAAAAGATCTTGAACAAGAAAGATCAGCAAGACTGAAGCGTTGTCTACTAACCGAGAACAATTACGAACTAAATGTGAGCAGAATAAGAGAAACTATCCAAAGAATTTTATTTTGAAGGACACGACGCTAGCAGAAAGAATAAGACACTTTTTAGAGAGCAAGGAGTACATTAGCAAGCGTTTTTAAACGGCCTTAGGTTTTGCAATAAGTACACTGGTGTTGGCTATTACAGGCGGCGGTGGTTCCGGGTTAGTGCCTCCACCGCCATCACCTCCATCCCCGCCTGACAAATCATGGGTAAAAAAACAGCTTGATCATCTTGCGGGTTTATTAAAAAAATTAGCCGGTAAAGCCGTGGACGCTTTACCGGGTATATTAGGGGGTGTTGTTAGCTGGCTTTTGTTACTGCAGGCAAAGTAGTTGGCTTTATGGCCGAGCACTTATGGACATTAGTTCTCTTAATAGTTGGGTTAATTTTAGTAAGATAAAGACCAAGTAATCCTAGGCCAGTTAATCCAAGAACAAGCGCTGTCTTTTCATATTCATGGTCATCGCGAAACAGAGTCCGAGTCTTCAACGGTCTTCGGGCTTTGGGCCACGGGGGATTGGATGACTTATTCTTTGGGGGTCATCTTGTTTTTTTACTGCTTGCAATATTACTGGCTCAGAATTTATGTCGTTTTGTCCAACCTTCTGTTCATTTCCTGCAACAAGAATTTCATTGTTGTAGTTCATTATTGTTCCTACTGGAGTCTGAGGTCGAAGGTAGCATGTATAAACCAGTGCCAACAGCAAAGTCTACTTTTGATCTTGCGTATTGTAAACATCTTGGTACCTTTTTATACTTGAAGGTAAAAATCAACTGTAGAATTAATGGCAAACTCTAAATTGCTAAGTATTGTTTTTTGTGCATCAAAGCCAGTAGAGGATCAGTTATGGCTCGTTTTGCGTGCTGTGAAACCTAGCAAACACCAAACGCAAGTCGAATAGAGTCATTTATTCGTTCTATTTTCCGCTTTAGTTAGGCCTTAGAGTGTTAAGTTTAAAGTTGTCCATGCTGTTTTTGTCTTGCTCTATGGACCAGGTGAAAGCTGTGCTGAAGAGAAAAATGTGTAAGGAGGATTCCAATCATACTTATACTTTTGTGCAGCCCCAATATAGGGTGCCTAAGCCATGATTAAAATCGATTTTGTCTAAGTCTGTTTTTAACATTATATTGAAATTTGTTCGTTTCCCTTTTAAGTTCATGTTACTCTGTTGTGAATGGGTTTAAACGGTTTTTCATTAGGTTTGGTGCTTGCGTTCAGTCAAAATCGTCTGAGGTGTAATAAAATGAAATCTGTAATGACTCACAAAGGATAGGATGATTTTAGTTGATCAGCAGTACGACACTCCACACCCAGTTGATGCACAAAACACAGCCCAAGTTATATGTTCTGGTTTTAAAATGCATCGGATGACTAAACCCCTTTTGGATGTAGTCTTTTTAATAGGGGGGTTAGATATCTGCTTAATGGAGTATCACCTTTACTTGAAGGCATCAGACTGAGTCACAGAAAAAGTCGAGGGTGTCGTTGTATATTTTTAGATTGTATGCGGCCCAAAAGAATTTTTGCATCTTTAGTATATTTGAACGCGCTCATTTTTATTTCGTTCAAAAAATGTTTGTAACAATAACAACTCAAGACCGTCCTTCGTTTTTAGAGCATGCAGTTAAGAACGATTGCGGAACCAAAACGGTCGCGCTCCATGAAATATTCTACAAAGTCGTATGGTTTAATATAACCAAATCCAAGGAGAATAATAAGATAAAAAAGTTAATAATAGAGGCCAATTAGTTAGCCAGTTAACCATACCTGATGGTTATTACGGGTTTTGCTCGCTAAAGAAGCAATGAGTAACTTTGACATTGCTCTCAAATTTAACAATGCGAATCTGAAAACAATGTTGACCTTCAAACCTGAAGAAGAAGAAGTAGGGTACTATTTGATAAAGAGCTAGCTAAAATGTTAGGCTTTACAACTGCCGATCGGTCCGTTCATAGTTTTTAGAGTTACGTCAAACAAAAACTACTTATGAGGGAGAAAATCCGCTCGATCTTGCATTACATTCATTACTCTATGTTCATTTGGATGAGCTGAGCACTGATGAAAACTTATATGATGGAAGGCCCTCAACTGTTTTAAGAGCTCTTCCGTCAGGGAAAGCTGCATATTGCGATTATGAAATTATACAATTCCCTAATTTACCGTTTAAAAGATTAGTTTGTGGGAGGGTCGGATCATTTAATATAAAAATCAAAGACAAAGCGGGGAAAGTTGTGAAATGTGATAACCTGCACATTGTTTTGGAAATAAAATAATAAACTGTACTAAAAAATAATGTCGCGGGGGCCAGAAGAATCGGGAGTTACATTAGCGCCTGTGAGGTGTATTAACTTTAAAATTAAAAGACCTTGCAGACGTTGCGGACTTTGAACAAAATGGTGAGATAGGCGCTTTGTATGGTTTTGAGTACACTAAAGATGGTGATTATAAACGAAAAGAGGTTGGCGACAGCAAAAAGTTTCCTAAACTAGAACAACTGCGCAATCTAGAGGCAAATAATGTTGGCCAGTATGATAAATAAATAGTTCGAAAACCTGACCTCAAATGGCACTTAGAACCATATTTAGAATGGGACATAAAATTTGAATTCATAAGCCATTTACATTTTTTAGCCGTCAAAAAAGTTTCAGAAAAGCATTCAACTCTGGCCCTTTACATGTAAGTCTTATGCCAGACGACAATAGCCGGAAAGAAATTGAAATAACGCCGTATGGGAAAAAACAGTACATCCTCCACAGAAAAGAAACGGTTTTAAAAAAAGCTTCTACAAAATTACAGTTCTTCCAAGCAGAAAATTAGGAGACACGTTCACAATGATATTTGAAATTTCTGTCTTTAAAGATGTGGAGAGGGATGGGGTTGTGGGCGTTAGTGACGTCCTTATAAAAGGAATTAATATTAGCTGGCAAAACTTAGACGTAAACGCCTTAACGTTACCATCGTCGTTCTTCACAATGGTGAGGATATTAAGATCATAACAACAAGCAAACAAAATCAATGTTGACTTAAATAGAAACAATCTTACAGAACTGAATTGGATTAATCTTACACATTTAGGCCTCATAGGGTTTTATTATACTGAACAAGTTTTGTCGGAGAGTATGATAAAAACAATAACTGGATTAGATTAAAATTCTGTTATAAAACTATGGAGCAGTTAAACTTTATGACAAAAACCCCTCATTGTTCATTAATTTGTGGACAAACTGGTTGTGGAAAAACAATATTTATCCTCAACCTGTTACAAACAGTTTATCGTTATAATTTTGATCATATTGTGATTTTCTGCCCAACACTTAAATGGAACAAAGCATATCATTGATAGAAGGTTTATATGGACTGATGATAACATATTTTTAGTTGATCCCAGCAATAAACTGAGTGAGTGTCTAGAACGCTTTTTTATATTGTTTGAAGGAACGCAGACACTATTTATTATAGATGACTGTTCAGCAGAAAGAGACATAGTTAAAAAGAGAAACACTTTGTCGAAACTAGCTTTCAGTGGAAGACATGCTGGGATAAGTGTGTGGATTTTATGTCAAAATATAACTCAGTATTAAAAGACTTTAGAGAACAATTAAAGACTGTAGTGTTATTTCACATGAAAGACAGAGATGCATTTGATGAATGTTTGCGTGGAAAATGATGTTATTGAAAATGATCAGGAAAAACAGGATTAAGCAAAAACTGAAATCTGAAAAGTTTAGTAAATTAGTATTGAAAACGGTAACCCTAGACAGTATGTATGTTTGTAGATAATCGTTTTTTTTTGGTTATTGAAGTCTTACTTATTAGAGAACTAATATATGTCTGTTCTGGATTCGCCCGGTCGAAACCGGCTAGGGCCGGTTGAGAGCGGGTGAGCCAGAACAGACATTATTAGTTCTCTGGTGTTGTATTGTATCTTTCTTGTGTGGTCTCTTGCGGGGCGTGTGAGGTCAGTCACTCCCTTCACTCCCATCTAGACCGATCCTGTCAGGGCAGACCTCCAGGGGTCAGTCGTGACATATGTGTAACATCACAATGCCCCAGTCGATTCCATTATGACATGCCTCTTCCCCCCTCCCCCTCCCACCCCTTCCCCCTCTCTCTCTCTCTCTCCCCCCCCCCCCTCTCTCTCTCTCTCTCTCTCTCTCTTCCCCTCTCTCTCTCTCTCTCTCCTCAAATCTGAACATCAAGAATATTGACAGTCAGCGTCAGGAGACTTGCAAATTTATAGCAACTCAGTGACCACTGAGTTTTGTGCAGGTTTGAAAATTGGAGCAACGGTTCTCACATTTGGAGGCAGCACGCATATTTCAAAACACACTGTAGTCATTAATCTGTGCAAAATGCATTGCAAGGTAACCTTTAAACATTGTTACAGGTAATGTTCATTTATAAGGGTTTTTGTGTGTGTTTTTTTCAACGATATTTGTGTGTCAGTTAAATGTAAATGTTGATGATGTAGGTTTGGCGTCGTAATTTCTACCGGGAAGCACATGTTTTCAACTTTGTCCATTGGTTTGTTTGTCTGTCAGCGCGGATGCACCCGAACCGCTGTACCGTTTGTAACGAAACTTGGTGAAAAGACGGAATACGACCCAAAGACGAAGCCGTTCGATGTTTGTGCCGGTCCGTCACGTGTGGCCGGTTGCATGCATTATTATAAACTGAAAATGAAATGAAATGAGGCAGGGAACAGTAAACAAAAACGGTAAACCCCACTTGTTTACTGTTTATTATAAACTGACTTAAGCAAAGTTTCATTAGAGCCAAAGCAAACTCTGTAAAGATTTCCTTTTCGTATTTTTGTCAATCGGTTGCACAAACCATCTTTGTCGCGAACTTAACTAAGACCTGCAGGGGTCAGGATGGTTATCTTTAGCACGGTTCCGTCATCGTACACAGTTTGTGCATACGTCACCAGAAATCAATAAAACGAACCAATGGAAAGTAACTTCCGCAGACGGAAATCGACAAGACAGCATGGCGGATCGTACGCCGAGTCCAGGACACACTCAGCAATAACTGACAAATATTTCTCACTGGACATGAAAACTGGAACTGCCAGTTACCGTTTAAGAACTGATAAATCTCCATGGAATGACACACTTTCATTTAATATGAATATTTGTCCCAGTGAGTGAACGTTGCCATTCCGTATATTTTTTATATACTGTTCAGAAGTTATTCTAGTTCTTACCCACTCGCATATACAGAAGTCTTATGACAAGTGATGTAAAAAATTTAAAAAAAAGAAAGAACAGTCTGCTGACCAGTTTTATTTATTTATTTTTCTTCAGTGTTATAACAAATACGTCTTTATTTTCCGTTTCTTTCTGTCTTTTCTGTTCTGTTTTTTTTTTTTTTTTTTTTTTTTTTTTTTATAACTTGGTGGTGGTGGTGGTGGCGGAGAGGAGGCGGGGGGGGGGGGGGGGGGGCGAGTAGGGAGGGGTAGGGATCAATTGAGAGTTTACATTAGGGTATAAATCCAGATTTATTGAAAAGTCTGCTTACCAGCTTTATCTATCTTTTTTTTCCAATATTACAGCAAATACGACTTTCGTTTCCGTTTCTTTATTTCTTGACTTTTCTTTTCTTTCTATTTGTTTCCCTTTGTTTTTACTTGGTTGGGGGGGGGGGGGGGGGGCAGGGAGGGGGGAGGTTCAGGGTGAGGAAGGGTAGGGATCGAGTGAGAGTTTACGTTTGGGTGTACATCCTGATCAGTGGACGGATCCATCCAGGATTTGCTGGACCTTAGTGGAGAGTAGTGATCTCTTGACTGTTCCTCTTGTTTATCCCACACAGTTGATCCTTAGTCATAGTAGGGACATTGTTTTCTCTTGACTGTTCCTCTTGTTTATCCCACACGACAGTTGATCCTTAGTCATAGTAGGGACATTGTTTTCTCTTGACTGTTCCTCTTGTTTATCCCACACGACAGTTGATCCTTAGTCATAGTAGGGACATTGTTTTCTCTTGACTGTTCCTCTTGTTTATCCCACACAGTTGATCCTTAGTCATAGTAGGGACATTGTTTTCTCTTGACTGTTCCTCTTGTTTATCCCACACAGTTGATCCTTAGTCATAGTAGGGACATTGTTTTCTCTTGACTGTTCCTCTTGTTTATCCCACACGACAGTTGATCCTTAGTCATAGTAGGGACATTGTTTTCTCTTGACTGTTCCTCTTGTTTATCCCACACGACA
This sequence comes from Conus ventricosus, assembly GCA_018398815.1. Taxonomy (NCBI): domain Eukaryota; kingdom Metazoa; phylum Mollusca; class Gastropoda; order Neogastropoda; family Conidae; genus Conus; species Conus ventricosus. The sequence continues at coordinate 7,041,963 of CM031619.1, forward strand.
GTTGATCCTTAGTCATAGTAGGGACATTGTTTTCTCTTGACTGTTCCTCTTGTTTATCCCACACAGTTGATCCTTAGTCATAGTAGGGACATTGTTTTCTCTTGACTGTTCCTCTTGTTTATCCCACACAGTTGATCCTTAGTCATAGTAGGGACATTGTTTTCTCTTGACTGTTCCTCTTGTTTATCCCACACAGTTGATCCTTAGTCATAGTAGGGACATTGTTTTCTCTTGACTGTTCCTCTTGTTTATCCCACACAGTTGATCCTTAGTCATAGTAGGGACATTGTTTTCTCTTGACTGTTCCTCTTGTTTATCCCACACAGTTGATCCTTAGTCATAGTAGGGACATTGTTTTCTCTTGACTGTTCCTCTTGTTTATCCCACACAGTTGATCCTTAGTCATAGTAGGGACATTGTTTTCTCTTGACTGTTCCTCTTGTTTATCCCACACAGTTGATCCTTAGTCATAGTAGGGACATTGTTTTCTCTTGACTTCCTCTTGTTTATCCCACACAGTTGATCCTTAGTCATAGTAGGGACATTGTTTTCTCTTGACTGTTCCTCTTGTTTATTTCCCCCACAGTTGATCCTTAGTCATAGTAGGGACATTGTTTTCTCTTGACTGTTCCTCTTGTTTATCCCACACAGTTGATCCTTAGTCATAGTAGGGACATTGTTTTCTCTTGACTGTTCCTCTTGTTTATCCCACACAGTTGATCCTTAGTCATAGTAGGGACATTGTTTTCTCTTGACTGTTCCTCTTGTTTATCCCACACAGATGATCCTTAGTCATAGTAGGGACATTGTTTTCTCTTCGGTTAGCGTTTAGTCATAGTAACCCATCATTGCAGTACAGCTCCTCGTAATGACCACGCACACACACATACACGCAACACACACGCACACACACACACATGCATGCATGCAGGTGCGCGTGCACACACACATACACACACACGCACGCATGCACGCAAGCACACACAAACGCACACACACACACACACACACACACACAACACACACACACACACACGCGCGCGCGCGCGCGCGCGCGCGCACGTGCACACACACTGACTGACTGAAACCAATTTATTGTCAGATCAACTCAAGGTTGTACTGACGCGCACACACACACATGCGCACACACACACTCACACCACTGCACACCACACACACACACACACACACACACACACCACACACACACACACACACACACACGCACACACACTCACGCACGCACGGACATACACACACACACTCACTCACGCACGCACAGACACACATGCACACACGCACACACACACACACACACACACACACACACACACACACACACACACTCACACACACACACACACACACACACACACACACACACACACACACACACACACTCGCACGCGCACACAAAGCTCCATGTCATCAGGTATGCGCAGCAAAGCCGAGAACATGTGTAACCCCCGTATCCATCTGCCCTTGGCGTTGTCTGCCTTGGGGAATAGCCATCTATGGAGGATGTCCAGAAGGCGGCAAGCCGAAGACATCTACAGCGGACAGAAGTATGTACAGACTGTTGCAGAATCCCTGCAACCTGCTGCCACAAAAGACATCAAAGCATCACGTCCCAAACCCTCAACCAAACCAACGCAAAGTCAACCACATTAACTCATCTGCACTGTTTTGTGACATGAAATGAAAAGAAATCAAATTCTTTTGCTTGTTTCTGTTGACTATGTGATATTTCATTTGACCAGAAGACGATCGTATCGAAGAGAAGATAATCAGATAAGTAAAAACACAATGGTGACAGTGAGAAGAGAGAAAGTGAAGCGATGGGAAAGAACGCCAGATCTGACATCCGAAATGTAGAAACAGACGAGATTTAAGACTATAATTCCCCGAAGTTGGAGTATGGCTGCCATAATGGCGGGATTAAAAAAACACGGCCATACACACTAAACTCCACTCCCTTTGTTGGGTAGATGGGATTTATCCTTGCCTTTCTGTACAGGGAGTGTCCGCAGGAGTATCAGCAGAAGACGACGACGAAGAAGAAGAAGACTACAAGATCCATGACGTCGAGAGCAGGTAGCTAGCTTCAGGCTCAGGACAGGCCACAGCCGCCTGAAACACCACCTACTTATTAAACTCCGCATCGGCAACACATAGCAGTGCCCCTGCAGAACAGGCAGCCAGACAACAGAACATCTGCTTGCAGTCCTGCCCGCTCCACCAAGCGCTCCGAGAGAAAACCTGGTCCGACCCAATCCCAGTGGCCTGGAAGCTCTACGGAGGACTGGAGAACCTGCGACGTACTGCCACCATTGTCGAGGAGACGGGGGAATCCATCTGACAAATGACGAACGAGAACAACAACAGACTACAAGATACAAGACACGCCAACGGCCGGGAGGGGAATTGAGACAACGGTGACAGGGTACCAGAGTGTTGAATTAAACATCTGAAGTTGTTTAATTGCTGGTTTTCCCCAGCTGAATAATGGGAATAGAGGGAGGGCGGGAGACAAAGGGCAGATGGAGGGAGATGGGAGAGTGGGCGGGGAGGGGGTGGGGGGAAGGTGTCCCTTGTGTGCACGCTGAAGACGGCAAAATGCCACTTCTAACAGAGGATGAGAGGAATGCATGTAGCCCCATGGTCGGTGTGTGTGTGTGTGTGTGTGTGTGTGTGTGTGTGTGTGTGCAGGCGCGTGCGTGTGTGTGTGTGTGTGTGTGTGTGTGTGTGTGTGTGTGTGTGTGTGTGTGTGTGTGTGTGTGTGTGCGTGAATGTGTGTGTGTGTGTGTGTGTGTGTGTGTGTGTGTGTGTGTGGTGTTTCCTCAACAGAGTATGTAACACGCCAATTTACTCGAGAAGAGTTACTGCCCACTTGCCTTCAACCATGATTTCTCTCCCTTGTATTTTTCTTTCGTCAAACATCAAAGTGAATTCAATCAGAAAACACCTTGCAATGTTGTGCATGCCAAATACACATAAAAATCGGCTTCTTTTTTTCAGCGAACGAGACCTTAACATTCAACCGAGTCGCTGTATTTCAAAGCGAAGTTATCTTATAGATTTGTGAATAGAGGTGTCATAGTGACCTGAGCCAGCTGGGGTAACGCTTACGTCTCAACAATGATGTAAACCGCCCGCAACAGACTGTAAACAGATCAAACCGGTCTGCTGAGTTTCAACCGAAGCAGGTGGGAAGTCAACTGTGGTAAGAATGTTTCCCTCCGGACCTTTTGTGAACCTGGCCGTTCGACAGGCGTCGTGGACAGAGCCGTTTTGACAGGCGTCGGGGAAAATCACTCCCGGTCCAGAAGTTCTCAATGTGGAGTGTATTGATCGTCTTGCCGAGGCGTTTTGAATATCTGCAAACTGAAAGAAGAATAAACCTTTGCTTTTTTTTCAAAAACAGAATTCCTGATAAGATATTCATGGACAGTGTTCTTCACACACACACACACACACACACAGAGAGAGAGAGAGAGAGAGAGAGAGAGAGAGAGAGAGAGAGAGAGAGAGAGAGAGAGAGAGAGTTCTTGTTGGTAATGGTAAGTAAAATTATCACAAGGAGACTGAAAACAGACTGCAGCGCAGCTGAACACGAACAAAAATCATACAAATACACACGAAACACTCTGTTTGAATTAGTGATTGAAACATCGATGACTGAAATGTTGCAAACAAATCGTTTCTCTGCCTGGGTGAAACAGGTCACAGATTCAACGGATTTGTAGAATTGGCTGAACGCGGTTTCAATAACAAAAAAAATACATTGAACGTGTCATGATTGTGGTGGAAGAGTCACCCTGCATTGATGAGAAGCTGCATTCTGATACATACAGGTAACATTACAGATCAGTATGCGATATTCATTCAATCATTTCTTCTTTAGCGCGGTATTTTTTGAAGAATTAGAAAACGTAATGTCAAATATAATTTCAGATAATATATTAGTATGTGGTGATTTTAATTGTGTGTTAGATAATGATTTAGATATTGTTTCCGGGGAAAAACATACAGATAACGCAGTACAGAGATTCTGTGACTGGGTAGCAAACCATAACTTGTTTGATGGTTGGCGGTTATTCCATCAGAAGGAAAAAGAATTTACCTGGAGCAAAAAGTCACCATTTATTGCAAGGAGACTCGATTATATCTTTATGAGTCCCGAACTTTTCGACAAAACGTTGGAATGTAACATTCACTCTATGCCTTCCACTGCCCACAGAGCATGCTCTATTACCGTGAAATTTTCTAGTATAGAAAGAGGCCCTGGATTGTGGAAGTTTAATAACTCATTATTAAACGATCTAGAGTTTGTAAATGAAATGAATGCTTTAATAGATGATCACATTTCATTCGTAAGTGAACATTCTGACTATCAAATGGAATGGGAAGTTCTGAAAATAAAGATTAAAACTTTTTCTATGAACTATAGTAAACACAAAAGTATGGAAAGAAAAAATACGTTGATAGATTTATATAATAAATTAAACGAGGTAGATGTTCAGCTTTCATCTGAGCCAGACTGTATTCTGGCTCAGAGTGAACGCACACACTTGGCACAGAAAATTGAAATACTGGAAAATTATAAGGCACGTGCTGCACAGGTCAGAGCAAGAGTAAAATGGGTAGAAGAAGGGGAGAAAAATACAAAAATATTTTCTCAGTCTTGAAAAATCAAGAGCTAATTCTAAAATAATGGAAGGTGTTTTAGATAAAAATAATGTATTAAGAACTAATCAGACCGAGATATTAAAAGTTCAAAAAGATTTCTTTGCTGATCTGTACACAAAGAAACTGTCATATGCTAACATGTCTGAGCAAGTAGATAACTTTTTGGCAGACGCAAGTGTTCCTCATATTTCTGAGATTCAGAAAATTAGTTGTGATGGTACGGTGACAGAAGACGAACTCCTTGATGCACTAAAAAATTTAAATAATGGAACATCACCAGGTTGTGACGGTATTACGGTCGAGTTTTTTAAAGTCTTCTGGCAACACATAAAAACATTGCTCACTCTGACTTTTAACGCCGCGTTTGATAAAGGATCACTTTCACCTACACAAAGAAAAGCAGTTATTACTTTATTACATAAAGGTAAGGATCTACCGAGGAGTGAGTTAAAAAACTGGAGACCTATATCTCTGACAATACTGATTATAAACTCTTGGCCAAATGCTTAGCTAACCGTTTGGGGCTGGTAATACAAGATGTCGTTGACGAAGATCAAGTGGGGTATATTAAAGGGCGGCGCGTAGGGACATTAGTTAGGCAAATTGATGATGTAATTGAGCAACTGAATGCAAATAATAAACCTGGTGTGCTACTCAGTATTGACTACACTCAAGCATTTGATCGTATTTCAAAGACTTCATGATAACCGCATTTAAAAAATTTGGTTTCGGGATGGATTTTATTAAATGGGTTGAAGTAATAATGAAAAATACTACGAGTTGTGTGAATTACTGTGGCTGGATATCCGACTATTTTCCGGTAGAAACAGGAATTCGTCAAGGTTGTCCATTTTCACCGTTGGCCTTTGTAACTGCTATAGAAATTTTAGCAATAAAAATAAGAAACTGTCGTAATATTAAAGGGCTTGATTTATGGAGATCTGGTAACAATTTTTTGGCTACTTTAATTAAACTTGCACTTTATGCGGATGATATAACTTTATTTCTGAAGGATGAGCATGACATGCTGCATGCACTCAACATATTATTTGACTTTTCATTGTTTTCAGGATTGGAGATAAATCGTCACAAGACAGTGGCAATGTGGTTAGGAAGTAAAAAACATTGTGAAGATGCATGGTATGGAATTTCTTGGAAAAACAGATTAAAAATTCTTGGAGTTTATTTTGTCAGTGATAGATGTGCTTCTTTGGTAATGGAAAACTGGCTGCAAAGAATCGATAACATAAAAAGAATTGTTCATTCTTGGGAAAAAACGAAATTTAAGTGTAATGGGTAAAGTACATATTATAAAGACATTTTTGATATCTCAATTAGTCTACGTCATGCAGGCGTTGGTAATTCCAGACAATGTGCTTATAGAAATCAATAGAATACTTTTCAGGTTTCTATGGCGTAAGCAAAACTGTAATAAAAGAGCGTATGAAAAAGTTAAGAGAAATATTATGTGTAAAGAATTTGAACAGGGAGGTTTGAAAATGATAGATGTCAGACAAATGCAGTCAGCGTTTCTTCTGCAATGGGTAATACGTTTGTGGAGAGCCGGAGAAAATGAGAAGTGGTCCTTTATTCCGAAAAAGATTTTTGCTTCGTTTGGCAGTAATTACGTGTGCTTCTATGCAAATGTTAATAGTGCTGTGCTTAAAGGTTTACATTTAGTTAATTCTTTTTTCTGGAAAACAGTGTTAAAAACATGGTTAGATCTTAATAAGCATGGTGGATCTTTAGCATGTTCTTCTCTTTGTGGAACAACTGTGGTATTATATATCGGGGAAATGTTCTTTTCTTTCCCGATTGGATACGAGGTGGTATACTGATAGTTCAGGATATGTTTGGTGCCAATGGAATGTTATCTTTGCCTGAAATATGTAATAGGATTGGAGACTCACCCTCCAGAACACTCGAATATAATGTAGTAACCGCTGCTGTCCGACACTATGTTTCAAGTATAAGTGAAGAAGATCGTGTGTAACAGTGTTTTTTCAGATCCCCCTCTCTTTTGTGGTAAGAAATTGATAACCTGTAAGAATTTCGGAAAGCAATAGGTATGTTGCAAAAATCGGAACCCTGTGCCTTTAGCTTTTGGAAAAACAAATTTGGTATAGAATTTAAACAAGAATATTTGGCAGATCCCTCGCTTGTTACAAAGAAACACGACTGAGAGTGCTGCAGTGGAAAATTTTGCATAACATTTATCCCACTAATATTATGTTATGCAAGATGAAAATACGTGATGATAAAAAATGTTCTTATTGCACTGACGAAATCGATTTTATCGAGCATTTCTTTTATGAATGTCCAACTGTTAGATACTTCTGGAAATACATTTGTCAATTTATACTAGTACAGTGCGAAATTAATGTATCCTTATCTCTGGTTGATGTTTGTTTGGAAAGCAAAAGAGCATCGATATTGATGCAGTGAACCTAAAGAAAATTAATTATATAATTTTGATAGCAAAAATGTGTGTTAGTATTGCTAAAAAGACTGAATCAAAATTACCAATGTCCATGATATTGAAAATCAGTTAAGATATCGGAAAATTTAGCATAAAATCACATACAAAGGAAAAAAAAAAAAAAAAAAAAAAAAACCACACACACACACCTTCTGCGAATGCCTTCTGGAACAGAAAGTTTGGTACTGACTTAGACAAATCCACATGGTGTCTTGCCACAGACGTTACAAAAGAGGTAAGACTTCAAGTTCTCCACTGGAAAATACGACACAATATATATCCTACTAATATCATGCTTAGTAAAATGAAAGTAAAAGAGTCAAACAAATGCTCGTACTGTCTTAACACAACTGATTTCATTGAACACTATTTCTGTGAGTGTCCAATCGTCAACAATGTTTGGAGATTTATTGAGCAAAAATTTACTTAGAAACACATGCTCATATTAAATTATTAAACACAGATGTATTGTTTGGCATCAGTAAATCGATTGTTTCGAAGACAAATGATCAATGTATCAATTATATCATATTATTGAGTAAAATGTGTATTAGTATTTTCAATAAGACGAACACGGGTATCCCTCTGCAACTAATTTTTGAGAAAGAGTATAATGTCCAAAGGGGGTGTGTAAAAGGAAAACTTCCCTGGGTGGGCAAGAGAGTGTAAGTCTCATTATGCTTGGTGGGGGGGGGGGGGGGGGGGGGGGGAGCGGGGGGGAGGGGGGGCGGCAGAGGGGTGGGGGTGGGGGGTGGGAGGATCTCTGCGGGAGAGTTGCGGAGTGGGGGGAGGGAGGGTCGGTTATCTGGGCGGGGGGTCTGGAGAGGGGAGGAGAGAGTGAAGGAAGGAATACAAATATGTCTGTTGTCTCACTTCCTGGATTTCCCGTGTCTTCCTTGCGGACCTTTCATTTCGCTGTAAGGTTGGCTTCATCGGGGAACATCCAATTGGTGAGACGACACATAACAGGCTTCTTAATTTCATCTCTACGATACCGTTTCTTCCTACCTGTCTGTCTGCTCTTTGTCTGTCTGACGGTCTGTCTGTCTTTTGCTCACCACCGCCACCACCCCTCTCTCTCTCTTTTTTTTATTTTTTTTTTTTTTTTATTTTTTTTTTTTTTCGGGGGATGGTGTGTGGCGTGAGTAGTGCTTACGCACTTCGGTAGAGAGATTGAGGGGAAGGCCGGAAAATTTGGACCCAAGATTTCCTTTCAGGTGTGCACATATACGGGATGGGGGGGGGGGGGGGGGGGGGGGGGGGGGGGGGTGATGGACGTTTGGGGAGGGAGGGGGGCGATAGGGAGGGAAAGAAAAACTCCTAAGTCTTTTTCATGCGTATAGGCTTTCCCTTGTCTTCCTTGTCTTTCTGTTCGCTATAAGGCTGGCTGTATCGTGGAATAGCCCTTGTCTTCCTTGTCTTTCTTTTCGCTATAAGGCTGGCTGTATCGTGGAATAGCCCTTGTCTTCCTTGTCTTTCTTTTCGCTATAAGGCTGGCTGTATCGTGGAATAGCCCTTGTCTTCCTTGTCTTTCTTTTCGCTATAAGGCTGCTGTATCGTGGAATAGCCCTTGTCTTCCTTGTCTTTCTTTTCGCTATAAGGCTGGCTGTATCGTGGAATAGCCCTTGTCTTTCTTTCGCTATAAGGCTGGCTGTATCGTGGAATAGCCCTTGTCTTCCTTGTCTTTCTTTTCGCTATAAGGCTGGCTGTATCGTGGAATAGCCCTTGTCTTCCTTGTCTTTCTTTTCGCTATAAGGCTGGCTGTATCGCGGAATAGCCAATTGGTAAGACTATTTGGAACAAATTTTGTATTTACTGCTACGATGCCGCCTCTTTCTGTCCGTCTGTCTGTCGGTCTCTTCTCTCCTCTCCCCCCTCTCTCTCTCTCTCGCTCTCTCTCTCTCTCTCCATCTCTCTCTCTCTCCTCTGTCTCTCCCCTGTCTCTCTCTCTCTTCTCTCCTCTCTCTCTCTCTCTCTCTCTCTCTCTCGGAAAAAGTGAAAGAAAGAAAATAATTAAGTCTACTGTTTAACTTATGTTGTTTTCTTTGTATAAACAGCACAATATCAGCGTGAGAGTGCCAGTACACCACACATTAGACATAAACAAACCCGACACTTTGTATCAAACGCAAAAAAAACATTAAAATCAGCAAAAAGATGTACTTTTTAAAGAACATACAGACGATGCATGGAGTGAAAGAGACTGGTTGGAGGTAAAAAAAATTTAAAAAAAAAAAAAAAAAAAAAAGCTAGTAGTGGAAATTGTTTCTTTTTTTTTCCGATTTTTGTTTTTTTGGCAGATGAAGAGGACAGTGTGAAGCACCAAAAAATGAAGAGGTGGATTTTGGCATTAGGGAAAAAAAAAAAGAAAAAAAAAATCACCGCCTTAGGTGCTCCAGTGATCCGATAACTGATGCCAAAAAAAAAAAAAAAAAAAAAAGTCACAGATTCAACGGATTTGTAGAATTGGCTGAACGCGGTTTCAATAACAAAAAAAATACATTGAAACGTGTCATGATTGTGGTGGAAGAGTCACCCTGCATTGATGAGAAGCTGCATTCTGATACATACAGGTAACATTACAGATCAGTATGCGATATTCATTCAATCATTTCTTCTTTAGCGCGGTATTTTAGGGAAGGAAAGGTGTTTGTTAGTCGCTTTCCGACACGCGCCACCAGGACTTGCACAGAAAGACCCCCAAGGTACACTGAATTAAGCACGAGCAGCATTTTTAAATTTTTATTTATTATTATTTTTTTTAAGGTTCATATGCAAAGAAATCGGTTGTTTTGAAAATTTGAAGTAAACTGATTTCCCTGAAAGCATGCCAACCAAGGATAGCAGGAGGGGTACAACGATGGATTCACTACACATCTGTGACATGTTACAGAAGCCAAACCATCCCGTCGCCCTTTGACACCCCTTACATCCTCTGTGTGTGTGTGTGTATGTGTGTGTGTGTGTGTGTTTTGTGTCGCCATTCATCTTAAAACGCCCCCCCCCCTTCCCCTCCGCTCTCTCCCTCTTTCCTTCTCTCCCCTTCCTCACAAGACCACCCCTTCAATGTGGGTTAATCTAAACAGAAGACACGTGCGACAGCGCATAAATGACACTCAGCCGCTACCATGAAGGTACATAATATTATGTAAACCAGCTGAACTAGTTTTGTGCTCCCTCGCCTACACCCGCACGTCAGCAAGGCGTCAGTCATGGCTTGCACACACACACACACACACAGGTATCCATCAGTCCTGTCGCGCGTTGCATTCAGGCCAGGCGGCGAAGATCTTCGCTGACTTGGCGAGAGTCAGCCTTTCATAGCACACCTCAGCGGCAAGCGTGGTTAGGAAAAGGCGAGAGCCCGCTAGATTGTCTTAGGGCTCTCTCGCATACGCGGAGAAAAAAAAAAGGCTGACAGTTGTAACGTACATAGCAGAAGCTGAGAGAAAGCGAGCCGCGGGCAAGGCCAGAACTACCCCCACCTCCACTTTAGCACCCATCTACATGTGTCCAACATGTAGGCGTTCCTTCCGGGCCCAGATCGGCCTCACCACCCACACTCAGTAATTTTCTACCTGAGATTGAAGTCATGGTCATCTTCCAGATCGAAGGGCGAACAACACTGTGTTTGGGGCACGAAAAGTAGCCACGTTCTCTGATTGATATATATATATAACCCGACCCTTCAACAGCAAGAAGAGTTCGAAGAAGCAGTCACATTGTTAATCTGAATTTTTTGTCTTACACCCGTTCTTTTTTTTTTTTTTTTTTTTTAAACTCTCCTCGCCGCTGGCATCCCTCGTCGCAAGGAAAAGCCTGTGATCTTGCCAGTTATCACGCCTATGGCATCTGATGATGAATCAAGGGATCTTGTGCGTCTTATGTCTGCCAACTCCTCATTTAACCTCGGGGCTTTCTTTGATTTGACCTACACAAGCCGTGGACCTCATGATATCGATCCAAAATGATCAAGTCGTCAGACCAGCTTACTCCAGCTCATACTTAAGAAACCCTCAGCTTGCCTGTTCAGAATGGATTCGCCTCACTCAATCTTAATTTGATTGGATTGTTCCCCTACACCCACATCTCCCTTTTTTTCGTTCTTTTTTTGTTTTTTTTTGTTTTGTTTGTTTTTTGTTTTGACAATCTGTAATTCTTCTCTCCACCGGCTAGGTGACATGGTTTCTCACTTAATAATAACGAAGCTAGAGTGAAGTCAGGTTTCTACCATCAGACTGTCAGCCTGGTGACAATCAAGAACCCAGTGAAAATACCACTGAAAGCGATCTTGCATCTATATCTTGGTGTACTCAGCCAAAAAGGCTGACCTGGAGAAGATCGTGGGCTTTATCATGGCGGCCGGGTTACAAGTCTGACGCATCCAGCTTCAGTCGAACGCAGAAGAAGAAGAAGAAGGAAGGCAATAATTTCTGATCCTGCTTCTCTATTCTACTGTTCTTAGCCCACAAGTAAGCAATGTAGAATAGATTTTCTGATTTTGCATCTGTACTTATGTATATTCAGGCCAGAAGTAAGGAAAGTGGTATCTATTTTCTGACCTTGCACCTGTTACAGTGTACCCAGACAAAACGTAGGACCAGTGGTGCCTATTTTCTTTGACTTGTGAATATGTCTTGCCTTGTACGTGTAAATCATACCTGAACAGATCTATACATTCACATCAATGTTTGGTTAAATTGTCAGGATGATCAGTTGATACGTTCGCTTGTTAAACTGCTTTAAAGTGGTAGATTCTAACTGACAACTTCGTTTGCATAACCGCACTAAAAGCGGTTAATTCAACTATCTAATCATTTACCTAAATTGACAAAAGTTATTACCGTTCAATCGGATCACTTGGTTTCATATTGTCAAACTATACTGTCTCAGATCCCCTTACCCGCTTGTATAAGGAATTACAGTTGAAACAGTAAAATGAGATATGCTATATTTGTACTAACTCTCATCATGTTAGCCGAGGCCTCACGCCTTTCTTGAAAGTTCAGAGAGCTAGCATTAGGAAATGTTCAGCCAGAGCTCAGGGAAGTCGTAACAGTCAACTTCAGGCGCTGCAGATTCAACAGACATCCTGGGTCCCTGGCTCCACGACGCTGTCAAGGCACGTGACTGGGAATCCACGGCGACACAGGTCCTGGCGGTCAAGTGACAAGACCAGCTGGCCAGCCACACTGGTGACGTCACACAGCCTGGGAGACCCCCCCCCCCCCCCCCCCCCCTCTACCTCTGCACCCAGGCAACACAGCTTACGAAGAAAAGCCAGCCATACACTCCAGATGGCACCTGATATGTAAAGGCCATGACTGCCCTAACTCCTCGACTTCACCAGGAGAAATAATTGTGTAGGGACCAGTCGGAGAGAGACAAACATTTCTTGCCCCTCCCCCACTGAGTGTGTGTTTCCCTTTCTTCATTCTCGCACGCATGCATCCAATGTAAAGTTTTGTATATATGCACATTCACATACCTTGGGTCGGTCTGATCTTGCAGAATATTATACCTATCCCTATTCAAATTCTATCTTTCCATTTGGAGCATCAACATTCTTTCGCGGACTGGTGGACATAAAAGGAAGGTCGATCACTGCCGATTCTCAAAACATTGTAGTTATTTTGCGAGCAAAATCGAAAACTGCATGTGCATAATTTCAATGTATCACTCGTTCTAAGCTGCACAGCTCAGAGGGCGGAAAAAAAGTACCTTTCCAGCCATGAAATACCCAAACAAAGGAAGACATGATGAGAGGATTCAGTGACGCAGATGGCTGGTCGGAGTCATCGTATCGTCTGCTAACAAAAGGTTAGGACATTTCCGAGTCAGTATCATTAGCCAATCGGAATACACTCTTTATACTGGCCAATGAAAACAAAACGCAGCTTCGTATGCTGGATGACATTTTGGCGTCTGCTACCACAACGATAACCTGTTCAATCAAAGCTGATTTAATAAAATCACATTCAGACAATCATGCACATCATTCACATCGATGACCTGTTCGAATCGGGCAGAGAAACGATTTGCTTGCATCATTTTACGCATTCACGACTTGATTCCTGTGTTCTGTGTGTTCACCCTTTTTGTAGCAAGAAAGGAGCCGACTCATACTATACTATACTATACTATACTATACTATACATACTATACTATACTAAGAACGCTGTCTGGCTTTTGTCTTCTTGTTATATTTTTTACTTACCTTTGCTACTAATCACAAAAAGATTACACTTTTGTTAAAAAAAATCCCTCAAAGCATCTATGTTTTACGCTTTTTTTTTCTTTCTTTTTTTCTTCTTTTTTTTTTTTAGTTCTTGATTTGCAGATCTATTCGACTCCGTCTCAAAGAGGCGATCAACCTGAACACCATCCTGCTAACTTCATGAGCTGGAGTACATTTCCCGAACGGAATGATGTGTGTTTCCCTTTCTTCATTCTCGCACGCATGCATCCAATGTAAAGGTTTGTATATATGCACATTCACATACCTTGAGTCGGTCTGATCTTGCAGAATATTATACCTATCCCTATTCAAATTCTATCTTTCCATTTGGAGCATCAACATTCTCAACGCAGACTGGTGGACATAAAGGAAGGTCACTGCCGATTCTCAGAACATTGCAGTTATTTTGCGAGCAAAATCGAAAACTGCATGTGCATAATTTTAATGTATCACTCGTTCTAAGCTGCACAGCTCAGAGGGCGAAAAAAAAGTACCTTTCCAGCCATGAAATACCCAAACAAAGGAAGACATGATGAGAGGATTCAGTGACGCACTGATATAGATGACTGGTCGAGTCATCGTATCGTCTGCTTACAAAAGGTTCAGACATTTCCGAGTCAGTATCATTAGCCAATCGGAATACACTCTTTATACTGGCCAATGAAAACAAAACGCAGTTTCGTATGCTGGATGACATTTTGGCGTCTGCTACTACAATGATAACCTATTCAATCAAAGTTGATTTAATAAAATCACATTCAGACAATCATACACATAATTCACATCGATGACCTGTTCGAATCGGGCAGAGAAACGATTTGCTTGCATCATTTCACACATTAATTACAGTGTTCTGTGTGTTCATTTTGACCCTTTTTGTAGCAAGAAAGGAGCCGACTCAACTAAACTAAACTATACTATACTATACTATATTATACTATACTATACTATACTATACTATACTATACTATACTATACTATACTATACTAAGAACAATGTCTGGCTTTTGTCTTCTTGTTATATTTTTACTTACCTTTGCTACTAATCACAAAAAATTACACTTTTGTTAAAGAAAAATATCCCTCAAAGCATCTATGTTTTACGCTTTGTTTTCTTTTTTCTTTTCTTTCTTTTCTTTTTTTTTTTTTCTTTTTTTTTTTTTTTTTCTTCTTTTCAGTTCCTGATTTGTTGATCTATTCGACTCCGTCTCAAAGAGGCGATCAACCTGAACTCCGTCCTGCTAACTTCATGAGCTGAAGTCCATTTCCCCACGCTTGTCGGAACGGGTCAGCGCGCAAGCTCCCACACAAAAGGCTCAGTGATGCGTGCTCGCTCCAGTTGGCTGCCCATCCAAATCTACCCGTACAGTCTCCTTACCCCACGGCTGTCCTCAACATATTGTATGCGCGGTGCAACCTGCTTCTACCTCCTCCCTGTTCCCCTCCACCCCCCCTATACCCCCCTCTTCCCCCCCCCCCCCGCCTCTCTCCCCCTCCCCCCCCCCTCCCCTCCCAGCTTCGCCTCCCACCATGGTATGGTCGACGCACGCTTCACTACATCTGTTCAGCGTTGAGGTTTTAGAATACGTCGGCGGAAAACGCCGGATAAAACGGTGTGGAGGAGGGGGGGGGGGGGGGGGGGGGGGGGGGGGGGGGGGTAGGCGGTTAGGGCAAGAGTTGACTATCATCAAGAGCATAAACCACACACACACACACACACACACACACCACACGACGATAACACACACGAGCATAAAACACACACACGCACGCGCAGACACACACACATCCACAGAGTAAAACAGAGAGAGCGCGCACGCACACACACACACACCAACGTGTGTGCGCGCACACACAAAGCATGCACGCGCATTCTGACTGACTGAAACCATTTACTGTCAGATTAACATAGTGTTGTACTGACAAATGCACGCGCATTCACACACACACACACACACACACACACACACACACACACACACACATAACGCACGCATAACGCATACACGCACACACACACGCGCACACAGAGACACACAGAGAGAGAGAGAGAGAGAGAGAGAGAGAGAGAGAGAGAGAGAGAGATCAGCGGATCAGATCAGGTCTAAAACATGATTTTGAAAGGAAAACGGAGAATACCAAATTGCTGCCATTTGCATGACGCCAGCTATACGGTCATTATTTCGTCCCTTGAGCGATAGACCGAATCAATGTTTCTCAACGTCATCCAGCCAATATTTGGAGAAGAAGTTCGCTGCAGTCGTTGTTGATTCATAGCTCGGGGCGA
>CM031619.1:7065155-7072655 GCA_018398815.1 Conus ventricosus
AAGAGAGAGGAAAAAAACGGAGGAGACCGGGCGGTGCGGTGGGGGGGGGGGGGGGGGGGGGGGGGGGGGGGGGGGGGGGGGGGGGGGGGTATAATTTGATTTTCGACGGCCGAGCGCTGCGAACTTTCGAATGTCTTTGCACCTCTGCTGCGGTACAGAAAATCGTTGAATAATTTATCGCGTAGCACCCGACGCGAGAGCTGGAAGCAGTCGGGATGTCTTGTGGTCTATGCCTCGGCCTGCATGGAATCAGTTTGACCCCCCCCCCCCCCCCCCCCCCAAAAAAAAAAAAAAAAAAAAAATCTTGAGACAGACAGACGTTATCGCCTCTGAATAACTAGGACACGATCGCGCCGGTCGTAGCCTACGCGAAGCTCTTCCGTTTTCCGGCCAGGGACGTGTAGTAGATCGTGAACACTGACGTACATTTAGACCTTTCCCGTATGAATAATCAAACTCCATCGCAAGCAGCAGCAGCAGCAACAACACAGTGTCCGTTGCAGATGGCGGATTCTTCAGAGCCGGCCACTCCACGAATACGACACCTACCAGCTGAGCCATGATTCCGCATTACTGTTACAGCTAGTTTCCACGGACCGTGGTCCATCCGGTTCAGTGAACTTGTGTGTGATGAAGCCTTTATTGGTCAGCCTATTCAATGACCTTCTGTCCCATAAAGCCTTCCTGATCCATCTGTTCAAAGCACCGCGCGCGTTTACACTTTGATTATCCTGTTCAACGGTCTTCTGTGCTATTAACGCCTTGTTTGCCCCGTCCCACGGCCTTCTGCAACCAGTAAGGCCAGGTCATTCCGTTCAACTACCTGTGTGTCATCATGCCTGGGTCATTCTGTTCAGTGACCTGTGTGTCATCATGCATAGGTCATCCCGTTCATTGAATGACTGTGTGTCATCATGCCTGGGTCATTCCTGTTAAAGGACCTGCGTGTCATCATGCGTGGGTCATTCCTGTTCAATGACGTGTGTGTCATCATGCCTGGGTCATTCCTGTTCAATGACGTGTGTGTCATCATGCCTGGGTCATTCTGTTCAGTGACCTGTGTGTCATCATGCCTGGGTCATTCTGTTTATCAATGACCTGTGTGTCATCATGCCTGGGTCATTCCGTTCAATGACCTGTGTGTCATCATGCCTGGGTCATTCCGTTCAATGACCTGTGTGTCATCACGCCTATGTCATTCTGTTCAATGACATGTGTGTCATCATGCCTATGTCATCCTGGTTAATGACCTGTGTGTCATCATGCCTGGGTCATCCTGTTCAATGACCTGTGTGTCATCATGCCTGGGTCATCCTGTTTAATGACCTGTGTGTCATCATGCCTAGGTCATCCTGTTTAATGGCCTTGTGTGTAATTAAAGCCTGCGTCATCTAAATGACCTGTCTGTCGTTCAGTCTAGGCCATGCTGTTCAATGACCTTGTGTGTCATTTAATCTTACATGCTGCTCAAAATTGCGGGTGTTTGTGACTAGCTATCAATCTCACTGTTGGTTTTTTTTCTTTTCACTAATTACAAATGATTTTCCACTGGGTACGATGTGCAAGCCATAATTAAGCTCAAACGAGGAAACGTTTCATTTCAATAATTACGAACTGAGCACCTCCCACGATGATATAAGAACTTTAATAACTTTACATGGCCCAATAAAATATTAACACCTTTCCTTTATTGAAAAAAAAACCTCTTGAGTTGAAATAAACAAAAAACGGTCACCATTCCATATGTTCTCTTGGTTACTATATTTTTCCGAGTGAAAAACATAACGAAAAGAAAGACGCCAACAGAATGAAGATACGAGTGTTTAGGGCGCATTGTGAAGAGTGAACTGTCACTATATGTGCTGTTCCTGGCTTAGTTGAACGCGCCAGCAAACATGCCTGAGCACTCTCGCCTGTCAACAAGTTTTTCAGGGACTGCCACCGAAAAGTATTTGCCTGGAACTCACACAGAGACAATGAGAACGGAACATGGACGAGCTGTCAAAACCTGGGTCAAGGTCAAGTACATCCTGACCTCGAGTTCGACGTTTGACCGCGGTCAGTCTGTTTCCCAAAATTGCGCTTAAAATCGATTCAGTAAGTTTTTTTGCATGAACAGGGTGAGCAAATCATCAAGGACCTGCCATTTGGGCTAGATCCGCCGAACAGATCCTGACGATGTTCACCAGATTTGTCTTTGAGCCAGACTGCCACCAATTTTGGTTGATATCAGACTCTGCTGTAGCCTACCATACGTGGGTCGTTTGGAGTTACTGACAGCAGACAACTGACCGCAACAGACTGGAGCTAAACACGTACCTTTCTTTTTTGGCGGAAGCAATTACAAGGCCCACTATAGATAGCAGCAGCCACTTGTGTAATTATCAAGGTCCGGAACCATGGGGGTAGAAGTGAGGGGTGGGGCGGCGGGGAGGCCTCGGCAACCCCCCCCCCCTCATTCCCCTCCTGGCCTTCCTTATGTGTTGGGGGGAGGGGGGGGGGGGGTGTTGTTGGAAGAGGCAGAGTCGGGGAGGGGAGGGGGCGTTGGGAGTCATCTCTCAGGGTACGCGGCCTTTCCGTGGTGGCGGCCCTTTGTTGCGTCCGCCGAGTGGGGGCGTCGACCCGGTCAGATCCACGCCACGATTCTGTGATCCCACCATGGGCTTTTGTGGCCATCTGTCATTGAAATTCTTTCCCCTCCCTTTCACACGCCCCCCCCCCCCTCCCTGTCACATACACGCATACACCGACGGACACACACGCGAGTGACAAACATGTCCGCATGCATGCAGCACACATGCATGCTCTTACTGTGTGTGCGCGCACACACACACACACGCACGCACGCACACACACACACACACACACACACACACACACACACACACACACACACACACACACACCTCTCTCTCTCTCTCTCTCTCTCTCTCTCTCTCGTGGCACACACACACACACACACACACACACAACACACACACACACACTCACACACACATTCACACGTGGTGCGCACACAACACACACACGCACGCGCACGCACACACACACACACACACACCACACACACACACACACACACACACACACACACACACACATACATACACGTGGCGCGCGCGCGCGCACACACACACACACACACATTGGGTATTTCTCAGCTCCTGATTAGCGATCAAGCATGAGTTTGATTGGTTGGGTAACTAACTGACTGATTAAAATCTTTTTCCCTAATAGTAAAACAAACTCTCTTCTCTCTCTCTCTCTCTCTCTCTCTCTCTCTCTCTCTCTCTCTCTCTCTCTCTCGCTGTCTGTCTCATTTTTCACTCCCGTTTTCGTTCTCTCACAACACGCTTTCCACCCCCCCCCCCCCCTTTAAAAAAAATCTTTGCCAAGTCATTACTGTGATGACCAAGGAATTGTTAGCCTGCTCTGGTTTCCCCCACTACTAGTGTGTGTGTGTGTGTGTGTGTGTGTGTGTGTGTGTGTGTGTGTGTGTGTGTGTGAGTGAGAGGAGAGAGAGAGAGAGAGAGAGAGAGGAGAGAGAGAGAGAGGAGAGAGAGAGAGAGAGAGAGAGAGAGAGCGTGTTTGTGTGTGTGTGCGTGCGTGCGTGCGTGTCTGTTCGTTTTTTGTTTTGTTTTTTGTTGTTGTAATTTTCTTTAGTTTAACATCTCATTTAAAGTGATGGACCCCATCATCCAATCTCACCCAGCCCCATCAAACACACACAAAAAGTGTGTGTGTGTGTGTATGTGTGTGTGTGTGTGTGTGTGCGTGTGTGTGTGTTGTGTGTGTGCGTGTGTGTGTGTGTGTGTGTGCGCGCGCGTGTGTGTGCATGTTGTATTGTCAGTGGATTACGTAAACACCGAAAGCATTGACCCCACCCGGCACAACCCTCCCGGCTACCCCGGCTACACCACCCCACCCCTTCCCCTCTTTTCCACTCACCCCCTCGACTTTTGTCCTCTCCGCTTTATTTCTGCGCGATTTTCCTCTGCTTAAACTTCTCTAGTGCAATTCCCTGAAGTGCGCCATGTTTTATCCGCTACTTGAGGCTGACCGCCCCTAATGAGGTCAGAGATCTTGTTTACAAATTGAAGGTCTTGGATGAAGTCTATGGTCCGCAGAAGAATTAAAAAAAAAAAAAAAAAATTCGGGACATAAATGGGTATCACATGATTTTCATGTGATCATCGTATCCAATCAGATTCCGACGTTCCGCCCTTCCTCTACTCGTTCCCAGGCGAAGGCGTAGTATGGTCGATAACTCTAGCACATGCATGCGGGTCGACTTGTTGCAGACATGTCAGACGTTAATGAATAAAATCAAAAGTTTTGTGGAGCCGCTTTGCGCGTGGTGGAGCCCGTAACGTGAGTAAACTTGGAAAGTTTAGATAACACGTTATTTCTTGAAAAGGCATGCAAGCGGATTGAATTATTTTTTTTTAGCGCTGACTCAGTTTCTTCATCATCATGATCATGTTTCACCGAATCTTCGATCAGTGTTTTGGAAAGAAGTTGGCATGGTCGCTCCGTAGTTCTACTCATTAACGCCCGGGCTGATTTTCTGTTATTTCATGAGGTCACGCTGTTTGCTGTTCTTCGTTCTTTTGTGTATGATGTGGCATCATTGTATGAGATATTTTACACACTAAGCTTCTGTCAAAATCGAAGTCAACGAGATGGGTGCGTGCCCTGCAGAGAGAGAGAGAGAGAGAGAGAGAGCGTGCGTGCGTGCGTGCGTGCGTGTGCGTGCGCTGCTTGCCGACTGATTGTGAGCATGTGCGCACATGCAATGTAAATTGATTCTTTATGATACGTACTATTGATAATTCGCGTTTGCGGTGGTTTTGAAAAAAAAAAAACGATTGATGATTGATTTTGTTTGCTAAAATGAGTTTAGGCCACAGATGCAGAATGCATGCATGTGCTCATGCTATGCAGGTCCGTTTGTCTGAAAAGTGCAGTTAAACTGTGGTATTAAAAGGAGCTTATTGTGAGCCATACACGTTTTGAGCTGACTGCCACATGACGGTCACACACACGCATGCATGCATGCACACATGCACACACATGCATGCACGCATGCGCACATATACACACGAATGCATGCACGCACGCACAACATACACACACACACACACACATACACACACACACACACACACACACACACACACACACACACACACACACACACACACACACACACATACCTACCTCACTGACATACACAAACACACACACCACACACACACACACACACACACACACACACACACACACACACACACCCTCCTTCCTCGCATACACACATAGAGCTTACACACATGCTTATGTTACGCATACATGTACTGAAGCATATACACGCACACTGAAACAGACACATGCATTTACACACATACACACACACACATGCATACACATACACATATACGCGCGCACACATGCGCACACGCACACACGCCTGCACACACACACACACACACAAACACACACACACATACACATTTACACAGTAACACACACAAATTTTCATGCACCCGTCGGTGATAATGGACATTGATTTGTATTCAGAGACAGAACATGTTATGTATAGACGCACACAGACACATACACACACATGCATAGACCATATACCCCAGAGTATGTGAAAGAGCTACATAATTTTCCCATGTAAATCAGAAGCGTGAATAAAAAAAGCAGCAAAACAAACATGTGGACAGCAGTGCATTCAGCATAATGTAGCCCCTACCTCCTTCTTTCTGTCAAAGTGTTATGTAATTTTTCTCTGTGTTGATTGTTGGTTAAAATTAAAAGCTGTAACTGTGTCAGGCAAATGCATTAATTCTTTAAATGTTGTGTCTGTGCAGGTAGATCGGTCATGAGAGAACTGTCCCAGTCACTGAGTGTCACATGACACAAAACACCAGAACCAAAAAACAAAATCTGCCTGAACGCTTATAAAATAAATAAATTATACATCTGACAGAGCTGCTGTTGACACATCAATAACCAAAATGATTTGCAAACGACGCTTGCAGCGTTTACGCTCTTGCAAATGGTTCATTCTCATGATCTTCGCCGTGTTGCTGTTTGGGGTGTTACTTAGATACAATTACAATACTCTGAATGGTGATGATACTGGTTCCGTGTTCACCGCTATTTCCCAAGCATTGACAAAGAACAGTCCCAGTCAGAACATGTCCATGTAAACCCAGAACTGTTGCCAAAGGATGTGCCACCTTATCCAATGAAGTCAGTTGTGAGAAAAACCAACAAAGTTCTCCAGGGACCAGGGAAGTCTGACTTACACATTAAAGAAGTGTTGAGCTTGCTGTATCCACCGACATGGCTATCGGCAAAGGAGGCAGACGAAATGGCGATCTTGCTGAAAGACAAACTGTTGGAGATGAACTTGCCTAGCCCCATGTCTTGCAGTGACATTGGCCTGCACCAGCTTAGGGGTACTCTGAGCTTCTCCAGACGTAAATTTGTGGAGAAGATGGACCGACCTAGCGTCAACTACGGCTGGAATCCTTACAACAACCGGAACCAGAATCCGGTTCCGGGAGCGATGGCAGTGAAGAGTCAAAGTGAGGACGTGCAGACCAAGTCTTCCTGCTTGAAGGAGGTGCAGGACGACAGCTTCTGCAGCTCAGTGGGGAACTATCTGCTGATGAGGGAGATCTTCCTGTTCCGCTTTCTCCACCATCCCAACCTGATCCGGCTGCTGGGCTACTGCCTGCGGGGGGATGCCGTGTCCCGGGATCTGGGCAAGAAGGGGCTGGTGCTGGTGATGGAAATGGGCATGCCTCACTTCTCCAACGTGGGCACGCTGTCCTGGTCACGCCGAGTGCAGGTGAGCAAACCTGTCTTAATAGTGAGATCTAGCTGCAAAGTGAAGTGACTGCAGGCGGAAATCTAAACAAATTTTGAAAAGTGGTTTTAAGGCTTCGCCCATCTTGTGGCAAATTGGATGAAGATAGGTGATTGCTTGTTCATTTTTGTTGTCCTGAGTGTCGTGTATCTTGTCTGAAGAAGACCTAAGATGTTGAATGCGCCATGTTCTGTCTTGTGATTCGTTTGTCTAGGTTTTTTGGCAGAGCCTTAAAAATACTTTTCAGAATCTGTCTGATAGTGATTGCACATCACTACATAACATAGTATTGCCAAGGTTTCAGTGAGGAACTTCGTTTTCTTCCTTTGTTGCATGTAGGTCATTGTAGCATCTCTAGTTTAAAAAAAAAATTTTATTTTATTTTTTAAAGCACTTCACACATGCATGTCTTGAGGAGCAAATTCTTTTTCCATTCTTTTTTTCTTGTGATTTTTCTTGTTCTCTTTTGTTTTTGTCATTTTTGTTTTTGTCCAGTTCAGTTCTACATCGCATTGTGTCTCTCTCATACACTTAAGTAAATAAGTATCTGTGGTTTTATCGTTGCACCAGTGTCTGTGGATTTATTAGTTGTGGACAGGGGGGCCGGATAGCTCAGTTGG
>CM031619.1:7075136-7097636 GCA_018398815.1 Conus ventricosus
TAATTTGGGGGAAATGTAATTTGTGACATGTGGGAACAATTATGAATTTCTTTTTTTTTAAGAAAGGGACTGAAAAAGTTTTGGAAAAATATGCTAAAAAATTGTTTTTTGGGGATCACATGATTGATTCTATACGTTGATTATTAATTTGGTGAATCATTGTGATGGATACACATTTGAGATTCATGGCTGAAGATGGTTTAAGAGAAGTGTATATCCTTTAAAAAAAATTTCGGAGAAATTTTTTTTACCCCGATGGGGGTGTCATGTGACGTAGCCTCACATCAAGGCTGGACGCTCCACACATGTAGTTTAGTGATATGAATCATTTCCACATGCTAAAAACCTAAAAAGGAAGAATATTTATGTGGCTTGACTAGTGAAAGCGGGCGTCCCCAAATAATGGTGAAAATGACTCATTAAAGAAAAAAGGGGTGGTCATTGGTGAAAGTGACCACTGAGAGATAGTTTAATAAGGGGCTGTAAGTGCTGGTCATGTGTTTTGAACACTAAAACTGAGTATGCACTCACAGAGGGGGGAGGAAAGAATCAGTTTTAGCCCAGCAGTTGGCCTAGAGACTCGAACCTGTCAGACGCGGGTCCTCACTGCTGACCAGCATTACCAGGTGAGCCATAATATTTGGGAAACTACAGGGAAAACCTAAAGAAAAGAAAAGAAAGAATTCAAATTAAATTGGAAGCAGGTTTCTTACACGAACCTTATTCGTGTTTCAAGCCCTTCGCCCTTCACCCTTTCACTTTTCAACCCCGTAGGGGGTTAAAGATGGGCCCTGGTGTGGGGAACACACCAGTAGTTCAGCCCCAGCAAATAAGGACTCCAGGAGAAGAGTTGGAACTCATCATATCTCCAGTGACGGGAGAATTCAAGGGCCGATACGCTGTCTGAGAGAGACAGGGAATTATGACAGTATGGAGCGAGTCTTAATTCTGATGCAGGCATAGCATCAAGGAGTGAAAGAATTATTTATTCTCCTGGTCTGAATCTTGGGCTAATGTGATGTGAAGGTCATGACTGTACAGAAACTTGTATTGATGTAAATGGGAAAATTAGTTTATCTCTCAGTCTGAAAAGAGAGATACATGTATAGAATTTGTGTATAAATTGTTTGATGTGATTTAGTAAACTGTTTTCCCTGAAGGAGAGAGGGAGAAGAAAAAACATTCGGTAGTGCGCCTTTTGGTTGATTGGAAAGATTGCGTGTGCGTATGGAGTAAATGCTGTCATGAATGCGTGTGTGCAAAAGTGACAGTGTGACACTGGCACACATCACACGATTTGTACCAATAAATCCCCAAGTTATTTTTATTCCGCCAATGGAATCACTAGTCACCTACACATACACACACACCACAGCTGCTAGCGCCAACAAAGACTTGGGTACCAAGTGGTTAATGCATAACCTCCTATTCAAACTCATGTTCCATTCCCCAAAGCTACCCATTGTACTAACAGCCTGGACTTCTCTACCAGCCAGGACTGAGCTTCAAGTAGTTACTACACTCTATAGACAACAAGGTGCAAATCACTCAATAGGCCGAAGCCTTCCATTCATTCCTCAGAACAAGAACGACTGAATGGTCGCTGTACTGTGCCTGCGGGCTGACGGTCGCCTACCCGTGACGTCACCTGACACGATTGCCTTCCTTTCAGTCCCACTGGAGAACCCAGTGAATAGCCAGCCAGTGGTGGACATTCTCCTTCACCAAGGACCGGCAGGTCGCATGTTCTTGTTACTACCCCCCCTAGACATGCGAACCACTCCCCAGTAACTCTCCCTCCTTCAGTATACGACTCGGGGTATTCCCCTCTGGTGATGCCTGAGTTCGCACACTTGAAGAACCCAAGGAACTTGCTCTCAACAACAGCAAAACTACCATTGATTTGCCTAAATGCCCGAGAACATTCGGCCGACTCATGACAATGACAATTTAGAAAATACAAAAGGAACAAAATTCATCAAAAAGTGTGAATAGCAAAAACATTAATATTGATGATGTTAATAATAATAATGATGATGATGATAATGATAATAATGATAAAAAATAATAACTGTAATAGTAATAATAATAACAACAACAACAATGATAATTATAATAATAAACAGTAAACAAGTGGGGTAACGTTTGCTCCATAAGAAACCTAACACAGAGAACTTTTATTCAAGACTGGCACAGCCTTTAAACTTGAATAAAGTCAGACAATTACATAAACGAACAATCTAATAGTGGGGGGAAAAACAAGCGCAGGCCAACAACTGAACTGTCTTCATAGTAATGACTTGGCAAAGTTTTGGACTTAAGGAGGAGGGGGGGGGGGGGGGGGGGGGGGGGGGGGGGGGGGGGGGGGGGGGGGGGGGGGGGGGGGGGGGGGGGGGGGGGGGGGGGGGGGATTTGAAGATGGAGAAACTGGGAACATGAAATTAAGAAAATATATTACAGATATGAAAACTCTTCACTAGCTGCATAAGGGAACCATCGCAATCCTTTTTGAAGGCAGATATATTTGTATTGCCTGCTCCGAGGCCTTTCGTCCGCTGGGTCGGAACTCATCAGGGAGACAGGGCTGGTTTGTATCTGCGCTCCTGGCGTCAAATAGAGACACTAGTAAATACAAATATATCTGCCTTAAAAAGGATTGCGATGGTTCCCTTATGCAGCTAGTGAAGAGTTTTCATATCTGGAATATATTTTCTTAATTTCATGTTCCCAGTTTCTCCATCTTCAAACTCCCCCCCCCCCCCCCCCCCCCCCCTCCTCCATTAAGTCCAAAACTTTGCCAAGTCATTACTATGAAGACAGTTCAGTTGTTGCCTGCGCTTGTTTTTCCCCAACTATTAGATTGTTCGTCTATGTATTGTCTGACTTTATTCAAGTTTAAAAGGCTGTGCCAGTCTTGAATAAAAGTTACTCTGTGTTAGGTTTTCTTATGGAGCAAACGTTACCCCACTTGTTCACTGTTTATTGTTTGCTGTTCCCTGCCTCATTTCATTTCATTTCCAATTATAATAATGCTAATAAGGACCTAGTACAGCGTATCAGAGGCGGATCTTTCATTCAGTTAGTATCGCCATGAGATATGTCATGTCTTTCAAACGCAGAAAGAGCAAAGAAAATTTCCAAATCTACAAGGTCGAACACCTCAACGAAACCAATGAACAAAGCTTCGTCGGTTATTGAAGTTTACATATTTTATCCACATCGCTGGCCAGTGCTATCGATCAAACTGCGTTGGGGCGGAAAATGTTGCATAACAGCAGTCGGGTAGGTAGTCGTACCAAGTATTGTATGGCATTCCATTCGCGTCGAAAAGATTTGAAGCTTGCCATACAGATGTATTGAGAGTAGATTCATCTAGACTACTCACATGATCTTGACACGTTAGCAATAGCAGATCTATGAATTTGATCACAGAATATCCGTTTCTTCCATTAGGACTAAAGTGAACTACCAGTGTGAAATAGGAACACGTCTGTTAAATCAGCTTGAAGCTTGGATGTAATGTTAATGATTTTATTCATTTTTATGTTCCCATGCAACACAATGCACCACTAATGCATTAGACTGGCGTGAGCCAATTCACATTGAGTGTGTACCTCATTACAAAGATTGGTGCGTGTCTCCCGCAGTTGTGAGGACGGATGGGGTTGGGGCTGGGGAAGATTTGGTATGGATATTTTAGAGTGACACGTCATCCGTTGTGTGCCAGTGCGGGTGTGTGAACATGGATGCCACTCTGTGTGTGTGTGGTGTGTGTGTGTGTGTGTGTGTGTGTGTGTGTGTGTGTGTGTGTGTGTGTGCGTGCGTGCGCGTGCGTGCGTGCGTGCGTGTGTGTGTGTGTGAGAAGGGCCACTCTCGGTGAAAGCAAGCTCTAACACAAATAATCTCCCTTGCAGATTTGCGAACATCATTTGGATTAAACAATTTTTCAAACAATAATGAACGAACAGCGAAAAAAAGTTTTTAAAAGAATAAAGATAAACACAGAAAAAGAAAGAGAAAAAAGAATGGCGAATGTAGTCAGTTATCAAAGAGACTAGGCCAAAGCAACTCTCTCTCTCTCTCTCTCTCTCTCTCTCTCTCTCTTCTCTCTCTCTCTCTCTCTCTCTCTCTCTCTCTCTCTCTCTCTCTCTCTCTCTCTCTCTCTCTCTCTCTCTCACTCTCAAAAGAATCATCGCTTTCAAAATATTCGAATAATGTACATGGAATGAAGTCAACATGAGTGAGTACATTGTTAACAGCTGTTAAGCTTAAATACTTCATACTTCTGCGTGGGTAGACGAACTCTAACGACGACTCAGCTAGAATTAATATGATTCGTGGCTCTTCTTAGAATCACCTTCATCCTAAGATCCGTATATGATCTTCGGCCCTCGAATTCAAACTTGGTGAAATGAGATGAGCCTACTCGTCCGCTCTGTCAGGGCAAGCAAACAGTGGAACATGCCCTGAGTTCATGCAAAGCAGTGCCAGCCCAGGGAAGGTACACTTGGAGACACAACCAACTTCTTCTTCAGGGGATCGCACATGCCATTAGTATTGGCAGAGGAAAGGCTATGCCACTAGGAGCTCCAGCAACGATATTCTACGTGGCAAAAGGCCGTGGTCTGGGACAGCTGTGACATCAAGAACACAGGGAGCCGGGGTTTACTGGATGGAGTGAATCACTGGGAATGCATAGCAGACTTTCCAGAATTGGAGAAAAAAAATCATCCAGAGTTCTTCAGGAAGAGTGATTTGAGATGGGATTTTGTATTGCACTTAGGATCACCAAAACGAACGATTGTGACTGAGCTCACTGTGCCACATGAAAGCAGAATGATGCAAACGCAGATCAAGACTGAAAAGTACGCCTGTCTAGCCAGCAGCTTGGGGGAGTCTGGCTTCCAAGCTGTAGTTCTTGCCACAGAAATCGGAGCAAGGGAGGTTGTAGGTACGTCAGCCTATGATCTCATGAAACAACTCGGGATTTTTGATAAGAAGAGAACTAGAACCCTAAAGGTTGTGGCATAGGTAGGTGAAAAAGAATTTCAGTCGGATCTGTTCGAAAAGGGACAAAAGTGAACTTTATAAGGCTTAAATTTCCCCGAAGTAAATGAGACATCCGTCTTAATAGGAAATGCCTCGAGGCACTAGCCATCCTGAAGATGCGGGTTCGAATCCGGCAGCGCCAGGGAGAAAAAAAGTGCTTCTAGGAGTCATGATCCGGATGCGGCTCACCCCCCTCAGAGTGTGAAGATTTCAGGGCTGAAACATTTGTCTGGAGGAAGGGGTGGGACGGGGTGGGGTTCTTCTCTGAACACCCTCTGCTGCCAAGCTGTCCCCAGCGCTGTCTTTCAAAACGTGGCACATTAGAGTGTCCGTTCTTGATAACTCGGCTATAACATCACAGTAGCTCAGCAGGTTTAACAGAAACTGGGTCTGAATGTGTTTTGATTAACGAAATTTTGTATGTTTAACTTCTATGTGTGATAACTGAGAAGACAGACTGAAGAATTCATTCCTCTGGCCAAACTTGGCAGGAATACCTTGAAAGAGGTAATAAATGCCTTATTTACAAACACTTGAAGTTTGATGTTTGCAGTGAAAAGTTTGTTACCCAAGGTAGGCGACGAATTCCATTTTGTGTTTGATTGCCCACAACATACGGCTTTGTGTCACCAATTTCTTCCCAAACGACATCTGAGAGGGCGTTCAATGTTAAATCTGTGTGACGATTTGTTAAGTAAATCGTCGAGGAAATGTATTCTGAATTTATCCATGTTCATTGAATTAAGCAAAACGGTTTGAATAGACCCATCTGTAGATCAAATACTTTCTTCATTGATCACAAATGTAATTTGTACGACTGTTTCTTCTTCTCCTATATTCATGGTGATAACCATTTTGCCCGTTGTTCATGTTCTCCTTACCCCAGAAGGGGGTGGAAGGAAATAAATGTTGGCATAACTGTTACTGCTAGATCCATTGCAACTTGACTCTAAATTAAACTGAGACAAATGAAAATATTTAGGTGGTTTAATTTTTAGGTTACAACCTTATGTAGCTTCTCTCCATGATTTTCAATGTCAGATGGACACTCCTATAAAGTTTGATAGACCCGTACTTTCAGTCTATCTATCTATCTATCTATCTATCTATGGGTCACAATGAAAAAAAAATCATACGTCACAGCAGTCGTCTAGTCTACAGTAAACAAGGCATTCCTCGTTTATCTGATGTCCCTCTGAGTCAAAACAGAGAAATAATAATAATAATAATAATAATAATAATAATAATAATAATAATAATAATGTATATTACTTATATAGCGCATTTCTTGTTGTACAACTCAATGCGCTTACATCCACCATTTGCACTTATTCATACAATTTTCATACACACCGCAAACAGAAAATACACAATGGCAGACGCACCTACATGCATAAACTGCCTCACCGAACTAGTTGTGGAGGAATATAGGAGAGATCTAGTCATCTACAGAAGAGAATAGGCTTTTTTGAAGAGGTAAGTTTTGAGCTGGATCCTTCCATTACATTTCTCTGGGTCGAATGTACTGGAAGGGTGGGGTGGGAGGTGGGGGCTGCAACAGATAGTCTCCATATCTTCTACCCCGCCCCTTTTCATTGGGAGCCGATGGAGCCCCCCCCCCCCTCACACACACACACCTCCTGCCCCCCCCCCCCCCATCCCCCCCCCCCACACACACACACTCGTTCCTACTCCCTGGTTTCGAATTGTTTACGAGAGAACAGTGCTCTGTCGCACAGACGTAGGCCTACATATTGCAAAAAGTTTGCGGTATAATTTAGAGTTAGTTCCTGCCTGTTTCTCTCTTTTTTGTGTGTGTGTTTTACCTGTGTCGCATTGTGGAATTACTACAGACAGCATCCCCCCCCACCCCCCCCCCCACACACACACACACATACACATTGATTTGTGGCGACACGCAAGTTTACCCTCTGAGCAGAAGTGGGCTTGGCACTCTGAACGATTTGCGTAGTGAAAAGCATGGTCCTCTGAACGCATTACGATGACTCGCTCCCCCCTCCTCCCGACCGCACTCCCCTCCCCTCCCTCCACCTGGGTACTCTAGCTATCGGCAAGGTGTTATGTAAGAGAGGGCACAGGTAAGGAAATTGAATCATTTATAGCTGACGACATGTTTATGGGCGGTGAACTTTAACCCCCAAATACTTTTTTCTTTTATTTTTTTGGTCGTGCGGCGTACATGAGAAGATAAGTGGTTTCTAGTTCTTTGTTTTCAATGTTCTAAATGTTATTTGTTTTTGCCCGAGGAAAACCAAAGAGGTCGAAATGCATTGTCTTGTTCTGTACTTCGTTCGTCTATGTCATTGGCTGTAACTAACCCCCTTACTTTCCAAAAATAGATATACTGGAGAAAGAAAGAAAACCCGAAAAATATTCATTGATGAAAAAAACAAATGCGCAGTCATAAAGGGAAAAAGAAAACACGTACACACCTTGAATATGCATGCCTGGTCCATTTTTGGTGAAAGGGAAATACCGAAATGTTGCATCATGGGACAATGTTTGACTGGGTCATGTGATCGTGGTGTGCTTGCGTGTGCCGGTGCGTGTCGAACTCACTCGTGTGGGTCAGGCATGTACGCGACGGGTGTAAGTCAGTCACATCTCTTCGGTTGTCTGGGGCAGGAGTTTTCGTGTGTGCGAGTCGCCATCCTCGTTTTCACTGTTTGATCTCCCGGCGAGGGTGAAGACTCCGATGTGACTGACAGGAGTTTCAGTGTTCAACCGGCCAGTTGGTTTTGCTATTTTGTCCCCCTCACCTTCCCTGATTTCAGTTGCGGACAGAGAAACATGGATCGTTTTGTGAACACCGGTCGACAACCGATTGCCATGGAATACCCCGAAGATGCTCGCGTTTCTTCTCACGGTGTCGTTTCCCACCCCACGAACATCGTAAACGGCGGATACCCAGTGTTCCAACCTCACCCTGTGGAAGCGGCCGAGCCTGACAAACCCATAGGTGCTGGGGCGTTCGGTGTTGTTTGGTAAGTTGGATGATTTTTTTTTTTTTTTTTTTTTTTTTTTTTTTTACACACGTGTGTTCCCTCCGAGGATAACCCCATTAGATTGTCAGAGTCCTAGTTTAGAGGCCCCCCCCCCCCCCCCCCCCCCGCGACCGAGAGAATGGCTTCTTTTCATGGGAGTTGTCGATGACGGACACGAAGAGGGGCCTCTAAACTGGGAAATTGCTTAATCATCATCCCCATTACAGGAGTCGATGACCTATGCAGTGACAGTATGACAGTCGCAGTCACTGTGTCCGGCAGTGATGTGGCCTCAGTAATGGGTTTTGCTAAACAGCCGGATGTAACTTGTAGTGACAGGTCACATTTTTGTCAAGTTTGCTCATTGTAAAGCCAGCCAGTCCGTTAATTGTGTGTGTGTGTGTGTGTGTGTGAGAGAGAGAGAGAGAGAGAGAGAGAGAGAGAGAGAGAGAGAGAGAGGAGAGAGAGAGAAATACAATCACATGGAACCTTTTCATGCTCCTGTCTTTCTGAGTTTCTCCCCCTTTCACACACACACACACACACACACACACACACACACACACACACACACACACACACACACATGTACACTCATACACTTTACTGGCGATCGTAGCAAAAAAGAAAAAAATGATTGTCAGTGTTTTTTTGTGCTTGGTTGATGGTAACAGATATACTGTAGACCTTTCTAAGACAGTTGAACACACACTTCTTCTTCTTCCTAAAATACTGGTTCACTCAAAAACGAGTAGGTCACCAGCGCGCATGTTAAAAAGTAAAATAAAATAACATAAAATAGTGCGACTCAGACTGTTGGCCCCTGGAGCAAATTTGGCAACAAGGGGTCGCACTCGATATTCAAGAAGTTAAAAGCAAAGGCCAAATTCAGGCCCAGGTAACAGTAAAATATCTGGGGAAGTAAAAAATAGAAAAAACGTCAATATGCAGATCTCAAAACTGTTGTATCAATTTGTTTTTTAAAAGCGATTGCATTTGTGGCAATCTTGATGGCACCCGGCAGTGAGTTCCACAGCCATACAGAACTGGGATAAAAAGAATGTAAGTGGCTGTCAATATTTGATGCAGGTATGGTATAACATTGACCACCACTCCTGGTGCTACTTTTATTCAATACTAGTTGTTCCATTGGAATATCAATTACTTTAGCTCTGCCTTTGAAGAAGATGTTAAGTTTGATAAAAGCTCTTCTCTCTTCTAAGGGTTTCCATTCTAATTTCCTCATTTTCTTCCTAGTATTCCCCTTTTCTCTGATGTGGTTCCCTGTTACGAACCGTGCTGCTCTCTTCTGAATCTTTTCGAGGTTATCAATGTCCTTTAGATGGTAAGGATCCCAAACTGAGCAACCATGTATTCCAGTACTGGTCTAACCAGTGTTTTGTAGCAGTCGTCTTTAACCTTTTGGGGGCAGTCATTGATATTCTTGTATAAGAAAGCTAAGATGTTATTTGCTTTCTTACATACTAAATTGTAATGTTCTTTCCATTTGAGACGACTATCTATAATCACGCCTAAATATTTTGCAGCATTAGTTTCTTTAAGAATAGTATTATGGATAGAATAATCTGATCTAATTGGTGAGCGTTTGTTACATATACGCAACTTTTGGCACTTTTGGGGATGAAATTCCATTTTCCAAGTTCTTTCCCACTCTTGTAAAGCGTTTAGATCTTCTTGTAGAATGCGTGTATCATTCTTGCTTCTGATTGTTCTATATACTAAGCTGTCATCTGCAAAAAGCCTTATAGTAGTTCCAGGAGAGAGATTTCTACTTATGTCATTTATATAAATTAAGAAAAACAAGGGCCCCAGAACAGTTCCCTGTGGTACACCTGACAAGACTGGTTTACAATGGGATGACGACCCTTCCACAACAACTTTCTGCGTTCTCCCAACGAGGAATGATCTAGGAACACTAAACACACACACACACACACACACACACACACACACACACACATACACACACACACACACACGAGTAACATTTTGTTAAGTTCAGTTGTGTAAAGAGAATAAATAATTGTTGTTGTTGTTGTCGTACCCTGGCTAAAAGACTCCAGGGATCATCCGAACAGCCGAAGCATTTGAACACTACGGCACAAATGCATCAGCTGGGATGAGAACATTACGTGTGTGACCGTTTTTGATTACCCCGCCACATGGGCAGCCACACTCCGACTTCGGGGGATTTGGGAGACTGATAATGTTATGCTAGGAGCTTGTCACGACTGAAGACAATCCCACATAACTATGCAGAGCATAACAACATTTTGATGTAGCCTTGGTGTTCTGGCCTATGTCAATTGGTCTGACACAGCCTTAAGCCAAGGCGTGAATAAATAATTCATAATGGAAGTCTTGGGAAAAGACAATGATACATCCTGACCAGCATGATTGATGCAGCGTGTCGGTCAAGCTGGTGAGTCTGACACACGCATAGAGTAACAGTGATTTTTTTTTTTACTTCAGAATTTTGTCATGCCAGATTACATTCCCCTCCTCCCATACCTGAACCTCTTTCCCTCCCTTCTCATTATTGAAGTATCTCTTTACAGCAACTTGAGCAAGTGTATCATGTCATGTATGAATTCAGATGTCTAACACAGTAACAGACAAACAAAACAGTTTGTGGCATATGAAATAGAATTTGTTTTAATTGTGTTAAGATATTTATAAAGTAATGGACTCGTGTTAATCTCTTTTTTTATTTTTTTATTTTTTTAGTGTTGCTGGAGGAAATTTGAGTTATGCTGATTCATGTTTTAAAAGTGAGTCATTCTTTGCTTCTGGTCACTATTGGGGGTGACTCTATTTCTCATGCTGTAAAAAAAAAACTTGTCGCTCTCAGACTATATTTCTTAAATGAAAGTGTTCTTATAGTTTTGAAGAAACGGCACCATCAGAAAAACGTTGGTAGTTTCCATGATTTTTAGTAATGTTAATTTAAACATCGAAAATGCCTTCAAAATGGCGTCCGAAAAGGGGACCGAGAAATGTTGCCCAAAACAATGGCTTCATACAATGCATGACAACTGTTAAAACTGTTTTTGAGTGTTTGCTATGTGGTAAAAGTGTTTTTTCTGCGCTATGGTAGTCAATATTTTCGCACCGCTTTTTTCGTTTTCATAACACATCATTAATTTACAACCGTCACCTGCGTTACCTTTCGTGTCACACATTCCGATCGTCGATTGCTGTCTCCAGTACAGCATGTAACATCATATAGCGAAAGGCAGACCGGTAAATGCATGTAGTCGATAGAAAAGAATATATTGAAAGAATGATTCAGGAAATAAACGCTAAAACAGTCGAAAAGTAGACATTCGAAAATTTCGCGTCGCATGTGAAACGCAGTAACGCTCCAACCTTTGAAAGCCCCCCCTTCGACAACAAAGCTAAAAATAGAGTGCACAGATGACGTTGCCTAAACGGTCCATGATTAAGCACAAACCTGTGACGTTTCACACAGAAATAGCTACGCAAAAGCTTGTGGGACACAAAATAGAGTGACGCGTCACGCTTCGAACTCTGAGTGAAACGCGGTGATGCCGGTGCGGGATTTTCCAGTTTTGGCCAATATCATCACGGAAGAACCGATTTCAACTCAAATATTTGCTTTCAACTGCATGAAGGTGAGTTATTAATGTTTTCTTAATCATTATTCCTTCGTTTTACTGTCATGAATAAGATAACAGTTGTCTTGATCTTTTACAATCTGTACTTAATCGGCAAATTTCGACCGGTTGTTTGGTCCAACACATGGCGTCAAGTGTAACACAGTTCGACATTTTATCAAAATCATTGTTTCCGCAGCATGGTAGCTATGATTGAATGCATGGATATGTCAGTTATTTGACAAATTGTCGTGTCTGTTGCGTCAAAGTTGATGATTATGACATAAAATACCAGAATCGCGTTTAACACAACCTTGTTACACATGACACGAAATTTGGATATTTTAATCATCGTGTCACAATGTAACTGTGTGAAGCGCTGGTAACATACTATGTTTTAATTGTTGCATGGGTGTGTAAAACTTGATGCACTTATAATGAAATTAATTGTAGGTGTTAATTTACGCAAGGTGCCAAAAAAAGTCACAGCCAAGTGATGAAATGTGGCTGAATTCAGCAGAATTCATGTAGTGTCACCTACATTACACTTGACACAAAATCTGTGTCTCATGAAACTCTGTTGTTCCAGTTTAGATAAGTGCATCTATCTTCATTTCTGCAAAAAAAAAAATATAATCATTGTACATTATTCTTTTTTTTTTTTTTTTTTTTTTTAAATAGTATATTTCTGGTTATTTCTGTGTAAATTAGAGAAAAGCTTTTTTAAGAAACTTTGGCAGCTCAGTTTGTGTGTTTCCTTCCTGTTTATTTATGGTCATTCCTAGTTTTACTGATTGTGTCATTGTGAAAGTGTGACCATTTGTATGTTAAATGACAATGTTACCAACTGTTTTAATCTCAACTTTTTTTTTTTTTACAGGTGCTTGCAGTTGGCAGACACTGTGTGGTCCTCACAGTGGAGGTCCAGACGGAGAAAGGACCACAGGCCATGGAAGTGCCTGAGGATGACTTTGTTGTGAAATTCCTCATCTGTGCTGGGAAATTCTATATTTTCCCAAACAGAGACCAAACCTTCTTAGTTAGTATCCAAAAAGGACGCAACAAAGATTGACACGCCAGCAGTTGACACCCATGACCACTACTTTTTTTTTAAAGAACTGCCAGCAGAATTGACAGTGTGTGTGTGTGTGTGTGTTAACACTTACAAATTAATTTTCTGTAAAGAACAAGAAATCTACAGTGCTGATTAAATATGGTTTGTACAACATTTCGATCGTATTTCTCATTTGTTTCTAATGAATGAAGCCAAGGGTGTGTGGAAGGGGGGGGGGGGGGAGATTAATAGGATTTGTAAAGGACTTAAAGTCCTAGACAATGATAGATAGTTAGTTGCTAAAGTTCAGTGTGCTCACTTTGAAAGTGATGTTGGTGTCATATGTAACGCAGTTACGCTTTATGGAAACGGTCACATATTCTTGAAAGAAAATGAATAACCTTTATTTGCCATATTCATTTCATTTTTTGGATCAGGGGAAAGAGCACAGACCATATTTGGCAAGCAGTTGTTCTTGCATGAGTAACAGCAAATTACTAATGAATGAAGTGTAACTGTGTTACGGTGTCACATAAACGAGTCAATGCTGGTATCACAGGCAGAAGGGTGATAGCATCAAATCTGTTCATGCACACTTCTAATAATGTCTGCTAATAGGCTGCCTATGGCCAGTTTTCATTTTTGTACAAATAAGGTATTTTACTATTGATGTGGTGTCAACACGTAACGCAGTTACTGTTCCAACACCTTGGGTCTTCCCATGGGCATAGCATAGCAGCAAGTAATGTCACAGATTTCTTTCTTTTAGGGGATGCCTTTGCTTACCTTGAGGTGACAAATTACAAGTTTTCACACTTGTGCAGCCATTTTGAAATTTTGACACTTGGTCCCTCCTTTAGTTACCAGTAGCAAAGAATGACTCAAATTTGAATTAGGATTGAAAAAAAAAAGAGTTTGTGTGATGCTGTTTTGACCACTGCTGGTTTCCTGACATTGATCAAAAACCACAATCAATGGATGATCAGGGAAACAGTATTAACAAAGACATGGATTGTCACATGGAGTTTTTGCCAGGGCAAGAACAATGCTGTCATGAACTTGAAGATGACTTTCTCAGGCATATTGCTGTGAACTTCAGCATTGCACTCACAGGTATATTTGTTAGTGTGAACTTTATCACTCATATATATATACATTTTTGTGGACTGGAACGTTACATTCACAGACACATTGTTGTGAACTTGAATAATATACATGCCTCTTGTTTTGAACTTGAGTGTAACATTCACAGGCAAACGTTGTTGTGAATTGGAACATTACATTCACATGCTCTTTTGGTTCATGTTGTGAACTTGAACGCTTCACTCATAAAATGAACTTTAATGTTACATCGATTCACAGGCATGTTGGTGTGAATTTGAACGCTTCACTCATAAAATGAACTTTAATGTTACATCGATTCACAGGCATGTTGGTGTGAATTTGAACGCTTCACTCATAAAATGAACTTTAATGTTACATCGATTCACAGGCATGTTGGTGTGAATTTGAACGCTTCACTCATAAAATGAACTTTAATGTTACATCGATTCACGGGCATGTTGGTGTGAATTTGAACGTTACAGCTCTATACATGTACATACATGTTGTTATGAACTTGAACGTTACATTCACAGGCGTGTTGTTGTAAATTCAAACATAACAGCTCACAGACCCCCAGTTCAACTACTCAAGTGATGCTTGACATGGAGAACCGACTCCAGAGAGAGAGAGGGAGATGAAAGAACATTCTTCATTGACTGACAAATTGCTAGATAGGCGAGTAAAGGATGCCAGATTTTCAGAAGGGTAGTTATTAGCAATTCAGCAAAACTTTTAAGTTGAATTTTGACTCTGTGGAATGCAAGTACCAAAGTTTATGTTAGGGTCATGAGGATAGATCTTCCTATCTGATTATAAACTCCGTGCTGTACTGAGGTGATCAAGAACCGAGGATTAGGACTGTGATGTACTGTCTTAAAAGTAAAAGGAATTTAATTCTTCTTTGCTTTAAATTTCAATCTAACTAAGTGTGCCCTGTCCCTGGCACCCACCCCTTTGTTCTGCTCTCCCCTGAATCTTTTTGTTTCTGTACATCGTCCATTGTGAATTTACTATAATTTTTCATACATGTACAACAGCTCTTTCAAGTCATTGGCTTGATGTCTGCCTGTCCCGTGTTCTGTAAACTTCGGTTTTACAGTGAGAAATGGAAGTGATTGTCTGCAGCAGAGCAGAAGATAAGAGACAAACACTGCCTTGGCTTAAGGCTGTGTCAGGCTAATTGACATAGGCTAGAACACCAAGGCTACATCAAAATGTTGTTATGCTCTGCATAGTTATGCGGGGATTGTCTTCAGTTGTGACAAGCTCCTAGCATAACATTATCAGTCTCTAAAATCCCCCGAAGTCGGAGTGTGGCTGCCCATGTGGCGGGGTAATCAAAAACGGTCACACACGTAATGTTCTCATCCCCAGGTGATGCATTTGTACCATAGTGTTCAAGTACTTCGGCTGTTTGGATGATCCCTGGAGTCTTTTAGCCAGGGTACGACAACAACAACAACAACAACAACAGAGACAAACAAACTAAAGTGAAAATTAATTAATACAACAGACAGTGAGTGTTCCTTGTAGTGCAAACTTCATTTTGACAGTGAAAAATAACATGAATGTCCATCGTCGCCAGTGGTGCAGAAATCAAAAGGAAAAAAAAAAAAGAAGTGAAATTCAGGCAGTGAGTGTCCCATGTCCTGCAATCTTCTGATCTTCTGTTTGACTGTGACGAAAAAGAAAATGAATGTCTGCTAATAGTGCAAAAGAAAACAACAAACTAAAGTACCATGGACAATGAGTTGGAGACAACTTGGACATGACAGTCAAGTCAATAGCTGAGTTGGACCATGACATGACATTGATCAGACATTGATGTTTCATGTAAATCACAGGTAAGTGAGGTTTTAAAGTGCAATTTGTCGGTAGACTGAAAAGTGGAAACATGAAATACACATTATAAATATGGTCATAAGTCATTATAAATATGGTCATAAGTCATTACGTGTAAATTTTACAATTTGGTACTGAACGATTCATATTTGAATTGACAGGATGATTGAAACAGACCTGTTCAGTGGTGATCTCATACACTGGGCAGTTGACATATATATATTTTTAATGTGCTGTTCAAACCAGATCTAAAGAACAATGCGTTTGATCTCCATATCAAATGAAGCTAAGTGTAGTTATCTTGCCTGTGACACACTTTTTGGAGGCATTGTTCTGATTAAACCTGTAAACCTGCTCTTGATCCTTTGATTGTTAATTATTCAAATTAGAAAAAAAAAACAACCATGATGCTTATCAAATAGGTACATCCCTCATTCACTCAATCTGCTAGTCAGTGTCACGCTTGTCAAATTAATCTTCCTGATTTCCCCAAGATCTATCTGCTTACAAGACTGTTCTCTGCAGTTTTACTAAGTAACTGACTTACTGACCGACTTTTTTAGTCTTAGGCATTAATGCACTGTATCTTTGAGAAGACTACAACCAGCATATTTCTGCTTGAGATATTTGTTTAGTAAGTTAGTACTATCCATATGTTATACATCACAGTATCAATTAGACATCATTGCACAGGGTTAAAGTTTGGCTTTGGTCATAAACTGTTGTGTACAAGTTTGTTCAGAATGACTCATTATTGTTAAAAGGTTAAAAATTGCCATAGCTTAAATGGCCGTAGGGGCGTTGAACTGTCCGACGTTCATCATGCATAGCTTAAATGGCCGTAGGGGCGTTGAACTGTCCGACGTTCACCATGTCTAGGGCACAGCTTGACAGAAGGCGGAGCCCATGCATTTCTTTCTGCTGTCTTTTAACGCTCCCTGAACTGAACCAGGTAGCCGTTTACCGCTGGGTGGACAGGGAAGGTTTTTGAGCTGAAAAGACGTCGGACTTCACGATATGTTCGAACTCACAACCTTACCTGCTCCCTATGCGGACACTTTAACCATTTGACCAGGGGCTGATTTTGTCGTCATGTTCAGTACACTTGTGACCCGTCTTGGTCATTTAATTTTGAGTTGATCATTTTTTTTTTTTAAAGGTTTGGTCATGTTGGATGTTTTCTGTTTAGTTTTCTCCCCCCCCCCCCCCCTCTACCTTTCCATAGGCAGACCTTTATCTTGGGTATAGAGAACAGTGGTGAAGATTGTCTTAGGCAGACCTTTATCTTGGGTATAGAGAACAGTGGTGAAGTTTGTCGTAGGCCGACCTTTATCTTGGGTATAGAGAACAGTGGTGAAGTTTGTCGTAGGCCGACCTTTATCTTGGGTATAGAGAACAGTGGTGAAGTTTGTCTTAGGCAGACCTTTATCTTGGGTATAGAGAACAGTGGTGAAGATTGTCTTAGGCAGACCTTTATCTTGGGTATAGAGAACAGTGGTGAAGATTGTCTTAGGCCGACCTTTATCTTGGGTATAGAGAACAGTGGTGAAGATTGTCTTAGGCAGACCTTTATCTTGGGTATAGAGAACAGTGGTGAAGATTGTCTTAGGCAGACCTTTATCTTGGGTATAGAGAACAGTGGTGAAGATTGTCTTAGGCAGACCTTTATCTTGGGTATAGAGAACAGTGGTGAAGATTGTCTTAGGCAGACCTTTATCTTGGGTATAGAGAACAGTGGTGAAGATTGTCTTAGGCAGACCTTTATCTTGGGTATAGAGAACAGTGGTGAAGATTGTCTTAGGCAGACCTTTATCTTGGGTATAGAGAACAGTGGTGAAGATTGTCTTAGGCAGACCTTTATCTTGGGTATAGAGAACAGTGGTGAAGTTTGTCGTAGGCAGACCTTTATCTTGGTGTGAGAGAACAGTGGTGAAGATTGTCGTAGGCAGACCTTTATCTTGGGTAGAGAACAATAGTGGAGGTTATCTCAGGCAGACCTTCATCTTGGGTATCTATAGAACAATACTGAAGTTTGTCTTAGGCAGACCTTTATCTTGGGTATCCATAGAACAATACTGAAGTTTGTCTTAGGCAGACCTTTATCTTGGGTATGGAACAATACTGAAGTTTGTCTTAGGCAGACCTTCATCTTGGGTATCCATAGAACAATACTGAAGTTTGTCTTAGGCAGACCTTCATCTTGGGTATCCATAGAACAATACTGAAATTTGTCTTAGGCAGACCTTCATCTTGGGTATCCATAGAACAATACTGAAGTTTGTCTTAGGCAGACCTTCATCTTGGGTATCCATAGAACAATACTGAAGTGTGTCTTAGGCAGACCTTCATCTTGGGTATAGAACAACACTGAAGTTTGGCTTGGGTAGACTTTCATCTGGAGTATAGGAGAATACTGTGTTTTTTGTTGTTGTTGTTTGTTGTTGTTTGTTTTTTTCTGAGGCAGACCGTCATCTGGAGTATAAGACAATGTAGAATCTTTTTAAAGTAGATTTTCTGAAAGATTGGGTATCTATAGGACAAAACGGAAGGGTTTTTTTTTCGTTTCATTTTATTTTTTTTATAATCAGGCCTTCATCTTGATTACAGGACAACACTGAAGCTTTGTGTGCAGCAGCAGAAGACATGGTGCCCAGCAAAGTACTGGATGTAGAATTTAATTGACCTTGACAGTGTTGTATCCGTTTGAGGAAGCCTCGTTCTCTCTCTGTCTGTCACAGTGTGTCCATCTGTCTGTTTCTCCATCTGTTGGTCTGTGCCAATCTTTGTCTTTCTGTGCCTGCCTGCCTGCCTGTCTGTCTGTCTCTGTTTTCTTATCTCACTGTGTCTGTCTCTGCGCCTCTGTGTCTGTCTGTCTGTCTGTCTGTCTGTCTCTCTCGCTCTCTGAGTCTTTAAGTCTCTCTCTTTCTGAGTCTCTTCCTCTCTCTCTGAGTCTCTCTCTATCTGTCCAACTGTCAGAGATTCCCCCGTCTCACTCTCTCGTCTCCCTGCTCCCATACACATTCACACAGCCGACACACACAGACGACACACACACACACACACACACACACACACACACACACACACACACACACACACACACACACTAACACACACACTAACACACACACTGACTGACTGACTGAAACCAATTTATTGTCAGATTAACTCAAGGCTGTACACACACACACACACACACACACACACACACACACACACACACACACACACACACACACACACACAACCATTCTCCACCCCACCCCCACCCATCCCTCATCATTCCCACGGCTCACACGTACATGTATTAAAGACATCAGAGCCGGAGAAAAACGAAAGTCAACAGCTGTAAGTTGGCGTCACTACCAACACATTGACGACAGATGTTCCCGATTGCTTTGCCATTGTTCTCGGCGACTGATCTAACGAATGATTCAGACATGAGACGGGCCCCCACAGAAACACGTCAGCCCGCAGATAAAGGCAACCCAGCCAGCTGATACAACGTATTACATAATACTCGGGCCATCCATCGTCCGACGACCTACTGCTGCTTTGTACGGGATTTGTCGGTGTAGATAAGAGGCCGGCCACACGCCACAATTCGGATTTTTGCACTAAATCGGTATTATTATTGTTATTTTTATCATCCATGTAAGCGTTTTGAGGTCTACCACAATTTCGAGCCAGCCTCAAAGTGTTGAACTGAGAACTGATGAAAAGGACAACTCCCTACTGATTATTACTCTTGTTTGTTTTTCTTTGGGTGGGGGGTGGGGTGGGGGGGATGCTCCACCGACAACATCACATACCATCT
Organism: Conus ventricosus; assembly: GCA_018398815.1. Lineage (NCBI taxonomy): Eukaryota > Metazoa > Mollusca > Gastropoda > Neogastropoda > Conidae > Conus > Conus ventricosus. The sequence goes on from CM031619.1 coordinate 7,094,646, forward strand.
TCTAATACATTTAGTTGCGAAGTGAGACGACTGCAGGCGGAAATCTAAATGTTAGCGAACCGCCAAGAGAAACGTGGACAAACGAGTCACAAGACAAAACACGACGCGTTTCGACCTCTTACGTCTTCTTCTTCAGGCAAGACACAAACAAATAGGACAATGAAAATGAACGAATTTGCCTGCCTACCATGCGCTGAAGAGGATCTAAGCTAAGTGACAAATTCGTTTTATTTTCATCGTCCTGTTTGTTAGTGTCTTGCCGGAAGAAGACCTAAGAGGTCGAAACGCGTCGTGTTTTGTCTTGTGACTCGTTTGTTCACGTTTCTCTTGGCGCTTCGCTAACATTTATTTAAAGATTTGTTGTAATGCATTTTTCTTCCCTTTAGCTGACGTCACATTTCAGGCCTTCGCACTCCCACCGGTGACCCTGTCTGCGCCAGGTGGAAGCCCCCAAACAGCCAGCATACCTTTGATTTTAATCTTGCTTGCTTGAAAACGCCTGGTTTGTCTTGAAAACACCTGGTTTGTGTCCTGATGGCCACATGAAAGAACATTGAAGAGAGTCAACTTTCAGACGCAAGTAGAATTTATCAGAACAATCTTAACTGCGACAGTCTCTATGAACACAATCCTGATTGCGCCAGTCTGTAAATTTACTCGACTCTTTGAGCATGGTCTAGGCGCATTTATTTTTTGGTGTGCGGCCACATGCGGGCTGACTACGAACCCGGCTAGTAGTAACGAAGTCGTGGTCGTAGGTGGGCTCGGAGACGTGCTGTGGGCGTTCACAGCCAGTGTCGGCTTGTTTGCCTCGGGTAGCTGGGAGAGTTACGTAACGTTGTTGGCCTCCATTGTTGGGAGACACGTTTCACGTGCGTGTGCGTGTGTGTGTGTGTGTGTTATGTGAGCGGAAGGTGGGAGGGAAGAGTGGGGTGGGGGGGGGGGGGAGGAGTGTTGAGGAACAGACAGAGAGAGAGAGAGAGAGAAAATTTGTGTGTGAGGATCGGCTTTGTAATGAAGTGATATAGTTTTGCTGAATTAGACATTTACAGTGACTACATCATGACTCAGTATCGAGAGAGAGAGAGAGAGAGAGAGAGAGAGAGAGAATGTGTGTGTGAGGATCGGTTTAGTCATGTAGTGATATAGTTTTGCTGCATCACAGTAACTGCATCATGACTTGGTACAGAGAGAGAGAGAGAGAGAGAGAGAGAGAGAGAGAGAATGTGTGCGTGAGGATATACTGCAGTGATCATATAGTTAGTGATTATATAGTTCCGCTACAATACAGAACTTGACTACTACATGACTCGGTACCAAGCCAAGAGCGCACCGTATTGCATCAGCCCTAAGTATAACGCTCGCAACATCGTCAGCAAACATTAGAACCCTTATTATAGTGAAAACGATAATTGTCTCATCCATTCCCCGACCCAACCCCCAGCCCCCAGCCTTTCTGTATCTCTCTGCCGCCTGTGTCCCTGCTGTTGTAGTAGGCCTTGCTTTTACAACTCTCCACTTCTAGCCCGAGTGTTAAAAAAAAAAAAAAAGCAAAGAGAGAATTAAGTTCTGAGTCGTCAAACGAAGGAACGAACAAATGACAAACCGGACGCAACGTGTTTCGACCTGCTGGGTCTTCTCCAGGCAGGACCAGCGGCACTTGACAACAACGGAAACACAGGACGAACAAACCGTCACTTATTTATTAACAGCTCCCCGATTGAAGAGATTCGTGAATGTTTGTTCGTCCTTTGTTTTGTTTTTTTCTTCTTTGTTTTGAATATTGTTTGTCGTACGTGGAGAAGACCCAGTGGGTCGAAACACGTTGTGTATGTGCTTTTTTTTTTTTTTTTTTCTTCGTTTGACGGCTCAGGAATTCCTTCTTTTTTTCTTCATATTCGTCTGTTGTCACCACTCCATTTTGAAAAAAAACATAATTTCCCTTTGGAGATGATCAAGTGTTATTGACTTGAAACTAGCTCAACTGTGTAATACTAGGCCCACGTTGTCAGTAAAACAACAACAACAACAACAACAACAAAGAAACAAAAACAACGGTTCTAGTTCTCATGGAACAAAGGTCCAATTATTGTCCTCTCTTGATGTAGAGAGGGAATAGATCCTCCTCAACAAGAACCCAACAACAACAGACAGTTGTCTTTGCCGTTTGTTTAATTGGTAAGAAGTGTGCGCGCGCGTGTATGTGTGTGTACTTGCTTCTCTGTCACCTGTTTTCTGCGTCCTCCTGTCTTAGTATCTCTGTCTTTGCCCCTCTCTCTCTCTCTCTCCTCTCTCTCTCTCTCTCCTCTCTCTCTCTCCTCTCTCTCTCTCTCCTCTCTCTCTCTCTCTCTCTCTTTCTGTGTCTGTCTGTCTGTGCCTCCTCTTCTGTCTTCGTGTGTTTGTCTTTCTATCTCAGTCTGCTTTTTCTCTGTCATCCATTCCGTCTGTCTCCCTACCGGTCCCTGGCTGCCTGCCTGTCTGTCTCTGTTTTTGACTCTCTCTCTTACAGAGAGAGAGAGAGAGAGAGAGGGAAGGCGGGGGGGGGGGGGGGGGGGGGAGGGGGGGGGGGGGGGGGTGCGGATGTATACAGCGTTTACACGGAGACAGTTAACTCTAATGCGATGGATCAAAGTGAATGGCGACATAGCGGGGCCGATGACTGGGTGGGACGGGCGATACATAGCGCCCGGCACCTTCTGTGACGCCTGTCACAGAAGGGGAAACACTGTGGGGAAACACTGTGGATTTTGTCAGAGCCTCTGACTCGTTGGACGTAACTCGCACTATTCATCCAACGTCTGGCATAACTCGACTCGGGTCTGGTCCGGTGGTTAGCTCAGTTGTACTTGTAGATTATACACTACTACACTGAGTGAGTTCCGGGCAGTCACCTGTTAGTGTTTCAAGTTCGAATCGCACTGGCAACTAACGATGGAATTTGGCTGGTTGGTTGGTTTTACGTTGTCAGTTGCAAAAAGAAAAAAAAGAAAG
>CM031619.1:7107636-7112636 GCA_018398815.1 Conus ventricosus
CAGCTACACGTGCAAGTTTTGCAAAATTATTTACACAAACGGTTTACAAATTATCAGCATGTATCACTAGTAAATATCACCCCAATGGGTTATCATTGACGTGCGCTTTTACTTTTTTTTTTTCCAACTCATTTTCTGATAACCTCTGTGCGCACCTATGCAATCCCCCTACCTGCGGATTTGCCACATCTTCTCTTCACAACTATTATGAAAAGCACAATCTAATATGATCACGATCCATGACACCTCACTGAGGAATCTCCATCCTCACTTATCGCGAACAGTGCATTACTACACAAGCGACTGTATGCTCCAAACATAACTACATTTACATGAACAAGTCTCACAAAGAAAATATGAACCATAGCCAAATGGGAATGAACCCACATCCAATCAACATAACTGTAATCAACACATATTATTAACAAAGTAGCTATGCACCCCCGGATATGACTGACTTCCTCTGAGTTGCAGCTTGCTAGACTACACGGCTTAAATAGTCAGCTCCTACATTCTGTCGACCTGGGATGTACTGAACTCGATACCTGTAGGGCTGCAGTGCCATTGCCCAGCGCAGCACCCTGCTGTTTTTCAGCTGCGCCTCCTGCAGGAATTTGAGTGGTTGATGATCAGTCTCTACCACGAACTCTTTCCCATACAAGTATTTGTGGAATTTCTGCACGGCCCACACGACAGCCAAACACTCCTTCTCTACCGTTGCGTACCCTTCTTCACACTTCGTCAGCTTCCTGCTAGCATACTTCACAGGAAACTCGACCCCTTCGTGCTCCTGCAACAATACTGCACCTACTCCACCACCTGATGCATCTGTCCGCAACAAAAATGGTTTGGACATATCCCGTAGCTTCAAGATGGGATGGGAACCTAGTCTTTCTAGCACTGTCTGCAGTGCTTGCTCTGCAGCGTCTAACCACTCGACCACTGCCGGTTTCCCTGTCTTGACCAAATCACTGAGAACAACTCGTGATTGCTGCGAAATTTGGTACAAATTCCCTGTAGAAACCAATAAAACCTAGCAGACTCCTGACTTCTGTTTTGGTCTTTGGTCTCTCTGAATTCATCATCTTCTCCACCTTTTTCTGCTGGGTCTCCTTCACCTCCATCAATGATTGCTGCTGCGCCTATGTGCTGAGTCTCACGCTGAATATATTTGCGGAGCAAATTCGCATGGAAAAGTTTTGGTTTTCCATTCACATCAATTCGGTAATCCTGATCTACCCTTTCAATGATGGTGAATGGTCCTTTCCAATGCATCAGCAGCTTGTTGTGATCCGTGGGAAGCAGTAACAGGACTTGATCTCCCACCTTGAGGGATTGCTTCCTCACCTTCCTGTCACATTGCTTCTTCTGAACGACCCTAGCCTCCTGCAAACTTTCCCTTGCAACTTACATGTCTCATACCTGTGCCCACCTTTGGAACAGGGCGAGATTGGGCCAATCAGATCAACAGCCACTCTCCTGAATGGTGTGTCAATTAAAGGGGGCTGTTTAAGAGGCGCCTTCCTCTTCACCCCTCTTGTGGCTGATCTTTGACACACATCACATGACATGCAGAACCGCTTTATGTCTGCCATTGCACCTGGCCAGTGAAAATCATCAAGATTCAGTCAGCTGTTTTGCCGGTGCCGAGATGACCCGCCATGAGCGACTCGTGACCCACTGACATGACAGTGTCACGATAACATGCTGGTACCTCTAACTGAGTTGTCACCTTACCTGTCTTTCCCTTGGTAAACACTCGGTACAACAACCCGCCTTTCACCAGAAATTCTGTCTCACCTCCTCTAACCACCTGTTTCTCTCCACCTCTTGCCAACTCCCAAGACTTCACGAGCGAAGGGTCTTGTTCCTGCGCTGCCCTAAACTCATCAGGCGACACATCTATGCCTGACTTCCTTGCTGGAACGACTAACGGTTTATCAACCTTTTCCTCCTTCTTGCTCCGTGTTTGAACTGCTGCCCCTGTAGCAGTCAACAACTCAGTATCCCCTGGATCCCTTGCGCCTGGAATATTTCCAATGATCAAATCATAAAGGGGTTTCTCCATCACCAGCGCAGACAACTCGCCTGAGAAGTAAGGGGTACGTACTTCTATCTTAGCAACTGGGAACTCCCTCACAGTGCCATCGATTAGAGTACAGGTCTGGATTTGCCCTGTCAAATCCCCTTTCTCGACCAGCGTTGTTCTTACTACACCACATGAACAACCAGTGTCCCGTAACACTTTCACTCTCTGCTGGCCAATCCACCCTTCTTCCACTGGTAACGAACCACTCAGCCTAGTGCCCTCCATCCCTGACACTGACTGCTGTCCAGTGCTAGCCATAGGCCGCACTCCACCCTCTTCAGATTGGATCCCTTTTGGTTCCACTGCAGGTCGTTTCCCCTGGCGACCCTTATCAACCTCTTGCAAGGCTGCTGCCTTCTGGAACCTCATGCGACAATCCCTCGCCACATGTCCCTTCTTGTGACAAATGAAACACCTATTGTCCCTTTGTCCCTCCTTTCTGCCCCACCACTGGTTTGCAGACTTTGCAGAAAACTCCTCTAGTCTCCTTGCACTCTTCTCACCTGTGCCTGGCAACTGTTTCTCTTGCACCTTAGTGCCCAAACGTGCCTCCCTGTACACCTCTGCTAACTTCAGCAACTCCCCTGCTGTCTCTGTCTGTCTCTCTTTCAAATGTATAGTTAACTCTGGACTGCAACCTGACAAAATCTGTTCCTTCATAACCAGCTCTTTCAATTCAGCGAACTCCTTTTTCGTACCACTCAACTCTAACCACTTCTCAAAATAGTGATCTAAACGTGCACCAAACTGATTGTACGTTTCACCTGCTTGCAATCTAGCTGATCGAAATTTCTTTCTAAACCCCTCCTCTGTGAGGTCAAATCCCTTCATCAAAGACTCCTTCACAGCACCAAAATCAGATTGTTGGTCTGCTGGTAATGCAGTGAAAATCTGTAATGCCTTACCCGTCAATAGCGCTGACAAAATGACTGCCCATTCTCTGAAGGCCAACCCTGACTAGTAGCAAACGTTTCAAAACGACTGATGTACGCATCAATCGAATCTGTTCCTTCAGAGAATTTTGGTAACTTTGGTCGGGGGGCATAACTGCGCACAGGGTCACTGGAAACTGAGCTACCATCATCGGTGGTCTCCCTCTGTGTTCTCACTTTTTTCTAACTAATTGAATCCTTAATCTTTCTGTTTCCTGCGTTTCCCTAGCGTGATTATCGTTAGCCTGAATCCTTAATCTTTCTGTTTCCTGCCTTATTCTTTCTGTTTCCTGCGTAACCTGATTATCATCAGCCTGGATCCTTAATCTTTCTGTTTCCTGCGTTTCTACTGCGACACGGCGTCTTTCCGCTCGCTCATCTCTTTCCATCTTTTGTTGGGTTTCAACGAATGCTCGCAACTCTTCTCCCGAGTAGCCTAAATCTCGAGCGACGCTCACAAGTTGTTCAATAGGGTGTTCTTTTCTTCCGCCATTATCTCTCTCTTTTCTTTTTTTTTGAACAAGGTTTTACTACTACGACAGCCAAACTGGTGGTTACCGACACGAGTGACGTGATAGCACAATCCTATGAATGATAATATTAGCTTGGGACAACGTAATTAGTTTTTATAAGACGCCTAGCGCCTGACCCAACTATGAGAGCGAATTATAGGCAATCTGTGCGAAATAAGTACTCTGGGGCTGAAATGCCAAGCCTAGTGTTAACTATCTTGGAAGCAATGCCAAGCCTAGTATTTAACTATCTTGGAAACATACAGTAAGACACTACCTTGTCTTAGGATTACAATACTTGAATCCCACCCAGCTTCCTCTCTGAGAAGTTGAACAATTATAATAAATGGGCCAGAATATCCTGGCAGGCTCGCCAATAAATTGTCAACCTCGGGTATGTCAGTGGAGGAAGGACTAGCGCACAGCCCAAACACACTCACAGCTTGCTTACAATCTCATTCATATATCATGCATTCGTCACATCAAACCACTAGTAAAGTCTATAACTTTACTACACATAATCATGGAAGAAAAACATCAATGCATATGGAGTCAAACAAAATAAGACATTCTCTCTTTTCCTTGAACTTCACAAAACCATTTATCTAAATCATCATTCACTAACCCGGGTATAAATAGATTTTTCACTTTACCTGGCCAGGTGATCTTAAACTATTCACGAATCACTGTCTTTCCTTTTCTTCTTTTTTTCCTTTTCTTTTCACTGTCATTTTCACAAACACCAGTCACGACACAACTGCTGGCACTGGTCAGGTTGGACCGCTGGCACTGGTCAGGTTGGACTGCTGGCACTGGTCAGGTTAGACCGCTGGCGTTGGTCAGGTTGGACTGCTGATGAAAGTGGCGCTGCCAGGTATGAGTCGAACCCCGGTTCAGATTGAACAGTGACTATCAGACATCGATCTGTTCTCCTTTCTTCTTCCTGCATTAACGCATTGCACTCTCTCTCTCTTCTAGTCTGCTCTATCAAATGGACATGTTGCTTTTCTTTTCTTTTTCTTTTTCTTTTTTTTTCTCTTCATCAGTTAGCAACTCTCTCTCTCAACATCTCTCCTTAGTCCTTCCTCTGCAGACTCTATCTAGTGCTAATGCTTCAACTCGGTTCTGTTCACTCCTCTCATCTCTCTGCTCTTCTCTCGTCAGAGCCCACTCCCAGAACCTCTTCCCCTCTCTCTGTCTGTTCGTTCTCTTTCTCTTCTCTCCCCTCACTTTCTTATCCCGTTCCCATCTGTCAAAGGGTGAGTACCATTGGTCAGAATTTTTCCCGCCTTGTAAAAGACTGCCTCCCTTCTAATTCCATTGGACGTTCAAATCGTCACAGTCACATCCACTGGCCTTGCTCTCTGTGGTGGTCAATGGGTCATTTAATTAATTAGCTTGATTTTACCCCCACCACACAATACCTTCCCCCTTCCTACTTCAACCAGCGACGTCTGGCTTAACTGT
>CM031619.1:7126279-7141932 GCA_018398815.1 Conus ventricosus
AAGGAAAGTGCACTCACGTTATCCTCAGGGGGCGGAGAAACGACGAAGGCTCGACAGAAGGCTCCTTCATGCACCACTCCTTGGCCGCCGGCAGGTTCTGCATGACTTGCACGCAGCCCCAGGTGACCCGCGTGTTGGCGCACAGGTAGTCAAACGGGCCGGGGAAGTTGGAGGAGTCCAGGCGTTGGAACAGAGCCACCGTGTCCACCTCACCTACCTGCACAATGCCAACAACAGATCCTCGTCTGTACTTTTTTTTTTAACTGTATAGATAAAAAAATACAGAGAAATATATGTTATACAGACATAATCCCACACATATATATGTGTCTCTGGCTCCCTGAAAAATGATATACTCATGTTCTGGTGCAGGACGCACTAATGTATGTTCTTGACATCAATTCAATTCTGACAAAGTTTGGCTGAGAAAAGACATTCTTGGCATTGCGTCTGTCATCTGAAAGCTGAGTCTCTGTTTCCAGCTTCATTTTCCGACAGGGGGACAAAACTTCAGTCAGAAATTTTTGGAAGCCAAATTTTTGTTTGTTAATATATTCAAAGGGCAGTACATAATGAGCACATAAAATGTCCCTGCTAATGTGATCTGGAGCTCGAACTGAAAGCAAGATCCTTCCTAAGACTCACAATCAATGTCGATCAGACAACAAAGAGTATCTAACGGTGACAAACATGGAAAAGAGAAGTCTCAATCATATTGAACTTGTTAGGAAGAGAATTCAAATGTCAGCAGTGTAGAAAATTAGATCACAAAGTCGTAAAGTTCGGTCTATAAGCCGCGACTTTTTTCCCCAGCTTAAACCCTGCGGCTTAAACAACGATGCGGCTTATTTGCCGATTTTTTCCGATTCCAGGAACATCACACCCTCGTCTATTCTTAGCTTCTCTGTAACTGACCATATCGTGTTTACTGTTCACAAATTTTTCGATGAGCTCCACGTGTTAACTGTTCACGTTGTTACAGTGTTAACTGCTCACATTTCAAATCAAAGCCACACACACTAAAGCATTCAGACCATTATCAATGGTTTTCGCAAGGCTGAACTGCATGCTGCAGCAGACGACAGTGCAAGCGACAGAGCAGCAGCGACCTTCACCTTGCCTCAAGAGGAAAGCGACAGTGAAAACGAGGCTGAAGTCAGTAACAAGATGGCAGAGGAAGCGCTACTATTTCTGTTCAACTCCAACACCGAAGAACAAGACACTGAATAAATTTTATTTCTTTTGTATATGAGCTTGTGACAAAAGGTGATCGTCCAGACCCCTTGTATATTTATCGCACAAATAAAGAATTAAAAAATACCAATGCTTTTTTATTTATTGCTTGATGTTTTATAATACCTTGAAGAGATACATAATATAACAGGGTGAGTTTGGGTGTCTGCCTTCCATTTGAAAATGCCCAAGTTGTACGCTTTTCTTTGATAAATTTTCCCGTTCAAGATGGCGGCCCGAGTGATGCGGTTGGGTGTCGAAGCCTGGATACATATCTAAATTGCATACCATCAAAACAATATGAATAAAGGATGCAGAAAAATCAACGGCGAACATGTTAAAATCACAAACCGGGTTCTATTTCTGATTTTTTTTCGATGCTGTCAAGCGGTAAAAATCCGTTTGACAGTCGTTACGCTGTTTGTCAAATCGTGTCGTCAGCAAAACTCTCGATCGTTCACATCAGTTCGTTCGGTTCCGTGTTCATTTAACTCGGCATCTCGGACAACACTAACCGAATGGAGAAAGGTGTTTTCCGAACCAAATTCGATTCAGTGGCAGCAAACGAGCGCGAAATCCATACGGTAATAAGCAGTAGTTCAGAAAATAACGACCGTATTTTTCTCGCAATTCTACTAACAACGAACTTACAGATCCCATGCCGTGCTTTAAATAGCACCCAAGCAAAAGGTTTCAAATCGAGGCTGGAGCTTTCGTCAAGAATGGCGCTCGAAGCAGAGAAGGTGTGGAAATGTTGTTTGTCCACAATCGTTACGACCGTCAGAAATCGTAACGACTGTCAAATGCATAACGACCGTCACAAGAAAATGATAGAAACATTGGTTTCAGCTGTTCTCTCAAATGTGTTTCTGTAAATGATTAAAATTCTAAGTGAACCAAAAGTAGAGTGGGCAATTTAACGGGATTTCCCTCAACTTTGGGGCGATGTTTTGTGCGTGACGCATGATTAGGACATCGTTTTAAAGCGATGTCCGAAATAACGACCGACGGATATTAAGTTAATCAATGTATCAATTATACGTAAAACTGGGGCAGAAAACAGCTTGGAATTTCTATTTTGCTTTTTCTTTAAATACATGACAGAACTAAAGTTCAGATCATAGGATTAGTGGGAAATCTGGCGATTATTTGACAGTTGTTACTCTCATAGTTGAAGACATTATCACTCAGTATGTCTGTCGTAACGACCATCAGTATCTCTTGTGATTAATAAATGGTCAGTTTATTTTCATTGTAATACATATTTATTTTGAAGAATTGAAAGTGCACATTTTTGGCTATTTCCATAATGCTTTTTGATAAAATGTGGAGGAGTAGAGACCAGCAACCAGATTCCACCAGCCCCCTTCCCCCAGTCCCTCAATGTATCCCCTCCCCCAGCCTCCCCCCCCCCTCACCCTCACCCCCTCTCCCCCTTCCTTTTTTTTTTCCGGGGCCCTTTTTTCAACTAACTGGATTCAGTTAGGTTTTTTTCCCCTCTCATCCAGCCCTAAATTTACTAAACAAGCAGTTTTGTTTGGTTTTCTCAAATCCCAAGCCTTTAATTAACGTTAGACTAAAGGATAAATGATAAACTCCCTGAATGCAAAACATCAAAGTAAACAAAGCAGGAGTTACTGACCAACATCAATAAAAACAAAGCTACTGGTCCTGATGGTGTTCCTGGCAAGCTCTTAAAATTATGTGCCAATGAATTGAGTGAGGTATACCAACACTTTAAACCAAGCTTCACTGGACCAGGGAGTAATACCTGATGAGTGGCGAGATGCCAGCATTGTTCCGTTATTCAAAAGGGTGACAAAACAAAAGCAGAGAACTTTTAGACCTGTGATCTCTTACATCCATATCAGCAAAACTACTTGAACACATAATATATAGTAGCATAATGGACCATCTTGACAAATATGACTTCTTAAATAACGCCCAGCATGGTTTTAGACAGCAAAGGAGTTGTGAGACTCAATTTATAACAACTCTCAATGATTTTAATAACTGTCTTAACAACAGACAGCAAATAGATGCAATTTTAATAGACTTTTCTAAAGCCTTTGATAAGGTTGACCATGAGGGCCTGCTGCTTAAATTAGAACACATCGGGATTGGCGTTTCTTTGCTAAAATGGGCTAGATCATTTTTCGTTGGGAGAACGCAGAAAGTTGTTGTGGAAGGGTCGTCATCCCATGCATTGTAAACCAGTCTTGTCAGGTGTACCACAGGGAACTGTTCTGGGCCCTTGTTTTTCTTAATTTATATAAATGACATAAGTAGAAATCTCTCTCCTGGAACTACTATAAGGCTTTTTGCAGATGACAGCTTAGTATATGGAACAATCAGAAGCAAGAATGATACACGCATTCTACAAGAAGATCTAAACGCTTTACAAGAGTGGGAAAGAACTTGGAAAATGGAATTTCATCCCCAAAAGTGCCAAGTGTTGCGTATATGTAACAAACACTCACCAACTAGATCAGAATATTCTATTCATAATACTATTCTTAAAGAAACCAATGCTGCAAAATATTAGGTGTGATTATAGATAGTCGTCTCAAATGGAAAGAACATTACAATTAGTATGTAAGAAAGCAAATAACATCTTAGCTTTCTTATACAGGAATATCAATGAGTGCCCCCAAAAGGTTAAAGACCACTGCTACAAAACATTGGTTAGACCAGTACTGGAATATGGTTGCTCAGTTTGGGATCCTTACCATCTAAAGGACATTGATAACCTCGAAAAGATTCAGAAGAGAGCAGCACGGTTTGTAACAGGGAACACATCAGAGAAAAGGGAATACTAGAAAGAACATGAGGAAATTAGAATGGAAACCCTTAGAAGAGAGAAGAGCTTTTATCAAACTTAACATCTTCAAAGGCAGAGCTAAACTAATACTTATTCCAATGGAACAACTAGTATTGAATAAAAGCAGCACCAGGAGTAGCGGTCAATGTTTACCATACCTGCATCAAATATTGACAGCCTCTTACATTCATTTTATTCTAGTTCTGTACGGCGTGGAACTCACTGCCGGGTGCCATCAAGATTGCCACAAATGCAGTCTCATTAAAAACACAAAACAAATTGATACGACAGTTTTGAGATCTGCATATTGACGATTTTCTATTTTAACTTCCCAGATATTTTATGGTTACCTGGCCTGAATTTGGCCATTGCTTTTAACTTCTTGAATATCGAGCGCGACCCCTTGTTGGCAAATTTGCTCCAGGGGCCAACAGTCTGAGTCGCACTATTTTATGTTATTTTATTTACTTTTAAACATGCGCACTGGTGACCTACTCGTTTTTGAGTGAACCAGTATTTTAGGAAGAAAAAAAAGAAGTACTGGGGAAAAATTCACCGCCCCCCCCCCCCCCCCCAAGGCAATAGTAGCAAATAAATCAGCTCATTGATTATGGCTTCTTAACCTGAATAAGAAGTGGTGGGGTGTGTAAGAGGTAGGTTGGAAATCACCTGAAGCATACCAAATTGATTTGTTCATGAACATTTTTTATTTGATCACTTGTTTTTATGCAGTTAATTCCAAAAATTACCTAAAAGTATTTTTGTATTATTGTTTGACAAAGAAGTTTGTGTTTTCTAGGTCTTCGCATCCTACTTTCTTCATCAGAGGAAAAGAAGAGAAAGTCTGGGGCAGAATATGCAAAAATCTGTTTACATCTTGTAATTATGTTGTTTAACCATAAAATGTATTTTCATATGATTTGTAAGCGCTCTGAGCTTATCTGAGAGAGCAGGTGCCCTAAATGTACACGTTATTATTGTTACTGTCAAACTGTTTCTATTCATTTTGATCATAAATAATCTAATTCCTGTCAGTACATGAGCAGTTTGTTGAGTATGTCCCAACAGTGAGGCCATAACAACTGTCAGATGGATTCTATTTAAGGTGTCTACATGATCATTGTGACTTATTTAGCTTGTTTTATAGCCTTTATGAGTAAAATGAACAATAACAATAGAACTGTACTCAAAGGAAAAGTATGTCCATTTTTTTTAATGACTGTTGTTATTTTTGCATTGTTGGGAAATACTTTGGTATGTCCAATGCAACATCATAACAACTGTCAGATAAAAATGCCATATTATGGTAACAAGGCTTTGTGGGTCCTATACTTGATATCATTACATGAAATGCACCCTCAAAAACAAAAGAAAATCATCAGAGGGTGCAGTTACCTGTCTTATTTCCAACACAGCAATAAAGAACAAATCAGTATGTCCGACGGTTTTATGTTGGACATACCATCTCATGTGAAACTTATCTTAAACTGCACAGATTGCCTTTTCTTTGGAATGAAATTTAGCTGTAATATCAGTCTTATTTCCACTGAAACAATTATGCTGTATAACAGACATTTAAATAGGAATATTGATAAAATTGAATGTCCAGCATAACAACCGTCAGATGCTTGTTATGATGCCTTATCACATTACTAGCAGAACATCGGTGCATGAGTTATCTTTGTATGTAAGTTTTATGACCCTTAAACATAAGTCTTCCTTTGACAAAATTGCTGTTTAATAAAAACTATTTTGAAAAATCCACTTTTTGTTGGCTTTTTGGACGACCTTTTGTCACTTGCTCATATATCTGCGGGCTTATAAACCAGTGCGGCTTATTTGTGAAAAAAAATGATGACCATGTTCTGTTATTAGAAGCAGAGATTCTCTCTCCCCCCCCCCTCCCCCCCCCACCCCTCCCCCCCTCCGAGTGCACAAAACTTTATATGAAGCAGGTCTGAATCTATTCAAATTCGAATCTTCCTCACTTTCTTTTGCTCAATGCCCAACAAAAATTGCCTTAAATCCTCAAACTGAGGGTCCAGTGAACTCTTTTCACTTTTGCATTCAAACCAGGATCCACTGGGCTCTGCTTCGAGAACTGCCAATTTCAAACCATGTGGAACCAGGAACATTTCGGTTACATGCTGACTCGAGTCACCGCACAGAGAAGCACAGCACATTGGCTCACAGCACATTGGCTGTGTTCCCCATTATTCTTCTGAGAAGAGTTAGGACTAGTCCAGTATTCTGGTACAATATGACTATTGTAAAAACAAAGGAAAATAAACAAAGAGAGTTTTCAACAAGACTGACCAAATTTCACAACAGCTGCTTCTTCAAGAAGTGCCCTTTAGTTTGAAAAAAAAATGGAAGACTTGGATATACATCGATGTGTAGTTCACATTCTAAAGAAAGAAGCAGATGAATCAGTGAAGACTTAACCATGCACACCACTACTGCTTTACATAGCAGGACATACTTTTCCTGTGGTTCTGAGCTCATGCCTGACAATTTTTTTTTTTGTCCTGGAATTTTGCGCTGTTTTAAACAATGAAAAAAAAACCTGCTCTATCTACCGGGGGCTCACAAACATGGTCTAAATTTTTTTTTCTTCAGTCAAAAATAGGTTGACATAACACACTTATGATCTGTAGATAACCAACAACTCATTCATTCCCTATTTTACCTTGGGTCTCATGCCCCTTGGTCAGCTGCTTCCTGCTCTCAGGAACTGCATTACTCTCGGGGTACTTGTTGCTTTGGGATACTTGTTGCTCTCGGGATACTTGTTGCTCTCCGATACTTGTTGCTCTCCGGATACCTGTTGCTCTCCGGATACCTGTTGCTCTCAGGATACTTGTTGCTCTCAGGATACTTGTTGCTCTCTGGAGGGTGTCTGTTTCTCTCAGATCTTTCGTTGCCCTCGGGATGATAAGCGCTGTCCTGTGGAACTTTGTTGCTCTCGCTCTCAGGTCATCCTGGCTCTCACTTTCCATGAGTCGTGGGTCCAGCTGAATGGCTGTGGATTGAAAAGATGAACAGTTTGTTGTTTTTGTTTGTTTTTTATAAAAGCTTAGGATCAAAGTTGACAACAAACGATCATGAATCAAGTAGGTACAGAGGGGTGTTTTTTCTTGACATGAGTAAGGATCAAAGTAGATAATTTCATTATCTACTTTGATCCTTACTCATTTCAAGAAAAAAAAGCTCTCATTGTTTTAAGAATGAAAAAAACGCTCTATCTACCTGGGGCTCACAAACATGGTCTAATTTTTTTTCTTCAGTCAAAAAACAGGCTGACAGAACATACTTA
Source organism: Conus ventricosus (assembly GCA_018398815.1). Lineage (NCBI taxonomy): Eukaryota > Metazoa > Mollusca > Gastropoda > Neogastropoda > Conidae > Conus > Conus ventricosus. The sequence goes on from CM031619.1 coordinate 7,133,650, forward strand.
TGATCTGTAGTCAAAAACATGTGTGTGTGTGTGTGTGGTGTGTGTGTGTGTGTGTGTGTGTGTGTGTGTGTGTGTGCGTGTGTGCGTGCGTGCGTGCGTGCGTGCGTGTGTGTGAGAGCAAGTGTGTGTCTGTGTATGAGGGGTCTATGAGAGTGTGGTTGTCTGCTTGCGTGTGTTATCTGTCTGTCTCTGTGTAAGTGAGCACAAGTGTAAATGTTTGTCTGTGGATCAAAGACTGTGGATCAAAGTAGGTGAGATTAGTTATGGTCAAAGTAGGTGATGATTACTTATGGTGGGTCAAAGTTGGTGATGATTAGTTATGGGTCAAAGCAGGTGATGATTAGTTATGGGTCAAAATAGATCATGAACGACTGTGGATCAAAGTAGGTGATGATTAGTTTATGGGTCAAAGTTGGTGATGATTAGTTATGGTCAAAGTTGGTGATGATTAGCTATGGTCAAAGTAGGTGATGATTAGCTATGGGTCAAAGTAGGTGATGATTAGTTATGGATTAAAATAGATCATGAACGACTGTGGATCAAAGTAAGTAATAATAAATGGTTGTGGGTCAAAACAGGTAATAATAAATGGTTGAGGATCAAAACAGGTCATAATAAATGGTTGTGGATCAAAACAGGTAATAATAAATGGTTGAGGATCAAAGTAGGTCATAAATAAATGGTTGTGGATCAAAACAGGTAATGATAAATGGTTGAGGATCAAAGTAGGTCATAATAAATGGTTTAGGATCAAAAACAGGTAATGATAAATGGTTGAGGATCAAAGTAGGTCATAATAAATGGTTTAGATCAAAACGGTAATGATAAATGGTTGAGGATCAAAACAGGTAATAATAAATGGTTGTGGATCAAAGTAGGTCATAATAAATGGTTTAGGATCAAAACAGGTAATGAAAATGGTTGAGGATCAAAGTAGGTCATAAAAAAATGGTTGAGGATCAAAACAGGTAATGATAAATGGTTGAGGATCAAAGTAGGTCATAATAAATGGTTGAGGATCAAAACAGTAATGATAAATGGTTGAGGATCAAAGTAGGTCATAATAAATGGTTTAGGATCAAAACGGGTAATGATAAATGGTTGAGGATCAAAACAGGTAATAATAAATGGTTGAGGATCAAAACGGGTAATAATAAATGGTTGAGGATCAAAACAGGAATAATAAATGGTTGTGGATCAAAACAGGTAATAATAAGTGGTTGTGGATGAAAGCAAGTAGTGATGAGTTGCAGATCAAAGTATTATTTGAATGGTTGTGGATCAAAGATGGTAATTAATGGTTTTTAAACCAAAGAAGGTAGTGAATCGTTGTGGATCGAAGCAGGCAACCAATGATTTACATCAATGAAGTAGTCACAGGTTTTGGATCAGAGTTGGTAATGAAAGGATGGTTGGGGATCAAAGTGGGTACTCAATGGTTTATTAAATCAAAGTAAGCAATAAATGGCTGGGAATCAATGCAGGTATGAATGATCGATCACAAGCGCCTGTGAAACAAGTGATTAATAGATGGTTGTGGGATTAAAGTCATTAACAAAGGTTCGTATATCAAAGCGCGTCATGAAGGGTTTGTGAATCAAAGAGATTAACAAGAGGTCAAAGATCACAACAGGTAATGAAATGTTGTGGATTAAAGTCACTGAGGAAGGGTTTGAAGATAAAGGTAATGAACAGAAGGTTTTTAAATAAAAGTAATCAACGATAAGCTAGTCAATCAAAGTAGATAATGAACTTTTGTGGATCCAAGTGGGAATGGATGATTGTGGATCAAAGGGTGTTAAATAACAGTTTCTCACATTCCCACCTCCACCACCCCACCACCCCACCCCCCACCACCACCTCGTATGATCTATGCAAACCGACTCAGCCATTTCTGTTGCTTCCCCAAATCTAGTTTCTTTCTCATTTGCATCTGCCTGTGTGTGTTTTGTGTGTGTGTGTGGTGTGTGTGTGGTGTGTGTGTGGTGTGTGTGTGTGTGTGCATGCATGCGTGCTGCTTGCATGCATGCGTGCATGCATGGTGCGTGCATGCATGTGCGCGTGGGTGTATGTTGGTGTGTGTGTGTTTGCGTGAAAGTGGGGTGTCTGTGTGGGTGTGGAGTGGGAGGTGTGTGTGTGTGTGTGTGTGTGTGTGTTGTGTGTGTGTGTGTGGTGTGTGTGTTTTGTTTTGTGTGGTGTGCCCATGTATCGTCTGTCGCGTGAAAGTGGAAGAACATGAGGAAATTAGAATGGAAACCCTTAGAAGAGAGAAGAGCTTTTATCAAACTTAAACATCTTCTTCAAAGGCAGAGCTAAACTAACTGATTTTTCCAATGGAACAACTATACTGAATAAAAGTAGCACCAGGAGTGGGGGTCAATGTTATACCTACCTGCATCAAATATTGACAGCCACTTACATTCATTTTATCCTAGTTCTTACGGCTGTGGAACTCACTGCCGGTGCCATCAAGATTGCCACAAATGCAGTCTCATTTAAAAAAACAAATTGAAAACGACAGTTTTGAGTTTCTGCTATATTGACGATTTACTATTTCAACTTCCCCAGATATTTTACTGTTACCTGGGCCTGAATGGCCATTGCTTTGAACTTCTTGAATATCGGTGCGACCCCTTTTTCCAAATTTGCTCCGGGGGCCAAACAGTCCGGTCGCACTATTTTTTTTTTTATTTACTTTTAAAACATCGCCTGGTGACCTACTCGTTTTTTGAGTGACCCAGTATTTTAGGAAGAAGAAGTGAGCAAAAGTGTGCATGTCTATCTGTGTGTGTGTGTGTGGGGGGGGTTAAAAGTTTTGTGGGTCAATGGAGGGTAAGGACAGAGTCTTGTACATGTGTGTAGTGCATGTGTATACATTTATTATATGTATGCGTGTATAAATGTGTCTATGTTGGCATTCTCAAAAAATGATATCACTTGCGCTTTACTTGTAACTTTTAAAATAAAGACATTTTGCATCACATCTTCACAAAACATGAGCAATAAGAAGTCAAAAGGCATAAAGAGGGAGAGACAGACAGGCAGGCAGACTGAGACAGAGGCTGAGAGAAGAGAGAGATGGAAAGAGAGAGAGAAAGAGACAGAGAAAGTGAAGAGAGAGACAGAGACAGAGACGAGAGACAGACACACAGACAAGAGACAGAGACAGAAGATAGGAAGAGAGAGAGGAACATTAAAAATGGCTCACAAAGGTCCACTCACAGAATTTCTTTACCAACACGTTCATGAAAGAAAGGGCCCTCTGAGACAGAGAGAGACAGACACACACGCACGCGTGCGCGCGCACCTGTGCGCACCACACACCCAACAAACAGATACAGACAGACTGACAGACAAGCACAGAGAAAGAAGGTGGAATGGGGTTAAAAAAAACAAACAAAAAAGGAAAGCCAGCGATCCACCCACCAAATTTTTTTCACCAGCGGGTTTCATGAACGACAGAGCTCCCCTGGAGGTGATGTCCAGGTGCCGTACGCGACTGAGCGTGTCCTCCACCTCCTGACGGCTCTCAGGGAGGGTTCTGCAGCAAGGGCAGGAGAACAGTTCCTCCGATAAATCCGCACGTTGGTCTTCTGGTTCAGACCAAAGCACCGGCCGCCCCGGGCATGTCACGCCTGATTCAGAGAAAAAAACAAAAAGAAAAACCCCAAAACCTGAGTGACTGAACTATGAACTGGTTTGGAAAAGCCCAAAAATGAATCCTCTAAGAAAGAAAAAAAAGGCTGAGAAGCAGTAGCCATGGCTTTAAGAATAGTTGAGTTTTTTTTTATTGTTTTTCGTATTTTTTTTTTTCCCAAACATGACTTGTGAGTTGACTTCAACATGCTGACAGCCCTGATATGGCCCTTTGACTTCAACATGGTGACAGCCCTGATATGGCCCTTTGACTTAAACATGGTGACAGCCCTGATATGGCCCTTTGACTTCAACATGGTGACAGCCCTGATATGGCCCTTTGACTTAAACATGGTGACAGCCCTGATACGGCCCTTTGCGGTCCCTGGACTATAAGCAACATTGCCTTACCTTAGCCATGGCGCAGAGCTTAAAAATCACAGAATGATTACAAGATCTTTGGGTTTCGATTCTTTACCTTAACCCTCTGCCCCTTGGATCGCCCACTGTGGCCCAAAACGCGATGCCTTTCGTACCTTGTAACGCCCGCTGTGGCCCGAAATACACCGATACCGTTTGGGCTGCCCCTAGCAGACGAATTTTCCCACAATGCTTTTGCGGCGTTATACAGTGACGTAGTTCCGGGTTTTCCAACTTCCTTCCAGTCCAAACAGTGCGTTTTTTCATGGAGGACTTCGGTCCCGCAGGATTTTTTTTGAAGTTGAGAGCAAGTTTGTGATCGAGATTTTCGCTTCGACAAGAGGGACGATGAAACTGTGGAAATGTTGGCGAACTTTTTGGTGGCAGGGACAGTGATGAGGAGCTATTTACGGGCTTTAGATTAGAAGAAATAGTGAAAGGAGAGGATCCGATGTCAATTTTGGTGGCTGATTGAGGCGATCTCGGCGAAAATCTTAACATTAACTATGCCGATTACGATGGCGTTCTGCAGTTTGGTCATAGGTTGAACTTAGCATAATTTTTTCCCACCTTTTTAACAACAAAGATATAAGCTTTGATGCATGTGTAATTTTACTTCAAAATGTAAACTTAATTTTGGAGCAAATAAAACATATTTATGCCCAAGGTTTGTATTTTTTCTGTTTTTTTTAATTTAACATCAGTACATTCAATTTACGGATTTACTTCCCTTTCCCCTTAAGATTTTGATACTAGCAAGCACTCAGAGGGTCCAAGGGCAAAGGGTTAACATTAGAAGGGAATGTTTTGGTACCAGCCAGTTCATAACCAATTTAAACGAACGGCTGTTAGTTCTTTCTTTTCTTCGTTCCCTGGCCAGAACTCGAAGGTTCATCACTGACAAGATCTTAGTGTGTGCGACCATTTTTAAAACCCCTTTTAGCGTTGCCACAATCTGTCTTCAGAGATGATGTCCACGCGCAAAACCAGTGTGCATCTGATTTATTTTCCTACTGCCCATCTCCCTCTAACAGGGGTGAACGGGATCCAGCATGAGTTAAAGGTTTTTCTAAGCACATTTTCCCACACACAGAACCTGATATGTAAAGTCTCAGACTGAAAGACGAGCGGGGGACTGGAGTCTGCATAGACATCCCCTTCACAATGCCGCCCTCCAACCTGGCGGGTCCCAAGTCAGATTCGAACCCTGACCCTGGCACAAGAGTCTGATGTCTTGCTCACATGGCAAACCAGACCCCTGTCCTAGGGGCCGGGAAACGGGAAGTCCAGACCCACAGAGACCATCTACAGATGTTGTTTTGGTAGAGATGCTCAAATTCCCGACCAGAGAGTCCTGTTTCTCAGACTGGTTGACACAGGGTGGGCGGTGCCGCTGACAGCAGCGTTGAGGACAGCCCAGTGGTCCAGCCCCAGACCAAATGGATCTCCCCAGCATCTTCATTATAACCCTGATCCCCATCAATCATCATAAAGCGAATGAAACTCACACAGCTGTGGTTCCCTTCATGGAGAATTATTGGGAAATTTAAAAACTAACAGACTGAATAAAAAAAAAAAAGAAAAGAAAATGTCAAACATCTTCAACTTTTTTAACAGACCGCATTTTTTTCTGGTCAGACCACATCAACAAAGCTCTCTCTTGTGAATGTTTTCTAAAGTTAAGTCAGCATTAATAATGGCAATCCCCGTCTTCTAAATTTTCAGAAACACTTGTTCCAGAAATTTGTGCTGCAGCCCACAGCAAGTTGCATGGATTCGACTCACCTATATAAATGTTATAACTGTACACAACCCCAACATCACTAAATTTACTCATAGAAGTCGCGGCGAAGCAAACTTTGGTGCCAGCTCACATATTGTGACATGCCAAAATCGTAATTTCAGCAAACTGGATCCTATTTTTTTAACTACAAAACCCAAGAGAACAACACTTGTACAGCTAGTTTCTTTTCCCATAACTGAAAACAGTGTTGTTTTCTCTCTACCAGTTTTATTTTGAGACGGGTCTGAGGCTGTTTTCTCCTTTAAAAAAAAAAAAAAAAAGCAAACAAATACAGCAGAACAAAAGAAATTTTTCCTTTAAAGAAGAGATCAAAATTGCCACAGGTGAAGGATCAAATACTGAATGTTCTATATGACTAAGAGAACATTATTTTCATGGAGAAGCCATTCAATTCTTCATGAAGAAATTTACTCAGGGATAGAAATAAATTGCTGAAGGTAAGCTGCATAATTCTCATCTTCGTTTTATAATGTAGTGAAGTATATTTTAACAGTACATAAGTCTGCAAGCAACACTTTTGAAAGATGTGTTTTAAACATTTTAAAAGTACATGTAATACATGTCTGAATCGTGATGGCTGGGATGCATTGACGTTCGGTAAAATGTATTGGTCATTTGGTAAAATGCTTTGGGTCATTTGGTAAATGCATTGTTCATTTGGAAAAATGCATTGGCCCATTTGGTAAAATGTATTGGTCTTTTGGGTAAAATGCATTGGTCATTGGGTAAAATGAAACTGGTCATTTGGTAAAATGTATGGTCATTGGTAAAATGCATTGGTCATATGGTAAAATGTAGTGGTCTTTTGGGTAAAAAGCATTGTAAAATGCATTGTCATTGGTAAAATGGATGGTCATTGGTAAAATGGATTGGTCATTTCGTAAAAGTTTCCGGGAATTGTTTCTTATCCCTAACAACATCACAAAACGCAAAAATCCATAATTTGAATGTGCAGCCACTGAATGTACACACTCATGTGCTCAGCTAAGGTTCATTTCACCTATCATCTATCCTGGAGTCTTGAAGACCACTGGGGTGCCCCAGAAGACTTTGCAATCAGCTTCTCCATTCTTTTAATGCATCTTCTTCTTTTTAAGATGAAAAACATCAAATGAATATAAACTGAGAAACCAAACCACAAAAAACAGTATATACACAAAAACAAAAACAAACAAAAAACAGGCTTCAAAAGCAGCCACCTTATAAGTAAATCCTCCTCACCGATGTCGACATTTTCCAAATAGCAGTCGGTGGCGGCGAAAAACGCTTTCTCCTCCAGTACTGCATCGTCCAGGTCGGTCAGCTTCAGGAACTTCTCCTCCACCCCGAACGAAGTCTTTGGGCTTGACCTTCGGGAGTCCCACACTGCCCAGGGAGAGCGGGGCAGGTAAAGGCCATCAAAGACGCTATGCCGTGAGCCAGCTGGACAAAAGGCACATGATCGAAAGTTTTCTTTGTTTCGGTCAAAGCCAAGCAAAACATAATGGGGAACTTATCGATTACTGAAGGTACAGTAAGATTAACTCCATATGAACATTACTCCGAATATCGCAGTTCACAAGAACACTGTTTTTTCTGCTGATACAATACTGTGTCACTTGTGTAGTACGTGTCATTGCCCTACAGTGTCTTTTTATCTCATGTGACTTCATGATAAACGGCTTTTTCAAGTTTGTCCCTCTCATCCCCGCTGCCTCCCCTCCCTTGACCTGTTGGGCTTTTTCTTTTCTTTTCCGAGTAATAAAATATGCACACAAAGCAAAGACCTGAAGCTGTAAGGGAGAGTGAAAACAGAATGACCCAGAAAGAGCTGAAAAGAAAAAATTAAGCAGACTTAAAGAAGTTAAGAACCGACAGGCAGACGCTGAGAAGGTAGCTCAGAATCGAGTCAAATGGAGAGTTGTCCTTTACAGCTTAAGTTTTCCCTTGGGGATGACAGGCCTAGGTTAGCAGTAGCAAACTGTATGCAAGATTGTGAGAGAGACAGAGACAGAGGCAGAAAAAAGAAACAGAGGGAGAGGAGAGAGACACACAGACAGAGAGAGAGAATGTGTGTGTGTGTGTGTGTGTGTGGTGTGTGTGGTGTGTGTGTGTGTGGTGTGTGTGTGTGTGTGTTTTGTGTTTTGTGTGTGTGTGTGTGTATGTGTGTGTGTATGACTTTTTGTGTGTGAATCTGTGTGTGTGGTGTGTGTGTGTGTGTGTGTGTGTGTGTGTGTGTGTGTGTGTGGTGTGTGTGCGCGCGCGCGCGCATGTTTGAGTATGTGTAAGTGCAGCGTGTGTACACATTCACACCTGAACAAAGTGTTACACATTAGTACTGTTAAGTTTTTGTACGTTGAAAAACATATTAAACTTAACAAATATGTTCAAACGTGATTTTTGATTCAATTCTGGGTTATAAAAAAAACGTCTTTCATTTTATC
>CM031619.1:7142932-7190432 GCA_018398815.1 Conus ventricosus
CGAGCCGTAAATTAATGATGATTTTTCAGCCCCGGTCTCCCCTGTCTAGGACAAATTTGTATTGGAAATTAGTCAGAAAAGTGTGGGATTTTATGACATTTAATTAAGAGAAAAAGAGAAAGAGGTGTGTGTGGGGTGTGTGTGTGTGTGTTAGTGTGTCTGTGTGTAGTGTGTGTTTTGTTTTTTGTGAGTGGGTGCATTTTTGTGTGTTTGTGCATGTGTGTGTGTAGTTTGAAGTCTTACTTGTCAGAGAACGTAAATATACCAATCCTGGTTACTTTCCCCCCAAACGGGGTGAGGGCGGAAGTGGCCCAGGATGGTATATTTACGTTCTCTAAAGTGAAAGAGGACAGGTTGCTGAACAATATAAATCATTGTTCCCAGTTAAATCGACTCCACCCTTTCTTCACACTCACTCACAAAAATCTTTGGCTGAATCATGTGTGGTGTGTGTGTGTGTGTGTGTGTGTGTGTGTGTGTGTGTACCTCTTTTGGTGTGTGTGTGTGTTGTGTGTGTGTGTGTGTTTTGTGTGTGTGCCTGTGTGTGTGTGTGTGTGCCTGTGTGCGGTGCCTGTGTGTGTGTGTGTGTGTTTGTGTGTTGTGTGTGGGTGGTGTGTTGGGGTTGGGACTCTGACTCTTTCTGTCTGTCTGTCTGTGTCTGCCCTTTTTGCTGTCTGTTTGTTTGTCACCCCCCCCCCCCCCCCCCCAATCTCTCTCTCTCTCTTTCTTATGCAAATCAGCGTGAAATTTGATATGATGTCAGATTATTGGCAGAGCATTCTTGTCAAAACCTTTTGGATTCCCTTGATTTGGAGACCCCTTCAGTTTGGGGCTTTTGGCCTGACTGAATAGAATTATTTGTATTCATACTCTCTCTCCCCTTTCTCTCTCTCCCCTCCCCTCTCCCTTGTTGTGTGTGTGTGGGGTGTGTTTTGTGTGTGTGTGTTGTGTGGGGTGTTGTGTGTGTGTGTGTTTTAAATTATAAAGCCTGAACAGTTTTGTGCTATTTTAAGGTAGGCAGACTTGAGATGATTGATAGGGTGCCTGTGGTAGGATCTTTTTTTTTAAGCACAGGTGGCATTTCATGCCTGTCCTGTGAAATAAATAATGTCATTTTTTGTGTGTGGTATGCATGCTTTTCACTTAAATGGCACCAAGGCCAAAAGTTTGTCTGAAAATACATGCAGCAATGGCTTTAGTAGAAATGGCTGCAAGTTTACTGTGAGACATCGGGGCCCATCCCTGAAACGTTTGCTGTGGGGGGCCAGAGGACCGATGATAGCGAAAAGCTCTTACTAGTACCACCTCTGCTTGTTGTCTCTTGTTTCTAGTCAGACCATTAACGTCCTTGCTTACTCAAGCCTGGAAACCATGGAAGTAGCATCTTGTCTTTCCACATTTAAAGGCCAAGCCATTAAATTTATAATCCAGCCAAAGCATGGAGGGAAATGGGGGGGAGTGTGGTGAGGGGGGGGGGGGGGGGGGGGGGGGGGGGGGGAGGGGGGCTACAAGCGAAGTGTTAAAAGCAGAATAACACAAGGCTGAGAGTCTTGTCCAGGACCAGTTTTAAATACTACATAACCAAGTCAAGTGCTGAATGACTGATCTAGAATAGAATATGCAAGTACTTTAAAGGGCGATAAAGGAAAAACGTTTTTTTATAAGCCAGAATTGAATCAGAATCACCCGTTTGAACATAGTGTTTAATGTTTAAATATGTTTTTTTTCAACGTACAAAAACATAACATGTACTAATGTGTAACACTTTGTTCAGTGTGAATGTGTACACACGCTGCACTTACACATACTCAAACATGCGCGCGCGCGCACAACAACACACACCCCACACACACACACACACACACACACACACACACACCAAAACACACACAGATTCACACACAAAAAATCATACACACAACACAATACACACAAACACACACACACACAAAAACCCCACCACACACACACACACCAACCACACACACACACACACACACACACACACACACACATTATCTCTCTCTGTCTGGTGTCTCTCTCCCTCTCCCTGTTTCTTTTCTTGCCTCTGTCTCTGTCTCTCTCTCAATCCCTTTCATACATGTTTGCATACTGACTAACCTAGGCCGTCATTTCCCCCAAGGGAACAACTTAAGCTGTAAAGGACAACTCTCCATTTGACTCGATTCTGAGCTAAACCCCTTTTTCCAGCGTCTGCCTGTCGGGGTTTTTAACTTCTTTAAAGTCTGCCTTAATTGTTCTTCTTCAGCTCTTTCTGGGTCATTCTGTTTTCCACTCTCCCTTACAGCTTCAGGTCATGCATGTGTGCATAGTTAATTACTCAGGAAAAAAAAAAAGAAAAAGCTCCAACAGGTCAAGGGAAGGGGAGGCAGTTGGGATGAGAGGGCCAAAACTGAAAAAGCCGTTTTATCAAGAAGTCACATGAATAAAAAAAACACTGTAGGGGCAATGACACGTACAACACAAGCGACACAGTATTTGTATCAGCAAGCAAAAACGTGTTTCTGTGAACTGCCGATATTCGGAGTAATGTTCATATGGAGTAATCTTACAGGACCTTCATATCGATAAGTAATCCCATTATGTTTTGCTTGGCGTGAACCGAAACAAAGAAAACTATTCGATCAGTGCCTGTGTCCAACTGGCTTCACGGCAACGTCGTTGATGGCCTACCTGCACCGCTCTCCTCCTGGGCAAGTTGTGTGACTGGTCCGAAGGTCAAGCCCAAAGACTTCGTTCTGTGGAGGCGAAGTTCCTAAAAGCTGACCGACCGAACGATGCAGTACAGGAGGAGAAAGCTGTCCGCCGACACCGACGCTATTTTGGAAAATGTCCGACATCGGTGAGGAGGATTTATTTATAAGGTGGCTGCAGTGCAGCCTGTTTTTTTTGTTTGTTTTTGTTTTTGTGTATCTACTGTATTTTTGTGGTTTGGTTTCTCAGTTTATATTCATTTGATGTAATTCATCTTAAAAATGAAAATATGCATATAAAAGAATGGAGAAGCTGATTGCAAGTCTTCTGGGTACCCAGTGGTTCTTCAAAGACTCCATGAATAGATGATAGTGAAATGAATCTTTAGGCCCTTTGGAACACACATAGTGTGTACATTCCTGGCTGCACATTCAAATTATGGATACCTTGCTGTTTAGAGTGATGTTGTTTAGGGGATAAGAAACATTTCAGAAAACTTTTTACGAAATGACCAATCACATTTTAACCAAATGACCAATCCATTTTACCAAATGACCCATGCATTTTACAATGCTTTTTAACCAAATGACCACTACATTTTACCAAATGACCAATGCATTTTACCAAATGAACATACATTTTACCAAATGACCCAGTACATATACCCAATGACCAATGCATTTTACCAAATGACCAATACAATATTTATAACAAATGACCAAGCATTTTACCAAAATGAACAATGCATTTTACTCAAATGACCATGCATTTTAACCAAATGACCAAAACATTTTTACCGAACGATTCAATGCAACCCAAGCATAACACGATTCAGACATGTATTACATGTATCTTTAAATGTTTACACACATCTTTCAAAAGTGATGCTTGCAGACTTAACTACTGAAAAAATATACTTCCCTACATTTAAAACGAAAAGATTAGAATTATGCATGCTTACTTTCAGCAATTAAAACTATCCAATGAGTAAATGCTTCATGAAGAATTGAAAGGCTTTCTCCATGAAATAATGGTTCTCTTAGTCATATATACACAATCATAATTTGATCTTCACCTGTGGCAATTTTGATCTCTTCTTGAAAGGAAAAAAAAACAAGAGTTTTCATTTGTTCTGCTGTATTTGTTTTGCTTTTTTTTTTATTTTTTAAAGGAAAACCAGCCTCAGACCAGTCTCATAAATAAATACTGGTAGAGAGAAAACAACCCTGTTTTCCAGTCAATGGGAAAAGAAACACTGTACAAGTGTTGATTCTCTTGGTTTTGTAGTTAAAAAATAGATTCCATGTTCTGCTGAAATTTTACGTATTGGATGTCACAATATGTGAGCTGGGCACACAGTTTTTGCTTTCGCCGCGACTTCAATGAGTCTTGAGTGAATTTTGGGGTTGTGTACAGTTATAACATTTATATAGGTGAGCGAATCCATGCAAACATTGCTGTGTCTGCAGCACATTTCTGGAAACAAGTGTTTCTGGCAAATTCAGAAGAACGGGGATTGCCATTATTAATGCTGACCTTTAAACTTAGAAAACATTTCACAAGAAGAGAGCTTTGTGATTTGGTCTGACCAGTAAACAAATGCGTCTGTTTAAAAAAAGTTGAAGATGTTTGACATTTTCCTTTTTTTTTTTTTTTGATTCAGTCCTGTTAGTTTATCAATTCCCAATAATTCTCCATGCAGGGAACCACAGCGTGTGAGGTTTTTCATTCGCTTTATGATGATTGGGATGGGTATCAGGATTATAAGAAGATGCTGGGGAGATCCATTTTTGGTCGGGGCTGGACCACTCACTGGGGGCAGTCCCTACAACGCTGCTGTCAGCGGGCACAGCCCACCCAGTGTCAACCAGTCTGAGAAACAGGACTCTCTGGTCGGGAATTTGAGCATCTCTACCAAAACAACATCTGTAGATGGTCTCTGTGGGTCTGGACTTCCCGTTTCAGCCCATAGGACAGGGGTCTGGTTTGCCATGTGAGCAAGACATCAGACTCTTGTGCCAGGGTCAGGGTTCGAATCTGACTTGGGACAGCCAGGTTGGAGGAGGCGGCATTGTGAAGGGGATGTCTATGCAGACTCCAGTCCCCAGCTCGTCTTTCAGTCTGAGACTTTACATATCATGGTTCTGTGTGTGAACATGTGCTTAGAAAAACCTTTAACTCATGCTGGATCCAGTTTCACCCTGTTTAGAGGAGAGATGGGCAGTAGGAAAATAAATCAGATGCACACTGGTTTTGCGCGTGGACATCATCTCTGAAGACAGATTGTGGCAACGCTAAAAGGGGTTTAAAAATGGTCGCACACACTAAGATCTTGTCAGTGATGAACCTTCGAGTTCTGGCCAGGGAACGAAGAAAAGAAAGAACTAACAGCCGTTCGTTAACTTGGTTATGAACTGGCTGGTACCAAAACATTCCCATTCTAATGTTAACCTTTGCCCCTTGGCCCGTCTGAGTGCTTGCTAGTATCAAAATCTTAAGGAAGGTAAGTAACTCCGTAAATTGAATGTACTGATGTTAAATAAAAAATCAGAAAAAATACAAACCTTGGTCATAAATATGTTTTATTTGCTCCAAAATTAAGTTTACATTTTTGAAGTAAAATTACACATGCATCAAAGCTTATATCTTTGTTGATAAAATGGTGTAAAAAAATTATGCTAAGTTCAACACTACTGACCAAACTGCATGAAACGCCATCGTAATCGGCATAGTTAATGTTAAGATTTTCGCCGAGATCGCCTCAATCAGCCACCAAAATTGACATCGGACTCCTCTCCTTTCACTTTTTTCTTCTAATCTAAAGCCAGTAAATAGCTCCTCATCACTGTCACTGCCACCAAAAATGTTCGCCAACATCTCCACAGTTTCATCGTCCATCTTGTCGAAGCGAAAATCTCGATCACAAACTTGCTCTCAACTTCAAAAAATCACTGCGACCGAAGTCCTCCATGAAAAAACGCACTGTTTGGACTGGAAGGAAGTTGGAAACCGGAACTACGTCACTGTATAACGCCGCAAAGCATTGTGGGAAAAATTCGTCGCTGGGGCACCAGGTATCGGGCAAACGGCATCGGGGCTTACGGGACCAAGGCTCGGGCGTTCGGGCACAGAAAGCGATCCATGGGCAGTGGGTTAAGGACAAGAACCAATGAGCTTGTAAAATCGGGTTTTAAGCTCTGTACCATTCGGCTGATTTTAAGGTCATGTGCTAAGGCAGCAACGCTATAGGTCAGGCGACGCATGTGAAGGGCCGTATCAGGGGTCATGTGGAAAAAGCAAAGCTTTCAACAACATAAAAAAAAACCAATATTCTTAGCCATGGTATCTAGGCCATTTTATGCTTCTTAGAGGATTTATTATGGGCTTTTCAAACAGGGTGTCATAGTTCAAGTCACTCCAGGTTGGTTTCTGTTGTAAATTTCTCGAAAAACAATAAAACAGAGCGGACCGATGCTTGTCCTGGTACTGAGTCCAGCCGTTTTGTTGATCGGAGGATCATTTATGGGGTTTTCCCCTTCTGTTCACTCCCCTCAGGTTTGGGGTTGGTTTACGCTTTTCGCTGAATGAGCCGTGGACTCGAGCGCGTCTTTGGTCCCGAACCCTTCAAGAACCTGCGGTGGTGAGAAATTGGGTTGATTGCCTGGCTTCTGAACCTTCCTGTTTGATTTGTCAAGGCAGACACGCTTTCGTCGTGACCTGCACACTCTCAGGATCTTCGTTATACGCTGGTGAAGAAATTTGGTGGGTGGTGTGGTACACAGGTGTTGTTTGTCAACCCATGTCGTTCTTTCTCTTCTGTCTCAGGCTCCTGTTTTTTCTAGTTTGTGTGAAATTGTGAGTGGCAGTTGTGAGCCATTTTAACTGTTCCCTCTGTCTCTGTCCTCTTCTCTGCTCTTCTGTGGTCTCCTTCTTTTAACTGTGTTGTAATCTCTTCGTGACTTTCTGTCCTTTCTTTCTGTTCCTCTCCTTTCTCCTCCTCTGTCTCATTGCCTGCCTGTCTGTCTCTCCTCTTATGCCTGTCTCTGTCTCTATGCTCTGTTTTCTGTTCTGCATGCATCATTTAAAAGTTCTCTCAATAAATCGCAAGTGCATACTCATTCTGTTGTTCTCCCTCTTAGCCATTTTATCATCAGTATTGTAAGATGTGATCCAATGCATCACATTTAAAGTTACAAGTACCCGCCATTGACCACACTTTTTAAAAACAAACCCCCCCACACGACACACACACAAATACAGATAGACATGGGAACACATTGGTTACAACTCTCCTAACACTACTGTGTCACTCACAAACAGTTTTAACCAGCGCTGTAAACAGTAAAATAAATAACATAATTGTGCCCCTTCGATCTTGGCCTGGAGCAGTATCAAACAAGGGTCGGCACTCGTTCAGAAGTTAAAAGAAAATGACAAAATTAGGCGTACGTAATATTGGGCCGGAGAAATTTGGCAAATCGTCATACGTATTCAAAATGTTCAATGCAATTGGCAATTTTTAAGGCGGAACAGTTAGGCAATCATTGGGACTGAAATGTAAATCGTACAACAGGATCTCAAAATGTGTTCAATTTTTTTTTTAATGAGACTGCATTTGTGGCAACTTGATGGCACCCAGTGAGTTCCACAGCCGTTAGAGTAGGATAAAATGAATGTAAGTGGCTGTCAATATTTGATGCAGGTATGGTATAACATTGACCGCCACTCCTGGTGCTACTTTTATTCAGTACTAGGTTGTTCCAATTGGAATATCAGTTAGTTTAGCTCTGCCTTTGAAGAAGATGTTAAGTTTGATAAAAGCTCTTCTCTCTTCTAAGGGTTTCCATTCTAATTTCCTCATGTTCTTCCACTTACACGCAGACAGACAGATACATGGGCACACACACACACACACACACACACACACACACACACACACACACACACAACCACACCCTCCCACTCCCACACCCACACAGACACACACTTGCACGCAAACACACACACACACACATACACACACGCGCACATGCATGCACGCACACATGCATGCACGCATGCATGCAAGCAAGCACGCATGCATGCACACACACACACACACACACACACACACACACACACACACACACACACACACACACACACACAACACACAGGCAGATGCAAATGAGAAAGAAACTAGAGTGGAGAAGCAACAGAAATGGCTGAGTCGGTTTGCATAGATCATACAGAGGTGGTGGTGGGGGTGGGGTGGTGGTGGTGGTGGAGGTGGGAATGTGAGAAACTGTTATCAACACCCTTTGATCCACAATCATCCATTCCCAACTTGGATCCACAACAGTTCATTATCTACTTTGATTGACTAGCTTATCGTTGATTACTTTGATTTACAACCTTCTGTTCATTACCTTGATCTTCAACCCTTCCTCAGTGACTTTTAATCCACAACATTCTCATTACCTGTTGTGATCTTTGACCTCTTGTTAATCTCTTTGATTCACAACCCTTCATGACGCGCTTTGATATACGAACCTTTGTTAATGACTTTAATCCCACAACCATCTATTAATCACTTGTTTCACAGGCGCTTGTGATCGATCATTCATACCTGCATTGATTCCCAGCCATTTATTGCTTACTTTGATTTAATAACCATTGAGTACCCACTTTGATCCCTTTCATTACCAACTCTGATCCAAAACCTGTGACTACTTCATTGATGTAAATCATTGGTTGCCTGCTTCGATCCACAACGATTCACTACCTTCTTTGGTTTAAAAACCATTAATTACCATCTTTGATCCACAACCATTCAAATAATACTTTGATCTGCAACTCATCACTACTTGCTTTCATCCAAACCACTTATTATTACCTGTTTTGATCCACAACCATTTATTATTACCTGTTTTGATCCTCAACCATTTATTATTACCTGTTTTGATCCTCAACCATTTATTATTACCTGTTTTGATCCTCAACCATTTATCATTACCTGTTTTGATCCTAAACCATTTATTATGACCTACTTTGATCCTCAACCATTTATCATTACCTGTTTTGATCCTCAACCATTTATTATGACCTACTTTGATCCTCAACCATTTATCATTACCTGTTTTGATCCTCAACCATTTATTATGACCTACTTTGATCCTCAACCATTTATCATTACCTGTTTTGATCCTAAACCATTTATTATGACCTACTTTGATCCACAACCATTTATTATTACCTGTTTTGATCCTCAACCATTTATCATTACCTGTTTTGATCCTAAACCATTTATTATGACCTACTTTGATCCTCAACCATTTATCATTACCTGTTTTGATCCTAAACCATTTATTAGACTACTTTGATACACTTATATACTTTTGATCCTCAACCATTTATCATTACCTGTTTTGATCCACAACCATTTATTATGACCTACTTTGATCCTCAACCATTTATTATTACCTGTTTTGATCCACAACCATTTATTATGACCTGTTTTGATCCTCAACCATTTATTATTACCTGTTTTGATCCACAACCATTTATTATTACTTACTTTGATCCACAGTCGTTCATGATCTATTTTAATCCATAACTAATCATCACCTACTTTGACCCATAGCTAATCATCACCTACTTTGACCCATAGCTAATCATCACCAACTTTGACCCATAACTAATCATCACCAACTTTGACCCATAACTAATCATCACCTACTTTGATCCACAGTCGTTCATGATCTATTTTGACCCATAACTAATCATCACCTGCTTTGACCCATAACTAATCATCACCAACTTTGACCCACCATAAGTAATCATCACCTACTTTGACCCATAACTAATCTCACCTACTTTGATCCACAGTCTATCCACAGACAAACATTTACACTTGTGCTCACTTACACAGAGACAGACAGATAACACACGCAAGCAGACAACCACACTCTCATAGACCCCCTCATACACAGACACACACTTGCTCTCACACACACGCACGCACGCACGCACGCACGCACACACGCACACACACACACACACACACACACACACACACACACACACACACACACACACACACACTGTTTTTGACTACAGATCATAAGTATGTTCTGTCAGCCTGTTTTTGACTGAAGAAAAAAATTAGACCATGTTGTGAGCCCAGGTAGATAGAGCGTTTTTTTCATTCTTAAAACAATGAGAGCTTTTTTTTTCTTGAAATGAGTAAGGATCAAAGTAGATAATGAAATTATCTACTTTGATCCTTACTCATGTCAAGAAAAAAACACCCCTCTGTACCTACTTGATTCATGATCGTTTGTTGTCAACTTTGATCCTAAGCTTTTATAAAAAACAAACAAAAACAACAAACTGTTCATCTATTTCAATCCACAGCCATTCAGCTGGACCCACGACTCATGGAAAGTGAGAGCCAGGATGACCCTGAGAGCGAGAGCAACAAAGTTCCACAGGACAGCGCTTATCATCCCGAGGGCAACGAAAGATCTGAGAGAAACAGACACCCTCCAGAGAGCAACAAGTATCCTGAGAGCAACAAGTATCCTGAGAGCAACAGGTATCCGGAGAGCAACAGGTATCCGGAGAGCAACAAGTATCCGGAGAGCAACAAGTATCCCGAGAGCAACAAGTATCCCAAAAGCAACAAGTACCCCGAGAGTAATGCAGTTCCTGAGAGCAGGAAGCAGCTGACCAAGGACATGAGACCCAAGGTAAAATAGGGAATGAATGAGTTGTTGGTTATCTACAGATCATAAGTGTGTTATGTCAACCTATTTTTGACTGAAGAAAAAAAAATTTAGACCATGTTTGTGAGCCCCAGGTAGATAGAGCAGGTTTTTTTTTCATTGTTAAAACAGCGCAAAATTCCAGGACAAAAAAAAAATTGTCAGGCATGAGCTCAGAACCACAGGAAAAGTATGTCCTGCTATGTAAAGCAGTAGTGGTGTGCATGGTTAAGTCTTCACTGATTCATCTGCTTCTTTCTTTAGAATGTGAACTACACATCGATGTATATCCAAGTCTTCCATTTTTTTTTTCAAACTAAAGGGCACTTCTTGAAGAAGCAGCTGTTGTGAAATTTGGTCAGTCTTGTTGAAAACTCTCTTTGTTTATTTTCCTTTGTTTTTACAATAGTCATATTGTACCAGAATACTGGACTAGTCCTAACTCTTCTCAGAAGAATAATGGGGAACACAGCCAATGTGCTGTGAGCCAATGTGCTGTGCTTCTCTGTGCGGTGACTCGAGGTCAGCATGTAACCGAAAATGTTCCTGGTTCCACATGGTTTGAAATCTGGCAGTTCTCGAAGCAGAGCCCAGTGGATCCTGGTTTTGAATGCAAAAGTGAAAAGAGTTCACTGGACCCTCAGTTTGAGGATTTAAGGCAATTTTTGTTGGGCATTGAGCAAAAGAAAGTGAGGAAGATTCGAATTTGAATAGATTCAGACCTGCTTCATATAAAGTATGTGCACTCGGAGGGGGGGAGGGTGGGGGGGGGGGGGGAGGGGGGGGGGGAGGGGGGGGGGGAGAGAGAATCTCTGCTTCTAATAACAGAACATGGTCATCATTTTTTTTCACAAATAAGCCGCACTGGTTTATAAGCCGCAGATATATGAGCAAGTGACAAAAGGTCGTCCAAAAAGCCAACAAAAAGTGGATTTTTCAAAATAGTTTTTATTAACAGCAATTTTGTCCAAAGGAAGACTTATGTTTAAGGGTCATAAAAACATACATACAAAGATAATCATGCACGATGTTCTGCTAGTAATGTGATAAGGCATCATAACAAGCATCTGACGGTTGTTATGCTGGACATTCAATTTATCAATATTCCTATTTAAATGTCTGTTATACAGCATAATTGTTTCTGTGGAAATAAGACTGAATATTACAGCTAAATTTCATTCCAAAAGAAAAGGCTCTGTGCAGTTTAAGATCAAGTTTCACATGAGATGGTATGTCCAACATAACAACCGTCGGACATATGATTTGTTCTTTATTGCTGTGTTGGAAATAGACAGTAACTGCATCCTCTGATGATTTTCTGTGTTTTTGAGGGTTGCATTTCATGTATGATATCAAGTATAGGACCCACAATAGCCTTGTTACCATAATATGGCATTTTTATCTGACAGTTGTTTTGATGTTGCATTGGACATACCAAGTATTTCCCAACAATGCAAAAATAACAACAGTCATTAAAAAAAATGGACATACTTTTCCTTTGAGTACAGTTCTATTGTTATTGTTACATTTTACTCATAAAGGCCTATAAAGCAAGCTAAATAAGTCACAATGATCATGTAGACACCTTAAATAGATCCATCTGACAGTTGTTATGGCCTCACTGTTGGACATACTCAACAAACTGCTCATGTACTGACAGGAATTAGATTTTTATGATCAAAATGAATAGAAACAGTTTGACAGTAACAATAATAACGTGTACATTTAGGGCACTGCTCTCTCAGATAAGCTCAGTGCGCTTACAAATCATATGAAATACATTTTATGGTTAAACAAACATAATTACAAGTATGTAAACAGATTTTTGCATATTCTGCACCAGACTTTCTCTTCTTTTCCTCTGATGAAGAAAGTAGGATGCGAAGACCTAGAAAAACACAAACTTCTTTGTCAACAAATAATACAAAAATACTTTTAGGTAATTTTTGGAATTAACTGCATATAAAAACAAGTGATCAAAATAAAAATGTTCATGAACAAAATCAATTTGGTATGCTTCAGGTGATTTCCAACCTACCTCTTACACACCCACCCTTCTTATTCAGGTTAAGAAGCCATAATCAATGAGCTGATTTATTTGCTACTATTGCCTTGGGGGGGGGGGGGGGGGGGGGGGCTGAATTTTTCCCCAGTACTTCTTCTTTTTCTTCCTAAATACTGGTTCACTCAAAAACGAGTAGGTCACCAGTGCGCATGTTAAAAAGTAAAATAAAATAACATAAAATAGTGCGACTCAGACTGTTGGCCCCTGGAGCAATTTTGCCAACAAGGGGTCGCGCTCGATATTCAAGAAGTTAAAAGCAATGGCAAATTCAGGCCCAGGTAACCATAAAATATCTGGGGAAGTTAAAATAGAAAATCATCAATATGCAGATCTCAAAACTGTCGTATCAATTTGTTTTGTGTTTTTAATGAGACTGCATTTGTGGCAATCTTGATGGCACCCGGCAGTGAGTTCCACAGCCGTACAGAACTAGAATAAAATGAATGTAAGAGGCTGTCAATATTTGATGCAGGTATGGTATAACATTGACCGCACTCTGGTGCTGCTTTTATTCAATACTAGTTGTTCCATTGGAATAAGTATTAGTTTAGCTCTGCCTTTGAAGATGTTAAGTTTGATAAAAGCTCTTCTCTCTTCTAAGGGTTTCCATTCTAATTTCCTCATGTTCTTTCAGTTATTCCCTTTTCTCTGATGTGTTCCCTGTTACAAACCGTGCTGCTCTCTTCTGAATCTTTTCGAGGTTATCAATGTCTTTAGATGGTAAGGATCCCAAACTGAGCAACCATATTCCAGTACTGGTCTAACCATGTTTTGTAGCAGTGGTCTTTAACCTTTTGGGGGCACTCATTGATATTCCTGTATAAGAAAGCTAAGATGTTATTTGCTTTCTTACATACTAAATTGTAATGTTCTTTCCTTTGAGACGACTATCTATAATCACACCTAAATATTTTGCAGCATTGGTTTCTTTAAGAATAGTATTATGAATAGAATATTCTGATCTAGTTGGTGAGTGTTTGTTACATATACGCAACACTTGGCACTTTTGGGATGAAATTCCATTTTCCAAGTTCTTTCCCACTCTTGTAAAGCGTTTAGATCTTCTTGTAGAATGCGTGTATCATTCTTGCTTCTGATTGTTCCATATACTAAGCTGTCATCTGCAAAAAGCCTTATAGTAGTTCCAGGAGAGAGATTTCTACTTATGTCATTTATATAAATTAAGAAAAACAAGGGCCCCAGAACAGTTCCCTGTGGTACACCTGACAAGATGGTTTACAATGCATGGGATGACGACCCTTCCACAACAACTTTCTGCGTTCTCCCAACGAGAAATGATCTAGCCCATTTTAGCAAAGAAACGCCAATGCCGATGTGTTCTAATTTAAGCAGCAGGCCCTCATGGTCAACCTTATCAAAGGCTTTAGAAAAGTCTATTAAAATTGCATCTATTTGCTGTCTGTTGTTAAGACAGTTATTAAAATCATTGAGGAGTTGTTATAAATTGAGTCTCACAACTCCTTTGCTGTCTAAAAACCATGCTGGGCGTTATTTAAGAAGTCATATTTGTCAAGATGGTCCATTATGCTACTATATATTATGTGTTCAAGTAGTTTTGTGATATGGATGTAAGAGATCACAGGTCTATAGTTCTCTGCTTTTGTTTTGTCACCCTTTTTGAATAACGGAACAATGCTGGCATCTCGCCACTCATCAGGTATTACTCCCTGGTCCAGTGAAGCTTGGTAAAGTGGTTGGTTATACCTCACTCAATTCATTGGCACATAATTTTAAGAGCTTGCCAGGAACGCCATCAGGACAGTAGCTTGTTTTTATTGATGTTGGTCAGTAACTCCTGCTTTGTTTACTTTGATGTTTTGCATTTCAGGGAGTTTATCATCATCCTTTAGTCTAACGTTAATTAAAGGCTTGGGATTTGAGGGAAACCAAACAAAAACTGCTTGTTTAGTAAATTTAGACTGGATGAGAGGGAGAAAAAATACTAACTGAATCCAGTTAGTTGAAAAAAGGGCCCAGGAAAGAAAAAAAGGAAGGAGAGAGGGGGTGAGGGTGGGGGGGGGGGGGGGGGAGGCTGGGGAGGGGATACATTGAGGGACTGGGAGGAGGGGGCTGGTGGAATCTGGTTGCTGGTCTCTACTCCTCCACATTTTATCAAAAAGCATTATGGAAATGGCCAAAAATGTGCACTTTCAATTCTTCAAAATAAATATGTATTACAATGAAAATAAACTGACATTTATTAATTACAAGAGATACTGATGGTCGTTACGACAGACATACTGAGTGATAATGTCTTCAACTATGAGAGTAACAACTGTCAAATAATCGCCAGATTTCCCACTAATCTATGATCTGAACTTTAGTTCTGTCATGTATTTAAAGAAAAAGCAAAATAGAAATTCCAAGCTGTTTTCTGCCCAGTTTTACGTATAATTGATACATTGATTAACTTAATATCCGTCGGTCGTTATTTCGGACATCGCTTAAAACGATGTCCTAATCATGCGTCACGCACAAAACATCGCCCGAAGTTGAGGGAAATCCCGTTAAATTGCCCCACTCTACTTTTGGTTCACTTAGAATTTTAATCATTTACAGAAACACATTTGATGAGAACAGCTGAAACCAATGTTTCTATCATTTTCTTGTGACGGTCGTTATGCATTTGACAGTCGTTACGATTTCTGACGGTCGTAACGATTGTGGACAAACAACATTTCCACACCTTCTCTGCTTCGAAGCGCCATTCTTGACGAAAGCTCCAGCCTCGATTTGAAACCTTTTGCCTTGGGTGCTATTTTAAAGCACGGCATGGGATCTGTAAGTTCGTTGTTAGTAGAATTGCGAGAAAAATTACGGTCGTTATTTTCTGACTATGCTTATTACCGTATGGATTTCGCGCTCGTTTGCTTGCCACTGAATCGAATTTGGTTCGGAAAACACCTTTCTTCCATTCGGTTAGTGTTGTCCGAGATGCCGAGTTAAATGAACACGGAACCGAACGAACCTGATGTGAACGATCGAGAGTTTTGCTGACGACACGATTTGACAAACAGCGTAACGACTGTCAAACGGATTTTTACCGCTTGACAGCATCGAAAACAATCAGAAATAGAAACCGGTTTGTGATTTTAACATGTTCGCCGTTGATTTTTCTGCATCCTTTATTCATATTGTTGTGATGGTATGCAATTTAGATATGTATCCAGGCTTCGACACCAAACGCATCACTGTCCGCCATCTTGAACGGGAAAATTTATCAAAGAAAAGCGTACAACTTGGGCATTTTCAAATGGAAGGCAGACACCCAAACTCACCATGTTTATATTATGTATCTCTTCAAGGTATTATAAAACATCAAGCAATAAATAAAAAAGCATTGGTATTTTTTTAATTCTTTATTTGTGCGATAAATATACAAGGGGTCTGGACGATCACCTTTTGTCACAAGCTCATATACAACAGAAATAAAATTTTCAGTGTCTCATCGTCCGTCTTCGCTGAGTCTGTTCTGGTGTTGGAGTTGAACAGAATAGTAGCGCTTCCTCTGCCATCTTGTTACTGACTTCAGCCTCGTTTTCACTGTCGCTTTCCTCTTGAGGCAAGGTGAAGGTCGCTGCTGCTCTGTCGCTTGCACTGTCGTCTGCTGCAGCATGCAGTTCAGCCTTGCGAAAACCATTGTAATGGTCTGAATGCTTTAGTGTGTGTGGCTTTGATTTGAAAATGTGAGCAGTTAACACTGTAACAACGTGAACAGTTAACACGTGGAGCTATCGAAAAATTTGTGAACAGTAAACCGATATGGTCAGTTACAGAGAAGCTAAGAATAGACGAGGGTGTGATGTTCCTGGAATCGGAAAATCGGCAAATAGCCGCATCGTTGTTTAAGCCGCAGGGTTTTAAAGCTGGGGAAAAAAGTCGCGGCTTATAGACCGAACTTTACGACTTTGTGATCTAATTTTCTACACTGCTGACATTTGAATTCTCTTCCTAACAAGTTCAATATGATTGAGACTTCTCTTTTCCATGTTTGTCACCGTTAGATACTCTTTGTTGTCTGATCGACATTGATTGTGAGTCTTAGGAAGGATCTTGCTTTCAGTTCGAGCTCCAGATCACATTAGCAGGGACATTTTATGTGCTCATTATGTACTGCTTTGAATATATTAACAAACAAAAATTTGGCTTCCAAAAATTTCTGACTGAAGTTTTGTCCCCCTGTCGGAAAATGAAGCTGGAAACAGAGACTCAGCTTTCAGATGACAGAGCAATGCCAAGAATGTCTTTTCTCAGCCAAACTTTGTCAGAATTGAATTGATGTCAAGAACATACATTAGTGCGTCCTGCACCAGAACATGAGTATATCATTCTCAGGGAGCCAGAGACACATATATATGTGTGGGATTATGTCTGTATAACATATATTTCTCTGTATTTTTTTATCTATACAGTTAAAAAAAAAAGTACAGACGAGGATCTGTTGTTGGCATTGTGCAGGTAGGTGAGGTGGACACGGTGGCTCTGTTCCAACGCCTGGACTCCTCCAACTTCCCCGGCCAGTTTGACTACCTGTGCGCCAACACGCGGGTCACCTGGGGCTGCGTGCAAGTCATGCAGAACCTGCCGGCGGCCAAGGAGTGGTGCATGAAGGACGCCTTCTGTCGAGCCTTCGTCGTCTTCTCCGCCCACCCTGAGGATAACAGTGAGTGCACTTCTGGCCAGTGTTAAAAAACCAGCCAACCAACCAACCAACAAAAAACGCCTGTCATTCATTCATTCATTCATTCATTCGTTCATTCATTGATTCATTCTCTCTCTCTGTCCACCTGCACTTCTGGCCAGTGTTAAAAAACAAACAAACTCACAAACCAACAAAAAAAAACCCCATCATCATTCATTCATTCATTCATTCATTCATTCATTCATTCATTCCATTCATTCATTCTCTCTCTGTGTCCCCCTGCTCTTCTGGCAGTGTTAAAAAACAAACAAACAAACAAACAAAAGCCCTATCATTCATTCTTCATTATCATTCATTCATTCATTCATTCATTCATCATTCTCTCTCTGTCCCCCTACACTTCTGGCCAATGTTAAAAAACAAACAAACAAACACACAAACCAACAAAAAAGCCCCATCATTCATTCATTCATTCATTCATTCATTCATTCATTCATTCATTCATTTTCTCTCTGCCCCCCCTGCACTTCTGGCCAATGTTAAAAAACAAACAAACAAACACACAAACCAACAAAAAAAGCCCCATCATCATTCATTCATTCATTCATTCATTCATCATTCATCATTCATTCATTCATTCATTCATTTTCTCTCTGCCCCCCTGCACTTCTGGTCAGTGTTAAAAAACAAACCAACAAACACACAAACCAACAAAAAAAGCCCATCATTCATTCATTCATTTCATTCATTCATTCATTCATTCATTCATTCATTCATTTTCTCTCTGCCCCCTGCACTTCTGGTCAGTGTTAAAAAACAAACCAACAAACAAGGAAAAAGAAACCCATCATTCATTCATTCATTCATTCGTTCATTCATTCTTTCATTCATTCATTCATTCACTCATCACTACTCACTCACTCACTCACTCCATCACTCACTCACTCATTCATTCTTCTCTCTCTCTGTCCCCTCCTTCCTTCTTCCCCTTCTCCTTTTTCTGTCTTCTTTCTCTGTCTCTTGCTCTCTCTTTTCGCTTTCTCTTCACACTCTTTCTTTTGTCCCCTCAGTCTGTCTGTCTGTCTGCTTATCTGCCTGCCTGCCTGCCTGTTTGACTGTGGGAGCCTGTGTGTGATAACGGAAGAGGAAATACGTGTGTGTGTGTGTGTGTGTGTGTGTGTGTGTGTGTGTGTGTGTTTGTGTGTGTGTGTGTGTGTGTGTGTGTGTTGTGTGTGTGTGTGTGTGTGTGTGGTGAGGAGAGAGAGAGAGAGAGAGAGAGAGAGAGAGAGAGAGAGAGAGAGAGAGCGAGCGAGCTTGTTTGTGTGTGTGTGTGAGAGAGAGAGAGAGAGAGAGAGAGAGAGAGAGAGAGAGAGAGAGGTTTGTGTGTGTGTTCGTGTGTATGTGTGTGTTTATGTGTGTGTGTGTGTGTGTGTGTGTGTGTGTGTGTGTGTGCGTGTGTTGTGACATCTTAAACTGACAGTAAAATTTTCATGCCCGTTCCATATAGCAGACATGCCAAGTGCTGTGTGCCATGTCAAAATCCTCTAACAAATGTCGACGCTTTATTTCTCCACAACAGCTGTGAGTACTCCCTCCTTCATTGCCTCCTGCACCCTTAGGTCACTGGATGTCTCTGAACCCAGTTTGTCATGTTCTTCCAATCTCCTTCACTTCCTCAGCCCTGTTGCTTTTTTGTTTTTTTGTTTGTGTAGAAATTCTACACCAGTCTCAAATTGATGTCAACTAACGCTGACCCACTTGTTCCCTGTGTACCCCACAGATAAAATAGCTGTGGTCTTCAAGAACAACAACACGGCCCAGCCCAGAATCAACGCCGGCACCACTCTGTTTCTCCTGCAAGGCCGCCCAAGCCCTCAGGAGAGCCTCCAAGGGAGTCTCCAGGCTCAGAACAACCAACAGCCTCAAGACAATCTCCAACGTCAAGAGAGTGCCCATGCTCAAAACAACCTTCACCCTCAGAACAACTTCAACCTCGGAACAACCTCCAACCACAAGGCAATCTCCAACCTGAAGGTGACCTTCACCCTCAAGGCAACCTCCAACCTCAAGGCAACCCCCAACCTCAAGGTGACGTCCGACCTCAAGGTGACCTCCGACCTCAGGGCAACCCCCAACCTCAAGGCGACCTCCGACCTCAAGGTGACCTCCGACCTCAGGACAACCTCCAGCCTCAGGGCAACCTCCAGCCTCAGGGCAACCTCCAGCCTCAGGTGGCCCAGCAGAACGGCCAGGCGCCTCCAGGTGGCGGAGGATTGCAGGAACGGAGACAGCCGCCTGGAGAAGCGCCTGAGTACGCTGCAGAGAACGTTGTCCCAGACCGTCAAGACAAAGGGTGAGTTCCACAGAGAGACTTGGAAGACGGAAAACGGCACTGGTGCATTGCATCAGGGAAATCGCAGCTGAACGCGGTTTCTTCATTTGTGTTTGCACGTTCATGCACAGGCGCTTGTGATTAGTTTCGTTTTGTATTTATGTGTACTTGGAAGCAGGTGGGTGGTGTGGGAGGGGAGGTTGGAGGGAGAGAAAAGGGGTGGTGAAAAGAAGACGCTGATGGGATGGGAGGGGATGGAAGAAAAAGCCTGTAAAGTTGACACCTTGCTGAAGCCGTTCAAAAAGGGTTTTACTCATACGGGATATTTCTAGAATGCCTTCCAGCTTATGCAGCGCTTAACACTATCACGTGAAAAAAAACAACAAAAAAAAAACCCACTATCACATGAATACACTCACACATATGCATTTCATATACAGTGCCCTTGTAGACAAATGACAGCAGAACATATCCTCCAAAACTGTCCGACGTATGTTGCACCCCGAAACAAATACTGGCCGACACCAACAGCATTGGAGGCCAAGCTGTACGGCACTCTGGAGAGCTGCGGCGGACGACTGCCTTCATCCAGGACAATGGGCTGACATGTAAAGAGAGGCGAACGAGGAAGAAGAAGAATATAGAACGCTTAACACCATCATGTGAAGACACTTGCGCAGATGCATTTTCTCTGCCATAAGCTATGATGCACTATTTTTTGTATAGACTTGAGTTTGAAAGTAGTCTGTCTTGAAGAATTAATCTCATTTTTATGTGTGTTCTTATTTAGAAACACATCAGTAAAGTAAAATCTGAAGTTTCATGATAAAAGAAAAAGGATTAAATGAATGAGTGTTGTCCCTTTGTGTTCTAACATTTAAGTACACTGTGTTTTGGTACTGACACTGTCATTGGAGACAATGGTGTGGCAGCCAAGGGATCCACAAGTGTATCTTACCTGTTGTCTGTAAACTGGATTTCTTCACAAACTTGATTGCCCAGAGATGAAGAGGAGACAGGACCAGTATTTTTGCCTTCCGTAGTTGGAGTCCCATGGTTGCACTTTGAAGGCATTCATCACTTCCTGTTGCTCTGATGGCTCTGTGTCTGCTTCCTGTTCATGGGGTGGCTCTCCATCCACCATACTTTACTACTGACACTGTCCATCTGTCTCCATCCACCATACTTTACTACTGACACTGTCCATCTGTCTCCATCCACCATACTTTACTACTGACACTGTCCATCTGTCTCCATCCACCATACTTTACTACTGACACTGTCCATCTGTCAAGTTACAAGCACACTCAGACATTGGTTCACATGCAGGCAAAGGCTTCATGCAGACAGGAAGCTCACCATGCTGAACAGCAGACAAGAAGCTGACATGCACATTTTGGCGGCTCTGCAGATTGAACTACTGTCTGACGTAGAAGGGGTGGGTGACCAGTGTGGTGAAACAGGACTCCCAACAGGCAAATCGTGGGACAGCGAGGCAAGATACGGATCCTCTTCCATCTGTGTTTTCAGTCATCCCTTTTAATGCTAGTGATAACTCTCCTCAACACTTATTAATTAACCAATTTACACACGACAAAACTAAAGGATCTTAACGGTTTTCAAACACTTTCATGTTTACACAATATAAACCGATTTGTGCTGAACTGTTCCCAACTGTTCTGGTCCCAGACTAGCTTGCCGTACGGTCTGAAGTATTTGTGAGGGGCAGTGCTGCGATGTCTGGAATTTACTTTCCCGCAGCCAGCGGCTAGTTTTTGGGAAAATTTGCACAGAAGTCATATTACAATTCTGCTGTGAGGCATTGTGGCTGCTACCGAAAGCAAAGGCAAAATAACATTACTTGTTCAGGTTGGAATGGACCAAGCCTATGAAGAGAAACCGAAACTGGGTTTCGCTTGTGCAAGCTTCACATGGCAGTCACATGTAATGTAACAACGCAACAACATGGTGTGCATTCAGTGCTGTCATTTTTTACTGAATTAATCAGCCGATGACTTTGCTGCCGCATTCCAGACGTACTTTCATGGATCAGTCTTGGTGGTCAGCCAAGAGTGTCAGTGTCTTCATGATCTAGCATGTGTGAACAGACCAAAATGGCGTTGGAAATGGTTCTAAATACAGTTCCAATGGGTTTAACTCTTTCATCCCTACAACCCAGTTTTCGGTTTGCAGAAATCGTACCCTTCCTTGTTGCAGCCCCAAAAACCGCGCAGCGCAAAACCCCTCCTTTCCTTCCTGCAACCCGGAAAATCGGTTCTCGCGATAAGCACTTTGAACTTTGCGCGAGTCGCATCATCAGTACACGTCATGACCGGGTCGCTTGTAGGTTTATGAATGGAATGGATGCCAGACGGCCCCTACAGCGTGGAAAGTGGTCGCCGCTCTATTCTGGCCGATTTGCTACTGCATACGTGGCAGTTCTCTCTTTACACTTCTTCTTTTTTTCTCTAAATCCAGGAATGAAGGGAATACTCGTATTGTAAGAATCTAGGAGCAAGAGGAAGTAATGGTTCATAGAAAAGGAGGAATGAAAGAGTTAATAGGTAAATCGCCTCACTGACGTGGACATCCAGAGGGATGAGCTCTTGGAGTGTGTGTTGTGTGTCCAGGGAGGGGAAGAAGGAGGAGAGAGCGGCCCTGAAGACCGACCCCTGGGCCAAGCTGAGGGAGATGCTGGCCTGTGTGGGGAAGGTGCAGGACGACCAGAGGGATGCTCGTGCCACGCGGGAGAAACGACTCATGAAGGCCATGGACATGAAGGGTAGGTGGAGAGCACGCTGCATTTGCATGTGCTTGTACTGTAGTGGAACTTGGGGAAATTAGTAAAAACCGTAAAAATATGTTGGATTCGGGGCTCTCAGTTGATTGTGCCATGTGTCTGATTAATGAAAAATTTCGGATTCAGGGCTGTTAGTTCATATGGAATTTTGGGAAATTAGTAAAAATAAATGCTGTGTTGATGCCAGGTAAGCTGGAGAGCGATTGGAGACTGACGGTGCTGGTAGAGAAGGCCTCCACCTTCTCCACACTGCGTATGGTGGCTGACGGTCCGGGGTCCCTGGTGGCTCCATGGTGATCCACTTCAACGCGCTGTCGACGGACAACCCTGTGTCGACGGCTGTGTTCATGGTGGAGAAGGGGCCTCATCAGAACCACGTAGCTTTCGCCATGCTGTATGCTATGGACCGACTTCTTGGGGTGAGTGAGTGTGTGTGTGTATGTGTGTGTGTGTGGAGTGGGTGGGTTGTGTGTGTGTATGTGTGTGTGTGAGAGAGAGAGAGAGAGGAGAGAGAGAGAGAGAGGGAGACAGAGAGAGATAGTATGTGTGTGTCTGTGTAAGAGAGAGTGTGTTGGTGTGTGTGTGTGTGTGTGTGGGGTGTGTGTGTGTGTGTGTGTGTGATGTGTGTGTGTGCAAGTGTGCATGTGTGTGTGTGATGTGTGTGTGTGGTGTGTGTGTGTGTGTGTGTGTAAGAGAGAGACAGACAGACAGAGAGAGAGAGATTTAAAAAAAGGATCATCTTTTCTGAACTATACACTGAAAATCAATGACAACTTTTCTCCTTCTAGAGTCCAAAAAGATAATTTAATTTGCTCTGTTTCAGACATGGTGATTTGTGAACATCAGTAATCTATACACTGGAATATAAAATAACGTGTTTTTTTTCTGTTGTTCTTCTCCAGGGTGTTAGCGCCCAAATCAAACTTAAATGGGAAAAAAAAGAATATTAGCCAGTGTACAATTCCAGTTTGGAAATTTGGAGCTTCCTACTGCGGTGTCATGTGTGCGCCCAGTTTCTCACAGGGAGACAAGTGTCCAGCAGTGTGTTACCTGTTGGAAAAGTCCTATGTGAAACAGGAGCCAGAGCTGTTCCTCACAGGATGCCATTTCAAGATGTGCCTATAGACTGGCAAAATACATGTTGTTATGCTGGTATCGTTATCCCTTTAATAGTCCTGTTGGTAGATAAGTGTTGGCTATTGTTTTGAACTCGAGTACACACGCAGCACACATCCTCTGTAAAAAGAAAGAAAAAAGAAGAGTGAGTAACCAAGTAACTGATTTTCCGACTGAAGGACATGGGGAACAACTGAGTGTAGCGCCAGCAGGCAGCTCTTCAGTGGCTCTACCCAGCCCGTTATGTAAAGGAGAGCGTGGATTGTAAAGCGCTTGAGGATAAGCGTTGTATAAGTACTACCAATAATAGTAATGATTATGACGTGGCTATTCTTCTCTTGAAAAATCAATGAGCAGACAGGCCTACTTCAAAGTTTAAGTGAGGTGCTGGTAAACGCTTCATTTATAATTTGGTTATTCTTATTCCAACAAGACTGAAACAGACTGCAATGTGACTGAAGGTGATTGTAGAACTACAATGAACCTGCAGAACAGGCTGCAGCCTTACTGTCAACAAGCCAAACGACAAATGTGTACATACAAATCAGTGTAAAGTAACGTTTATTTGATCCGTAAGTCAGTTTTTGACAATCAGGTCTTTGATGTCATAATGAAAATAAATTAGTTTTCGTATTGTAAGCTGTCTAAGGAGAGTAGGTTTTGCACATTGTTTATGTGTGTTAATTGGTGATATTGAAGGGACATACTGGTTTGAAATTCATTTGTCTTGTGTATTAAATGTACACTGCACTGCCATCAGTTTTGTAGTTGTAAGATCCTCTGAGTTGATGGATAGAAGCCGCCTCCCCCTCCCTCTAAATCAGGGACTCCAAGCCAGGCTGTTGGAGCTCACTGACAGTTCATTTTAGGCACCAGTCAGTTCCATTGGCCATGCTGTGTCGCTGCACATTTTTCCATGGGCATCTTCAGCGTGTGTGACTTATTTGAAACAAAACAGCTTTGCAGTATCTTTTCCTGTGAATTTTGTTGCACATGGTCAGAACGTGTGTTTTATTTGGA
The DNA here is from genome assembly GCA_018398815.1 of Conus ventricosus. Classification (NCBI taxonomy): domain Eukaryota; kingdom Metazoa; phylum Mollusca; class Gastropoda; order Neogastropoda; family Conidae; genus Conus; species Conus ventricosus. The sequence goes on from CM031619.1 coordinate 7,167,389, forward strand.
AGACATTGTTTTCTGGGGTTAGTGTTGCCTGTATCTGCACTGCAGTTACAAAAATGAAAAGAAGGATAAGCAATCATTGGACAGAAAGGAAATGGACACTGGCTTGTTCTTTGGACATCTTCAGGATGACTGCTGATTAGAAATGTACATGACATATTCAGCACATAACATAGTCAGGGTCAGTGACTCCCTAATATCATGTGTTTTGCTGTTTCTCTTCAAGGATTATGAACAGCCTTCTTGCAGTGTTCATTGTTTGACTCGTGTGCTGAAAGTTCCCCAGTTTGACCTCTAAGGAGGGCAAAGTTCATGTGGTCTTTGCAAAACTGAGAAAATTTGGTCAAACTGAGCTGGCATTTTCAAGGCCTTTGTGAATTTGAAAAAAAACAAAGGAAAACATCTGTAAAGGTTTGTGTTATTTGACGAGCTGCTCGACATATACAGCACATTGCTGTCAAAATCCTAATGCAGAGATGTGTTGCAGGATTAAGAAATAAACAAGATGGAAAATTAAAAGTGCATCTGATGCCTTCGCTTATTATTAAATGTCAATTGCTCAAGCTTCAGTGAATCCACAATGCCTGGAATGTGTCGGTTTAGCAAGGTTTGGCTGGAAAGATAATGTTGCTTATAGCCCAGCCGACCGCAAAGGGCCACATCAGGGCTGTTTGGCTGGAAAAAGAAGACTGCAGATCAGGAATCAGCAACAGCACCTGCAACAAACATGCAGCGTTTTGCCCCCTCCACAATCAGCAACAGTGCCTGCAACAAGCGTGCAGCGTTTTGCCCCTGCCACAATCAGCAACAGTGCCTGCAACAAGCATGCAGCGTTTTGCCCCCTCCACAATCAGCAACAGCGCCTGCAGCAAGCATGGAGTGTTTTGCCCCCTCCACAATCAGCAACAGTGCCTGCAGCAAGCATGGAGTGTTTTGCCCCCTCCACAATCAGCAACAGCACCTGCAACAGGCATGCAATGTTTTGCCCCCTCCACAATCAGCAACAGCACCTGCAACAAGCATGCAATGTTTTGCCCCTGCCACAATCAGCAACAGTGCCTGCAACAAACATGCAGCGTTTTGCCCCTGCCACAATCAGCAACAGCGCCTGCAACAAACATGCAATGTTTTGCCCCCTCCACAATCAGCAACAGCGCCTGCAACAAACATGCAATGTTTTGCCTCTCCACAATCAGCAACAGCGCCTGCAACAGGCATGCAATGTTTTTCCCACTCCACAATCAGCAACAGTGCCTGCAACAAGCATGCAGCGTTTTGCCCCTGCCACAATCAGCAACAGTCCCTGCAACAAGCATGCAGCGTTTTGCCCCTGCCACAATCAGCAACAGCGCCTGCAACAAGCCTGCAGTGTTTTGCCCCCGCCACAATCAGCAACAGCGCCTGCAACAAGCATGCAGCATTTTGCCCCCGCCACAATCAGCAACAGCGCCTGCAACAAGCATGCAGCGTTTTGCCCCCGCCACAATCAGCAACAGCGCCTGCAACAAGCATGCAGCGTTTTGCCCCCGCCACAAGAAAACCAGATATCCCAGTTTGATGTTTTAGGTGTTGGGATTCTGTATGAGCAGGTTGTGAAAGTTTGTGGGAAATGTTTAGGAATTTTGAAACTGCTTTCTGGAAAGAATTCAGGGACAGTGGAAGGGTCTTCTGCTGTATTCATTCTCACAGGTAGGTACCTAATCGTTGAGTGCCTTGTACAGGTTAAGAAAGCTTATTGTATGGCCATGGGTAGTCAGCCACACTCTGTGTTCTGTTTATGCCGATCCTTTTCAGCAGAACGAAAACTACAGCAACTGTCCTAAGAGCTTACTATGGCTATATTCAGTCTCCGTTAGAGACTGTTTTGGACCACAAAGAGTGGGATATTGGAATGAAGTCCATCTTTTACTGCAGTTAAACACACACTTGTAGGCCACACAGTTGAAGGCCAAGGCCTTAGTTCATTGCTATACCCTTTGATTTTGTGCCCTTTGATTTTGTGGTTCATCAGTTATCTTTTTGGGGTCTGTTTTTTTAATTTTTTTATATAGTTGTACCATGTTCCGCCTGCGGTGGAAGGATTTCTGCGCGGTTCGGTGACGACCCAGTTTGCTGAACATCCGACCTGGCGCTCCATGTTCGGCCCTCTCCTCCACCACGATGGCTCACTACGAGGTAGGTGTGTGTTGTGTGTGTGTGAGTGTGAGTGAGAGTGGTGTGTGTGTGTGTGTGTGTGTGTGTGTGTGTGTGTGTGTGTGTGTGTGAGTGAGTGAGTGAGCGAGAGAGAGAGAGAGACAGAGTGTGTGTGTGTGTGTGTGAGTGAGTGAGTGTGTGTGTCTGTGTGTGTGTGTGTGAGTGAGTGAGTGAGTGTGAGTGAGTGAGTGGAGTGAGTGAGTGAGTGAGTGAGTGAGTGAGTGAGTGAGTGAGTGAGTGAGTGAGAGAGGAGAGGAGAGAGAGAGAGAGAGAGAGAGAGAGAGAGAGAGAGAGAGAGAGGAGAGAGTGAGTGAAGTGAGTGAGTGAGTGAGTGGTGTGTGTGTGTGTGTGTGTGGAGAGTGAGTGAGAGAGAGAGAGAAAGAGAGTGTGTATGTGTGTGTGTGTGTGTGTGTGTTCCAGCTTCTTTTAGTACGTTGACATTTGTTTGTTTTTTTCCATAACTTTTTTTTTTTTTCTTTTTGAATTTTTCCTTCATCTGCTATACAAACAGCTCACCTGTGGGAGCATGCAGCTGAAAAGTGATACTTCAGCAGAACTTAAGAGTAAATGTAGTGTACCAAATCTGTAACTTTCAAATCACAGTACCAGTTTCTTTCATTCATACACAATTCAGAAAGGAAGAGAACACAGATCGGTATGTTGCACATATTAACTTTGGCTACGTTTGTTTAATAAAGATGGTTTCAAAATGCAGATGAAAAGTGTTCCTCTGTAGGTTTTTTTGTTTTACTTACATTTGATATAGCTTTAACAGAATGCACACACACACACTTCCAATAAAATGCAAGATCGAAGACGTAGAAATGTAAGCAGGTAGAAAAGCTATCAAACAAAACGATTTTTTAAAGTCATACCAGCATGAAAATGCTGTTGGACAACTATCCATTTAAATGAGAGAAAAAAAAAGAAGCTCATCAGTTCTAATTTCACAGTGAGACAAAACCATTTCAGAAACAAAGGATTGAAGAAAAAAGAGTGTCCTGCTGAAATGGCAGATGGAAGAGCTCAACTGTTTTCTTTCAGTAAAGAGTTCTTTCAGGTAGTTCACCCTGAGTCCTCAGCTTTCCAAGCAGCAACCTCCGCACTTTCATCGCAAGTTGCCCGGTGGCAACTAAAAGAAAAGAAAAGTTTAAGTTTTCATCTAGTTGTTGACATTCTGTCACTCTGTCTGTCAGTCTGTCTGTACATTCATATGCATGTCTTTATTATTTGGACTGTTTGTAAGCTTGTTGTTGTTGTTGTAGTTATTGTTGTTGTTGTTTTCTTGGCTTCCTTTTCAGTGGTTCTGTACAAAATTCATATTCGGACTCGTTTTCCAGCTTTCTTTTTCTAACATTATCAGGAATATCTCTTTTCATATTGTACTTTGTTATGTCATGTAATTTCAGTTTGAATATATATGTAAAAAAAAAAAGAAAAAAATCAAGATGATTTCTTCGAATAAAACCATTTCCAGAAAAAATTAAAAAAAGAAGAAAAGTTGAAGTTCCAAAACAAAACTGTTTTCTCTAGTCTTTCTCTTCCTCCATGCCCAAGACAGTTCCAGACGGACTTATCACCAGTGAGAATTTAACATAAAGTTTGGCAGAAAAAAAAAGTCAGTAATGCCTTAAAAGAAAAGAAAATGATCTGATTGATCAGGTTTGTTCGTGGCCCAGACGCCTAAGTCGGTCAAGGCCGCTGAGCTGACCTTACAACCCCTGGCCGCCTTGACCTCCGAGGTGAAGGCCTTCGACTACACCCAGAAGGCCCAGCTGGAGTACGTGCTGCTGTGGTGGCTGGGTCACGTGGCCAAACCCAGCAAGCTCCATAGGGGGGTGAAAGGTGAGCGGGACTGAAGGAAGTGCAGAGTGAAAAAACAGATCTACTCTGTACGTTCACAGGGATATGAAACTATGTAGAAATGCTAATCTTTTTAAACATACACTTGCATACAATCACACCCACATACTCACACACATGCATCACACACACACACACACACACACACACACACACACACACACACACACACACACACACACACACACACACACACACACACACACACACACACCACACACACACAGACATCAACACACTCACTTTGGCTTGACACTGACAGTGACCACATAAGAGTGTGAAGGGATGACAACAACAACATAAACAACATTCAGGATAATGGAGACGAAGAACGAGCAGTCACTTCTCAAATTTGGCGCAAGATGGGCATCGTGCGCCAAATTTGAAAAGATACTTGATTGCTCGTTCTGGATGCTGTTTACCTTGCCTGAAGAAGACGTAAGAGGTCAAAACGCATCATGTCTTGTACTTTGTCCGTATTAATTGGCAGATTTACTTTAAATTCCTTTTACAAATTTGCTTCAATTGTCCGTATTAACTGGCAGATTTACTTTAAATTCCTTTTACAAATTTGTTTCAGTTGTCCTTATTAACTGGCAGTTTTACTTTAAATTCCTTTTCAGATTTGCTTCAATTGTCCATATAAACTGGCAGATTTACTTTAAATTCCTTTTCATATTTGCTTCAATTGTCCGTATTAACTGGTAGATTTACTTTAGGATTTACTTTAGATTCCTTTTCAGATTTACTTCAATTGTCCGTATTAACTCGCAGATTTACTTTAAATTCCTTTCCTTTTAAAGTTTGCTTCAATTGTCCGTATTAATTGGCAGATTTACTTTAAGTTCCTGTTCAGATTTGCTTCAATTGTCCGTATTAATTGGCAGATTTACTTTAAATTCCTTTCCTTTTAAAGTTTGTTTCAATTGTCCGTATTAATTGGCAGATTTACTTTAATTTCCTGTTCAGATTTGCTTCAATTGTCCGTATTAACTCGCAGATTTACTTTAAATTCCTTTCCTTTTAAAGTTTGCTTCAATTGTCCGTATTAATTGGCAGATTTACTTTAATTTCCTGTTCAGATTTGCTTCAATTGTCCGTATTAATTGGCAGATTTACTTTAAATTCCTTTCCTTTTAAAGTTTGCTTCAATTGTCCGTATTAATTGGCAGATTTACTTTAATTTCCTGTTCAGATTTGCTTCAATTGTCCGTATTAATTGGCAGATTTACTTTAAATTCCTTTCCTTTTAAAGTTTGCTTCAATTGTCCGTATTAATTGGCAGATTTACTTTAATTTCCTGTTCAGATTTGCTTCAATTGTCCGTATTAATTGGCAGATTTACTTTAAATTCCTGTTCAAATTTGCTTCAATTTCCGCCTTCAGTCCCTCACTTTGAAACTGACTGTCAGTGGTTAGTGGTAGGATAGGGAGCTGGGATTCCAAACAAACAAATCATTTGGTGTTCAAGAGATTGATGCTGAGTGTTTTCAACAGTTCAGCGCAAACAAAACAGTAGTTGTTGATTATGGACAGCTCAGTCTGCTGTTAGAACAGCGAGGGGTTGTCCCAGAAAAGTAAAGATTAGTATCCCAATATAAGAGGAACTATCTACCATTGTGAGGATTGTTGCTCAGTGGGGTCGGTGAATGGAAGTTCCATTGTAGAGTGTAAAATCTAAAGGAAACTAAAAGCACAGAGCAATGGCTCTGATTCAAAACATACAGCATGCATGACCAGGTCGCTGGTTGTGGTTAGTGATGTACTTTGGTTTTGATCAGTCTTAAACTTGACTTTTGGTCTGAGTCCATGGTTACAGTTTAGGCCAAAACACTGGATATTCTCTATTACACCCAAAGCTGCACCTGACTTTTCTCATCAGATCAGCTAATACCAAAACATATTCATCGCACAGTCCAGCCCTTGACCCACACCATACCTGACTCAAAGGCAGGTGTCATGTCCGTTTCTTTTTCTATGCAAGCACGATCCACACGACCCCTTGTGGGCCAGACATTTACTCCCAAATCCTTGTGCCCTTCCAATAGCCTAGAAAGACAAAGAGTCTTCAAGTCATGTATCGTTCTGCTATTTTTGCTGACATACGGAATTTAACTAATTTACTGACCCCAAATTCCAGGATAAAATCATCATCTTCACATTTGAAATTTTTTTTTTTTTTTTTTTTTCACAGAACCAGGGGGATTTTCATCGGTTCAAACTTTCTACTTGACCTTTGCTGTAACCTCAAACTCTGACCGGTACTTAGGTGGGAGGAGGGGGGAAGATGTGTGCGTGTTAAGTCTTGGGATTTCAAAACTCGATTTTTAGTTGCGTTTTTGTCTTGCCTGCACTCTCGATGCAACCGTCCCTAGTTGGCTGGGGCTATTTTGTATACTGACTTGACTTGACCTTGACTTGAACTTGACCAGGTCACCTCCTGCACACCGACGGGGACTGGAGCTTCCAGGACCTGGAGTCCAGCTACGAGGGCTACTTCTATCACTGCCAGTTCCCCTCAGTCACCTACAACATGATGGAGTGCTTCCGCTGTCGGCCCAACAGGATCTGCCTCCTGGGCCAAGAGGTCAGTGAGAATGGGTTGATTGATGGATTGATTGGTTGGTTGATTGATTGATTGGTTGATTGATCAGATGGTTGATTGATTGATTGATTGGTTGATTGATCGGTTGGTCAGTCGATTGATTGATTTGTTGATTGATAGATTGGTTGGTTAGGTGATTGGTAGGTTGGTTGGTTGGTTGATTGATTGATTGATTGATTGATTGGTTGATTGATTGATTGGTTGGTAGGTTGGTTGGTTGGTTGGTTGATTGATAGATTGATTGATTGATTGATCTTTAATACGCATAGATGGAGATTTTAGGCCAAGGCTTAGCCTTGCAATCTGTCCTTGTCATGCATACATTATTTCAACACATATCATTCATACTGACAATTTAACATTGCAACCCTGTAATGTAATTCTACAATGACAAGCTGATTATTCATAAAGGTAATAATGACATGGTAGGTAGTCAGACAGAAGGAACCCAAACAAGCAAACAAACAACAACAAGCGAAAACAGAGGGAGAGAGATGTTGGGTGGGGGTGGGGTGGAGAGGATGGTAGATGGGGGAGTCAAGAGAGAGGGGAGACAAGGGGGGGGGGGAGGGGGGATGAGCGATTTAATGGGGCAGGTTACATGTTCAGCTGGTGTATTCAGTGTATAGTGTAAAGAAGACTGCAAATGGGCAGTAATGATTTTAATCGAATAAGCAAATTATTGAGACAAGAAATAATTATGTTTATGTAGCTGTTTCTTGAAAAGTTCTAAGGTATTCATGTTTTGTAGACTTGGAGGGAGGGGAGGAGAGGGAGGGGGGATGGAAGATGGGGGTGGTGGTGACGTGGATGTTGGTGGTAAGGGGAGGGAAGGAGGTAGGAATGGTGTGGTGAGGGAGAGGGTAGGAAAGAGCTGGTTGGGTGACGGAAGATGGTCATGTGTGTGTGTGTGTGTGTGTGTGTGTGTGTGTGTGTGTGTGTGTGTGTGTGTGATCTGTGGAAGAATCGGGTCTGTTAAAGATCTTTTCAGTTATCTTTTCTTCATCGTCATCATCATGTACATTTATCTGTGTTTAATCTGAATAAAATCCTGATTATTTAGAAAAATCATTCGAAGAGGGGTAAATGAAGGGGTGTTCGACAAGTACAGCACGAATGTTTGTCAACAGAACATAGGGAATGAGAATGCAGTGAGAACATGTCACACTAGGTTTAGCCTGTAAATGAAAACATGCTACACAGATACAACACCAGCAGAAACACAAAGGTAGATCAAGGGCTCCCACGCTTGCCCTGCTCCCCCTCCCTTCTCTACCACCACCTGTCTGCCACCACTCCTTTAACCCATACACAATGCATGCACAAACACACACTCAAACACTCATGCATACAGGCATGCTAGCATGCGCGCATACACACATCCATACAATCATGAAGATGTGTGTGTGTTTGTGCGTGTGCGTGCATGCATGTGTGCGTGCGTGCGTGATGGAATGATTTGTTCTTAACACAAGATAAAAAAGGATAGCAGTCGTCTAGTTAAAAAGTCTTTCTGCCCTGCCCATCAGCCTCTCCAACCTCATCAATCAATCACCAAGTAAGAGAGGGGAAAAAGTTCACAAATGTTGAGGCTACTCAAATCCTGTTGACATGGTAACGTCAGTTTCACTTTGATGTGGACGCCCCTGTGGTGATGGTGTCAAAGCGTCCTTAGAGCTGGCTGTAGCTGTCAGTTTCACTTTGATGTGACGCCCCTGTGGGATGGTGTCAAAGCGTCCTTAGAGCTGGCTGTAGCTGTCAGTTTCACTTTGATGTGGACGCCCCTGTGGTGATGGTGTCAAAGCATCCTTAGAGCTGGCTGTAGCTGTCAGTTTCACTTTGATGTGGACGCCCCTGTGGTGATGGTGTCAAAGCGTCCTTAGAGCTGGCTGTAGCTGTCAGTTTCACTTTGATGTGGACGCCCCTGTGGTGATGGTGTCAAAGCGTCCTTAGAGCTGGCTGTAGCTGTCAGTTTCACTTTGATGTGGACGCCCCTGTGGTGATGGTGTCAAAGCGTCCTTAGAGCTGGCTGTAGCTCATGGTGGGTCTTGCTATGAAAGTACGGTGATCGTTGGAAGAAGACTGGTGGGTCTGTGCCGCCGTGACCAGACCATGGATATCATCCTGGAGATTCGCAGGTGATGGGACTTTGACAGGATGGGCCTGAATGTGGCTGCGTAGGGAGGAATCCAAGTGAGCAGCAGATGGCGAGTAAAAGAGGGACTGGGGATGTGCTGGGGGGGGGGGGGGGGGGGGGGGGGGGGGGGGGGGAGTGAGTAGATGGAGCACATTGTCTCTGAGATGACTTAGAGCATGTAACAGTCCCTGTCCACCTCTCCCCAAGACTTCAGTACAGCTAAATCTTTAATATATTTTTTTTTAAGTACTGTATTCGCCAAACATGAACAAAGGAATCACAAGACAAAGCATGGCATGTTTCGACCTCTTAGGTCGTCTTCAGGCAAGAGAAACAACACTCAGGACAACGAAAATGAAGGACGAGCGATCACTTATCTCATCAAATTTGGCGCGAGATGGGCGTGGGTGAAGCAGTAAACAACTGTAGTGTCTTTCTTTCCCCACAGGTGGTGCGGAAAATCACAGAATCGGGGATGAAGATGACCGACCTTCAAAACCTGTCGTTAAAGGAAGATGATTATCCTACCTTGATCAACGGGGCGGCTTCCAAAGTCATGGAAATTGTGGACAGCTGTATCCTGAGGTTTGGGCGTGAAAGCGTCTTGTACTGATGGGGTGAAAGGTGCACGCTAGCGGCAGATAAGAGAGAGAGAGGGAGAGAGGGGCTGGTTGTGTTGATGCAGTTGTTTGTGTTCTGCGGGGGATGGATGGATGAAAGACACTGATTGGTGAACAATTCATCATGAGCAGGTTTTAATCCACCTTCGTGCAAGAAATGGATTCAGTTAGTAAACATGATGTCTTGACGAAATAAGTTGGGTTTTTTTTTGCTTTTTTTTTTTTCAATCATTTTTTTTTGGTGTGCTTTGCCTGTAGTGAGGAAATGCTGTTTGATCTTTCCCCATCTTCTTCTTGTGCTTCCTGGAACTATGGTTCAGCGTTGACTCGGGGAAGGGTGTACAGGGTGGGGATGGGTGGTGTGTGTGTGTGTGGGAGGCACGATTTCCCCAAATGATGAAAGTATTATCTCCCTTTTCCAGAACCACTGCGACCCCCCACTACATCTTACTCCCTTCCCTCCCCCTCCCCCCCCCCCCCCCCCCTCCTCTCACTCTTCCTCTGATCCCTGTCGCTGCATATTTCGCTAGAGTATGAAGACAATGTTGACGTGTAAAACTGCTGTTTATGTACTAATCCGAAATATGAGCGTATAGTGTATCTGTTTCTTTAGATCCAGGAGGTGGTTTTTTTTTTTCTTCTGCTTATAAAGCCACTGTGTATATGGCGAAACAAGAGGGCCTCAGGTGGTTTCTTTGTGCGTGAAAGATGCAGTGAAATCTATAAAAAAAAAAAAAAAAAGGGTTATGAAACCAGGAAGACTAATGAGGCCAGTGCAACGAAATGTCAAAGGAGGGTGACACTGTCAAATTCCCCCGGATTTCTTCAGTGACAATTTGTGAATCTCCAGCTCAGCGTGAACTTCAGACATCGGCGGAGATCCGTTCACCGAAAATGTGCATAACTTGTTGCATGCAGTACAAACGTGCATAACTTGTTGCATGCAGTACAAACGTGCATAACTTGTTGCATGCAGTACAAACATGCGTAACTTGTTGCATGCAGTACAAACATCCATAACTTGTTGCATGCAGTGGAAGGAAAAAGAAAGAAAAATGAAGACAAAGATTCTGAGCGCAAGTGATGAAACACCGTGGCATCTCTGCAGATATTGAGTCAGCTGCTAACCTCTTGGGCACTCATAACTTTGCTTGTGTCTAGAGTTTGCTGTCGCTGCTCGACTGAATCCACCCATAGATACGGTGGAGTTGGGGTAACACTACCTCCTTAAATTGGAAACTGTTAAGTGGTGAGGAAACTGTTGAAAGAAAAGAAATAATTGGAGGAGCCTTGAATTAAAGATGTGAGAACACGCTGTTTAGACCATTTTTAATAACGCAGTGGCCTCCCTTTTTCGCAGGCACAGTCATTTGAGGAGACTCCATGGTGTGTACTGTGTGATGAGGCACACTCTGTGACACATGTGCTTCAGAGTGTCAGGGATTTACACGACGTTCGACACTTTACAGCAGACTCCATGACGACCTTGTTCAGGGACATTCATCTGAATGTGATTTCTATTTTTTTCTCGTTCCTTTAAAAATGGTCAGTGTTTTTTTGTGTGTGATCTATGATTTTGTGGAACATAGATTTTGATTAAGGTGTTATGAGTATGTTGGAAAGAAATTGATTTTACAGATTTTTATTTTTTTAGTATGTTGAAAAAAATTGATTTATTGATGTTGTTTTTTTAAGTATGTTGAAAGAAATTGATATATTGATGTTGTTTGAAAGAAAATAGAAAAAAGCAAACATGTATGGAATCAGTGTTGACGATGTGACTGCCCAGATACGGTCTCCTGTGGCTGGCAGGGGTATGAACATGAACTGAATTTCGTTTATAAAGCCGCTGCCTGTTCTCCTGCTGATTGCCTTTTTGGGAGATATTGTTTTGTGCATTTTTCATGTCTTGATGTTTGTGAGGTCTGAAGGAGACATCTTTGTTGCAAAGTCCTTTGTCTGTTTCCTGTTGTTATATGAATTAAGTCTTACTTTGCTCCATGTTTTGTGTGTGCATGCGAGAATGTGCGTGTGTGTGTGTGGGTGTGTGTGTGTGTGCGTGTGTGTGTGTGTGTGTGTGTGTGTGTGTGGTGTGTGTGTCTGTTTGTGTGTGCGTGTGTGTGTGTGTGTGTGTGTGCGTGCGTGTGTGTGTGTGTGTGTGTGTGTGTGTGTGTGTGTGCTTTTTTCTTTCTTCTTTTTTTTTGCTCTCAGTGCTGCAGTCTTTTTCAGTCTTCTTGTGAGGCCACTGTTTACATCTCCATCAAAAGTTGTAGCAACCTGATGCGGTTGTATCCTGTCGATCCCCAGTTTGTTGTTTCCACACAACAGATGTTTCCACACAACAGATGTTTACATCTCAATCAAAAGTTGTAAGAACCTGATACGGTTGTATCCTGTCGATCCCCAGTTTGATGCTTCCACACAACAGATGTTTATATCTCAATCAAAAATGTGAGGACTGAAAATGTTTGTTTCTGCCAACCACAAATTTGTTGACTTGTGAAAACAAACGTCTGTGTATATCAATTTTAAAAACAAAGTGAAAATGTAACATGCAGACCAAAAGAAAAATCGCCGGTCAAAAAAAAAAATCTCCATCAATCAAAAAAGATGAGAACATGATGTGCCTGAGTCCGGTAGACCACTGATCCAAGCTGTGTGTCACTGCTCTGAATCTACCTCCATCTCCACCACAGATGTGTAATATGAAATGTGGATGTTTGTGCTCACAGATGTTGCTCATGGGCAGGTGAAGAACTGGATGCATACAGGTTCGATACTGAAGTGTGGGTAAAAGTCTGTAAAACTGTTTTGCATGCTGTTAAAGTGAGATGAAGTTTTGTTCATTGAGCTGGTCTGTGTAAAAAAAAAAGAAAGAAAGTGAGGTGAAGGTTTATACATGTAGCTGCTCTGCATCTAAAAGTGTGCATGAAAATTTGTGCATGATGATGCTCTGCTGGCAAAAGTGAGATGACAGTTTGTACTTTGAGTTGGTCTGTGTCTAAAAGTGTGTGTGAAAGTTTGTTCAGGGAACTGGTGTGTCTGAAATTGAGAGGAGTGCTTGTACATGTTGTTATACATTATTTAAACATGAGGATGAAGGTTTGTGCACTGGGTTGTTCTGAATCGATAAGAGTTGATGAAAGTTTGTACATGAAGCCGTTATTGATCTAGTTGAGAGAGTGAAGACCGCCAGGCGGCCACTCTCCCGACCACATGGACCACAGATGAGTCATTTTTCGTTCTTTGTTTGTACTGTCCTAAATGTTAAATGTGATCTGTTTTGTTTACCTCAAGAAGACCCAAGAGGTCGAAATGCATCGTGTCTTGTCATGTGCTTTGTTTGTCAATGTCATTGGCAGTAACTAACACCCTCTCTTTCAAAGTTTTGCTTCGACTCCGCCGTCAGTCACTCCATTTTGAAGTGGAATCAGTTGGTGGTCCTGGCAGTATGCTTTAGAAGAAACACAATGAGTATGGGCAACGTTTTGTGTGGTATGCATGCAGTGTTAGCCCTGTACCATCATTGAGGTTGTGGTGACTGTGCACGTTTCCAGGAAAAGAACGATTGTTTGAAATAACACTGGAAGATCAGAAGTACATTTTGTAATCTGAAGCAGAAAGGGGAACAGCAATCACAATCAGTTTAGACCAGGGGAAGAAAAACAAAACCCAGACACAGTCAGTTAACAAAGACAAGGAACAGATTATATGGAGGTCTATGAGAGATTGGTGAAGGCATTGTAAATTAGATATGTATGAAAAACAAACAAACAAACAAAAAAACTGCACAATTCAGGACAAAGACGTAAGTGACAGAGCATGGGAATATTTCAGTGCTTCCAGAATCCAAGAACATCCCTAGAACTGGGAAACTAATGAAAGAAAGGCCTTTATGGTCCCACGGTAAATGTGGCAATGGCTATGTCTCCTTTGATTATGAGGAAATGGCTGTATTTTCTGTGTTTATAAGGTAATGGCTGTATTTTCTGTGTTTATGAGGTAAGGGCTGTATCTTCTGTGTTTATGAGGTATGGGCTGTATCTTCTGTGTTTATGAAGTAATGGCTGAATCTTCTGTGTTCATGTGGAAATAGCTGTTTGTCCCGTGTTATGTGAAAATGGCTGTATGTCCAGTGTTTTTATGTGGAAATGGATATGTCTCCAGTGTTTGTGTGGAAATATCTGTATATGACCAGTGTTTGTATGGAAATATCTGTATATGACCAGTGTTTGTGTGGAAATATCTGTATATGACCAGTGTTTGTATGGAAATATCTGTATATGACCAGTGTTTGTGTGGAAATATCTGTATATGACCAGTGTTTGTGTGGAAATATCTGTATATGACCAGTGTTTGTGTGGAAATATCTGTATATGACCAGTGTTTGTGTGGAAATATCTGTATATGACCAGTGTTTGTGTGGAAATAACTGTGTGCCCAGTGTTTGTGTGGAAATGACTTGAGTCCAGTGTTGGCATGGAAATGGCCGTATGTTCAGCGTTTGTGTGAAAATGTTTGCGCATGCCTGTGTTAACTTGAAACTCGAAGATTCGTGCCAGACTTCAATGTTGGTTTATAAGGACAAGATCTGGACATAAGGTGACCATGGATGTTTTTTTTGTTGTTGTTGTCTTTTGTTTATTTTTGGTTTTTACTGGTCTTGAAAACACAGTAAAATAGGCCTCGGAATTGTTGTAGCAGAGGGGAGAAACAGCTGATGGTTCCGCGTTCTTGTTGGAGCTTGCGTGCTCCATAGAATTGTCATTTCTTTTTTTTAATGTTTTTTTAAATTTTGATTTCACCTAAAAACCTTACTTTTTTGTGTGTTTTGTTTTGGTTCTGAATGACAATAAGAAGTTTGAATGTTCCTCTTTGTGTGGATAACTTACCATCGTGGCAGCATCAAGTAAATTCTCAGTTTCAGTGGCTTGCTATAATTATGATGGTGTGTGTAGGGTTTGTGAGTGTGGAACTAAGTTTGAAATTTTAGTTGTGATTTTGGCTGCCGTGAAGGAGGAATCTCATCTTGTGTTTGTTCATGACTGTTGTCTCAGTCAAGAGCCAGCTGTGATGTCGTGGATGGTGTCCTGTCAGGTTTACACACATGGCGTCGGTGTGGGATGTAAATAACATCCATGTCACAGGGTATGCGAAACAGGGTCGGGACTTGAGGAACGATAGTACTGGATTGTGCTGGATTTCAAGAAAAAAAAAGTTTGTATTGAATTGGATCATATCGAAAAAAAACCATGTAAATTGTATGACATTGTGTTATACTGGATTGTATTGTATTGTATTGTATTGCACAACTTAGAAAAAAACATGTAAATTGTATGACATTGTGTTATACTGGATTATATCATATTGTATTGCATTGTACTGCACCACTTAATATTGGATTGCCTGGTACTACTACAGGGTTTTATTTTTTTCTTGAAAACGGAATTTGTCTGTTGTCTGAAGGGACCAGATTTAGTTGTGGTTCTCTCTGTTGTATTGCTGTGGTCTCGTGCCTTTCACCTCGTCTTCACCATATTCAAATCAAAATCTACACTTTTGTGTCGCCTGTTCAACTAACAAAGGGAAGAACATGCAATGCTGTGACCTCGTAAAGAGTTCACGGGGGAAAGGTCAAGGCCAGGGTATGACATCAGTGGGAGTATCTCACTGTTGTTCGAGAAGCTTTGTTATTCTTGGGAAATTTGAGATTATGCTGTGATGTATACCTGCTCTAAGAACCAATGAATGCAAATTTTTTTTTAATGCTTCCATGTGTCCTGTTTTTCATGTTGGCTTGTTGCCGACTGTTCCTACCCTCGTTTCGTTATTTTGGAATGAGGATGAACTTATCCCACTCACTGACTGTCCATTTTGAGTTTCACGATTACTCATCTGCGTGAAAGCCTTGCGAGTGACCAGGTATTTAGGGGAGCGCATGACTTAACTTTTTCAAAGGTCCATAATTCATTTTGCAGAGTGACAAGACTTGTTGTTGATGGTAATGAAAGGGAGATCGCTCAAGTTTTTCAGGTCGGGACAATGGAAAAACGAAACTCTGAAAACGAAGTTGTTGTCGTCACCCGTTTCTAATGACCTCTTCATTATGACATGGTTTTGCGATTAGTTTTCATGTTTTCTATTGATTTTCCCTCAGACTTTGCAAGGGACTGTTTTGAATGTGTGTGTGTGTGTGTGTGTGTGTGTGATGACTCTGTCCAGTGTGACACATTGGCTGGCATTATGTCAGCATAAACTGTCATAAAAGAAGGGGAAGAAGCAGAAACAAGCTGACAAAGAACGAACCTTAATGGATTATTGAGGAGTGAGGATGGATAATGGGGATGAGTGGGTGAAGATGGGGGAGGAAGATACACTGTCTTTTCTCTCTTAAGATAGAGAAAATAAAAGATGTTGATGCCTATGTACACAATTGTTTTTGCTTTGAAAAAAACCCTTTTTTGAAAATGAAACGAAAAAACAGTTTGCTGCTGATAGTGTTATTGATGGGCTAAGAAACTATATTATTTCTATGTGCTTAGTACATTTCTGTTCTTATTATTTATGTAACAATTTTATTTTTTGGCTCATACATTTTTTTCTGCTAAGAAGAATGAAAAGAAAAGAAATGTTATGCCAGATAAAAATGTGTAATGCTTCCTCAGTGAAGAATTAATGATTGGTGGGAGAGAGGTAGAGAACAGTGGCAATGATGTTAGACCATTGATAGTATACCACGTCTGTTTATAAGACAAAAAAAAAAAGTAATCAACATCACAACACAATTGCCTTGATTCGTTTATAAACATCACTGTGGTCTGACACCAAATGCCAAAGGGCCTAAAAAAAAACCTGTGAGAAAACCCTACCACAGTATTGTTGGCGAAAATAGAAACATTGTAGCGTTAGTAACATGTTGCCAATTTGGCACAAGATTCATTCAGTTATTAAGCTTTCAGAGGGGGCTGAATATGGAGGGAGGGAAGGTACACTTCCATTTGGCACTGGTTTGAATGCCCTTGAGGAATAAAAACAACATTCTCCCATTCCTCCCCTCCCCCCATGACTTTCTTGACAAACTGGTCAAGCCCATGGGGAAGGGGCCTTAGTGTATAACATTCTACACCAGAGCAAGCACCTCTGAAAATCTCTGTACTGACATGTTTCATCACGCGACTTCAAGTGGAGTAACCGTGGAATAGTTTCTCTGTGTTCATCTTTCAAAAGCGTATTTTATTAAGAAAATACAAACCTGTATTCACGTTTCATACTATGGATAGAACCTTATGGTATGTGGTTAACGTATAAGTCCACTTAACCCGTTTATTCTGGCAGACAGGCCTGCAGCTCTCCTCTGTACTGGCCAGTGTAATGTTCTGGAACGGCAGACTTTGGAAATATTGTCGGTCGTTGAGCTAGGCGTAAACTCAGCTGATTGAACACAGTGTCAGTCGACCATAGAGGCTCACGGTACACTGTGGATAACGAGACACGATGACGATGTTGTGCTGGTTAACGTGGTATCCATGCCACCCTGAAAACGTGCAATGAGACTCTGCTAAGAATGATTTTCTAGGTAAAAGCAATGATCTGCAGTTTGTTGTCGTGTTGTAGCGGTTGGAATATACTCCATCGACAAATTTTACTCTGTGAAAAGCTATGATTCTCTGAGGGCAACAACATGCTTGGTTGCAGTAGAAGCTCTTTTGCTGGACGCTGTTCATAAGATTTTACAGGCCTCTGGAGAAACTGTGCACTAGTTATGTTAATAGTTTTCTCTTGTGTAAATGATAATTCATTTGTGGGATTATGATGGAATTTTGTTTTTTGTTTTTGCATACATTTGCTGCTGCTGCAATATTATTGCTTTCTCAATATGTGATAACCGTGCACCGCTGTTGGATATTATGCATGTGGAAACAGTTTGAATTATACAGCTGACGAAAATAATTTTTTTTTTCCGTGTATAGGTTGATAAGCATGATTTTCAGATTGCTGTGCACTTTGCAAGACGGAACAAATGCGTGAGGTGTATCTTTGTATCGATGGGGGGAAAAAAATCCCTTTCATTCTTGAACAGGAGGCTTTGGTGTTGGATGCACTAACTTCTCATCCTACAAAGGCAAATCTTTCACCAAGGCTTTACACATGTGCTTTGGCTGAAAAGCCATCTAGTAGACACAGATTTGATCATTGATTGCTTCAGACTTACGGCTGCCATGGAAAGCTGTAAACATGAATTGGAGCAATGAAATAATATGCTTTTAGGGAAAAAACCCCACATTCTGTCAATATTATAATAAGAAGGCACCAAATCGTACACATAATCAGAAGCAGTTGGACTGGCACAAAGTCATACAAATAGTCATTTTTGTCTTAGGCTCTGCTGGAAACGGTCATCTTGCGTTCTGATTTAAGGTACAGCTAGGAGCTGAGATCTTTCTTTCTCTGTTTCCATACTATCATTTAAAAAAAATTCATTTCCAAGAAAAGAAGGTCAGTATTTTGATTATCAATGGTTTACCTGATCACATCAATTTGAATTCTCTTTTGTAGGTACATCACACACATTTTGGCACAGATTTGCTGTTGGTCTTCTGTGATGAAAGACTGCCAGTAGTTTTGTTTGACGTTAACGTAGATCTGAATGAACAGATGTGTACGTGTTCTCTTTCTGCGATCAGAACATGAGAGAAAAGTGTTGTTTTGTTGTCCTCAAAACTGTGGTTATAGTCAGTCGGTCAGTCAGTCAGTCATTCCCCTGACCGCTGGGGTCGTTGGGGGGACGGGATGAGGCAGCCGCCGTTTCTCTCCAGGCTCTTCTGTTTGTAGCTGTCGTGAGGAGATCTGGCATGGTCATTTTGGTCCAGTCCTTTATATTGTCGGACCAGCTGGTTATAACAAAACACCAAAGATGTGAATTATTTGATTTTGTTAAAATACAAATGGTTTGCCATAATTTTTTTCAGTATCTTTGAAATTTTTGTTTGTTGATTTCAAAGTTTTGTTTGTTTGTTTTTTAAGAATAAAAAAATTCTGCTGCTGATGAAATTTCACCATACACGAATGCTGTTTATTCTTATATATCTGAATCTTAAAATGAAACTTGTTTACATATGCTTTCCCTGACTTAAAGATACTTTTTTTTGGTTAATTTCCATCAACCACCAGTAACTGATATTGTATGGTACATAACAACAAAATGTTGCAGGGGTGGGGCTGGAGGGTAGTGGAAATCAGCCGCTGATAAGAACTGGGGTGTATTTGTATATTGTGTGTGTGTGTGTGTGCGTGTGTGTGTATGTGTGTGTGTGTGTGTGTTGTGTGTATGTGTGTGTTAGTGTGCGTGCACATGCGTGCATGTGTGATGTTTACTCTGGAGTGAGTTTTCTGTGTTGAGCCTTTGTCTTAATCTCATCAGAGGCTAATTAATTCCACCCCCCCCCCCCCCCCCCCCCCCCCCCGAGTTAGGTTTCATTTGCAGGCTGTGCTTCCAGAGATCTGTAACTATCATAGTTTTTTTTTGTTTTTGTTTTTTGCCTTATCATATCCAAGATGGAATGCATGCCATTCTCTCTTCTTTGTTGGCTGCAAATGTGTCTGCCTTGAACTTTTTGTTTCTGTTGCATATCTTGAACATCATGTAAAACATTTCCTATCTGTCAAGAGAGGAACTGGAGTCACAAGTTTGTAAGTGGAGGAGAAGGCGGCAGAGACATATGAGAGAGAAAGAGAGAGAGAGAGGGGGGGGGGGGGGAGAGAGAGAGAGAAAGAAAGGGAGAGAGTGAGAGAGAGAAAGAGAGAGAGGGAGAGAGAGAGAGGGTTAAAACAGTACAGTGTACTATACACTACACAGGGCATGGTTTGGTATACTTTTCAGAAAGCTATGTGTGGATGTTTATAGAAACAAAAATCCGTAGGCTTGAACATATCTGAAAAAAATCTCATATCATCAACTCAGAGAGAGTGAGAGAGAGAGATTAATTTAAGATACTCAAATAAGATTTTTCATAGACAAGGAAGAGTGCAATTGTCAGTGTATAGCGTGGTGAAATCTCTTGGAGTTGAGCCGTGGAAGAGGAAAATGGCTGTGGAATGGATGAAATGATTGGTGCCGTTAATTTATATTTTATTGCCGATGTAAAATGAGCATGCATAATTGGAACCGTAATTTACATCTCAAAGCCAGTAATTTAACTCACGTGTTTTGTGTTTTTTTCTACTTGTCTTTTTTCTTTTTTGTTGTTGAAAGTTTATCCTATTTTTTTTGCTTATTTGTTTTTTTTTTCATCCTATATTTCATGTCTTGAAATTCATGAATGAGATTAACACCGCAATGCATAAAGTTGTGAGATTCATTGACAGAAACAGACAACTTTTCAATGTGCGTATTAGTATGTGTGTGTGTGTGTATTAGTGTGTGTGTGTGTGTGTGTGTGTGTTTGAACATGTGCCTACAATTTGACGTAGCATTGCTTGCTTTTATGTGTTTCTCAAGGCATATACAGAACAATAAGACTTGATTATCATCCAGATCACTGATGTAATAACACACAAATGTCAAAGCAAGTCCAAGGCCCATAGAAAAGGATTTTCTGTTGGACATCATTTTTGGATCTTTATTTCCATAAGGCTGTAACATGCATCAATCTCTTTCAATAATCTGTCCCAAAATAGCAGATATATATATGATGTACCACCTAATGTATGATCAAGCTTCTTGTTCTGAATGTTCTGATACAGCATCAAAACTGCACATGTAACGAACTGCAGTGATTAGCGTCACGAGCTGCAGGCTTTGAGGTTGTGGGTTCAATTCCCATCAGAGGCATGGGACTTTGGGGAATTTTCAATGCTGGCTGGTTTTGTACGGGGGTCAAATTTGAAGATCATAGACAGGAACCACACAGTCAGATGTTATCCACTTAATAACAGACAAGTCTGTGAGAGAGTTGCTCAGGCATTTTCACCCACTCTACTGTAGTCTCTGTATATCTTGGGACCTGTCTGACACCAGACTAAGTCAAGAACGGAAGTGAGTGTAGAGTACAGCTTTGTCCACAGTCTTAGACCAGAACAGAAATCCACATAACGTCACCTTAATCATCCTCATCGTGGTTGATCATCCTTTGACAGAGGTCTCAGACCCTGTGAGCCCTCATGTCACAGGTGGTTGTGGTGAGCTCAGCTTTGATTTCCTCAGCAGGTCGGTGTCTGTTGATGGGGGTTAATGCTGCCTTCATTGTCTGCAAGTTCATGAGGAGTGTTGTTGGAAAGAGATAAAAGCATACATCAGAAGGGGATGCGGCCCGTGATGAAAGAATTACTGTCGTCATTAGGGGGCTTAATAATTGGTGAAGTGCTTGTGTTGGATCAAAAGAGCCATCACAGAAAATGAGTCACTTATCGTCGGTGGGTCATTTTTGAATTTTTCCAGTGTTCAACTGTATTGTTTTGATTTCTTTCTTGGAAGCAAATGGTTACTATCAGTGACACAGCATTTAGAAGACATTACCCTTCTAAAGAGCCAAACTTGAAAAGCTGAATTGCAAGTTCAGCCTCAAATCATTATGTATTTTTAGGCAATTATTTCAAGAAACTCACAGGGAAAATTGTAAGAATTAACAGTATCAGTTGAAATCAAAATGCTGAAACCTGTCCCAACCCCCTCTTTTGATCACCGGCAGCCAATGCCTTGACGTGACAAGGGACTCATTTCTGGTGGAAGTTCACACTCAGTAAGATTCATTGAGGTCACGTTGAAGTCAACACTGAATGTCTGTGTAGTCTTTGCTTTGGGACTTGAAGCTGGAGGGAACTGGCTCATCGCAAGATGTGTTCCTGTTGAAGAATCTCACCCAAGGCTTACGGACCCACAGCACTACAAGTGTTTTCTTTTCTTTCTTTCTTTTTTTCAAACAAGGTTTTTGTATGGTAGCTCTGTGCTCAGGAATAGTACAAAAGGGTTGCTCTTTCAGTATTAGGGTGTGGTTGGAACTTTGTACACTTTTCATTGCTGCACAATCTTTCACTTTGACTTCTGCTGAGTGGATTGAACATTGAAGACAGCGAACTTGGGCGTATTGTTTAACAGTTTTTCACTTCTTTGCCATGATGCACACTTAAAAAAAAAGATGAGTGTGGTATCATTTGAATCTTGTTTTTGATCGTAGGAGAATCTGCTGTTTTATTGTGTCGTTTCCATGGAAACAAGGATCATAGGATGGGCCTACAGTCTCCTGCTGCGAATGAACTTCAGAGGTCACAAACCAAAACATTTTATTTCAGCATTTTGAATGGGTCCATGGGGTTCTGGTGTATGTATAAATGCACACATGGATCATGGGAAATGAACACAATCACAATAATAAAAAACATTTTCAGTTTTTAGATTAGATTTGTAGCTCAAAGACTTATAGAAGATTTCAACTAATCAAGTCATTTTTAGCGTTATTGTTTGTAATTATACACCTTTGATAAATTCACTGTTGCAATGTTGTTTTCAAAGGTTTTTTGTTTTGTTTTTGTTTTTGTTGAGATTTCATAGTGTATAGTTTAAATCTAGAGGCGTAATTCTGTGCTTGAAAACTGTAACGGTCTTGAAGATGGTAAAAGGGGTTGATCTGAATTTTGATCATAACGTCATATCGCAACCAAAGACCAGCATTCCTTATGAAGTAAAGCAAATATAATGGGGAAAAATACAACAGTATAGGAAGCTGATACTGATCTTTAAGGATGCATTTTTTTCATGATTAACTGTTTTTATTTTATGGTTTTCGGTAGTGATTTGCAGATGAAACAAACGTCCCTGGGCTGAAATTACTAGTTTTACCGTCTAGAATGAAAAAAAAAAATCTCTTGATATGAAAATAAGTGTGTGTGTGTGTGTATATATGATTGATTAGCTAGTTCTTTACTTGCGAAGATTAGTGGGAAGTTCCCGCCAGGGATGGGCGGCACATACATACATCTATATATGTATGAAGAGAGAGAATTTTTTTTAATGTTCAATTTCTTTTAAATCTTATTGTGCATTCAGACACAGCAAGCAAATGTTGAAGATACATACCCATTTGATTTTTTTAAATCAATTTTTTTTTTAATGTATGTTTTTGTTTCCAGGGACTGTGTCAGATTTCTGTGACCAGATTTTGGAAATCACATAGATATCTTCAAACCAATTCACCATTGTTTTACCTTATTTTGATTTGATTTGAAATTTTGTGTGTGTGTGTGCGTGCTAAGAAATGGAAATCAAATTGTTTATTACAAATGTTCGCCAAGAAGGGAATGACTTACAGGGCTGGTACTCCCATCTTGCTGTTGAATCTGAATCAAAATCGGTGATAAATGTTTGTGCTTATCATTTGATCTCCAGATTGTTGTCACAATTGTTTTCTTCTTTATGTATAAATGCTAGCAAGTGTTTATCTGGTGTTTGAAGAATCTCCCCTATTGATTTGATAGTTGATCTATCTCTTTTGATTATTGGATGGTTTAAGGTTTTCTCCTTTTTATTTGACAAAAAAAAATTGTCCAGTTCAATTGTTTGTTGAAGACTCGTTTTTATACAATTGTTGAAGAATCTCTCTTGTTTATTTCATAGTTAAAGAATCTCTCTTTATG
>CM031619.1:7192932-7220960 GCA_018398815.1 Conus ventricosus
TCTGCCAGTGTCTTGAAAGAAGAAAAAAACCCAACCCTTCATAATATATGTGGGCATGAAATATATGACGACACAAACATATGAGAGAGAGAGAGAGAGAGAGAGAGAGAGAGAGAGAGAGAGAGAGGATTTAGACCAAGCGAGAAAGCAAAATAGTCAGTGTCTTTGATCATACAAGCATGGTGTGCACAAGAGGTTTTATTTGGAGCCTGTCTCAGCTCAGTTCTTTTGTTTGCTTCAGGCCTTTGAACCTCTGCTACCTTTTTTTTTTCTTTTAATTTTTTTTTTTACATTACCATCAGTGCAATGTGGGTCTTCTGTGTTGGTTCTTTTCTGTCACTGGACTCGGTCCTTGGCTGATCTGCTTTGTTAGCTGCTAGCGAAATCTGTCGAGTCTGTCACTGGCCAGTTATGATGATCTTTTGGGAACCAGGGTTGGTGAACAGGTGAAAGGTGGTTGTGCGAGTAGGTTTGCTTGCGCTTATGTTTACTCTGGCACTTAATGCATGTGCTCTTGCATGCATGCACGCACGCAGGCGCACATACAAACACACACACACACACAACATGTGCATACATGCATGCATGTGCACACACAGGTGCGCACGCACACACATGCACTCGGACACACACTCTCACACACACACATATACAAACTGGAATCTCAAGTTACTTATCGGTAACACACACACACTCACACTCACACACGCACACGCACTCACACTCACACACACATTCACATGACTATGTCAGAGAAACTGGAATCTCAAGTTACTATCGATAAACTCAAAAAGAGACGCAGAGTGAATGCTTTTTAGCTGTTTTTTTTTTCTCACAAAGAATGAGAGACATGTTGTTGTAAATTAAAGTTTGGTTTGTGAGAAGAGGAAAGAGATGGAAGCACATGCTTGCAATTTGTGGCGTTTGTTCTTGATTGGCTCCAAATTGAAGTTGGTCATGCTTATAGTTCACGTACCTTGGGTACAGCTGGTTTACTCTTTTTGTATTTTTTTGTACCTTTAATGCATTCAGTTTTATTCGTTTAGATTGACTCAGCTTGTCTTTTTAATAAAAAGTTTATGTAGAAAGCTACCCTTTTGTTTGGATTTGATCGAATGTGTCCCTTCACTAATTCACTTCTGCTTAAGAAAATTCATGCCATTTTGAAGGATATTTTTTTTTCTTTTTTTTAAATTTATATTAATGTTTAATTTCTTTCTTTCTTTTTTTTAAAAATATATTTTTAATACTTTTACAAAAACAATAAACAAGACGCATGTACAGGAAAACAAAAACATATTTTCAGAAACAGTTACATGTAGTGATTAGACACTTAGTAGGTGATGGACAGATGAGGGCACATCTCTATTATGAAACAGAGGTAATAATAGAAACTATTACCAAATGGCATGACATAACATTTTTTTTTCAATACGTGAGCCTATGGATGGACAATTTCACTTTGCAATGGAGAGATTATCCCACCACACCGTCCGCTCTGGCAACATGATGTCTACACACATAAGGCTTAAATTACATAAATAAAGGCATATATTTTTTCCATGTTAGCTCGAATTCATGGGTTTTCCCTACAGTTGCTGATAAATATTTTTCTGTTCTTACCCTTATATTTAAACTATTGATGAAACTAGGCGTTGTAGGGTTCAAATTGTGTAGCTTGCTTTTATAGATGAAAAATTTGGCAAATAGTAACTAGTATGAAATCTAAAGGCTTGTCTGTTATTACATTTTCTGCACAACCAAACAAAATTAGATCAGGAATAGAGTTTTAGAACTTACCGCCAATGACATTGACAAACAAAGCACAAGACAAGACACGATGCATTTCAACCACTTGGGTCTTCATCAGGCGAAAAAATAAATCACATTTAACATGTGGGACAGTACAAACTACGAAAAACAAAAAAAGGGAATGAAAAAGGACTTATCCGTAATTCTCCATGAAGGCGGAAATGACATGAGGCCAGGGGGATTATGGGAGAGGAAACAGGGGGGGGGGGGGGGGGTTGCGTCAGGGGAGGTGTGTGTGTGTGATATGATAGGGTTGTGTGTCTAGTTTATTAGGATGGTATGATATCTTTGTGATGGTTGTGGTAATGGTGGATAGATAATGATGAAAAAAAAAAAAAAAAAAAAAAAAAAAAAGGTGTGTGTGTGTGGGGGGGGATTTAAGGGGAAGGATCAAAACAAAATTAAGATTAGGTAGATGGAGGGTTGCTGTAACTACTGTATGAAGTGAGTGAAGAGGATGTGGTGGTGGTGTATGTAAGTGTGTGTGTATGTGTGTGTGTATGTGTGTGTGTTGGTAGGGGATATTGCCAACTGATGTGGAGGAGGTGGGTATGTGTGTTTGGTTATTGTTGGATATTGATGCCTTGGGGGTGTAGTGTGCCCAGTTTGGAAATGAGATGGGATAGAGAACAGTAATATGCCGACTCTAAGCCACTTTCACCCTCAACCAGTTTTTGGGCGAAAGTGGCCTAGAATCAGCATATTACTGTTCTCTGACAAGTAAGACGTCAATAACCAAAAAATAACGATTATCTACAAACAAACATATTGTGTAGGATTGTCCGTTTTTAATACTAATTTACTAAACTTTTCAGATTTCAGTTTTTGCTTAATCCTATGTTTTTCTTGATCGTTTTCAATAACATCATTTTCACGCAAACATTCATCAAATGCGTCTCTGTCTTTCATGTGAAATAAAACTCTCAAGTCTTTTAAAACTGAGTATAATGTTGGACATAAAAGTGAATCATATTTCTTCTTCTTATTCTACCACTCTTCACACACACCACACCAAAGTATGTTACAACACACACACACACACACACACCAAACACACCACTCACACACACACCACACACGGAATGTGCGCTGAAGTGAAACCTACCTCCTCGCTTGCCGCGCAGGCCAATTCAATGACTTTCAAAAGCCTATTGAAATGACCTCTCTTAATAGAGGGTGGCAGTTATGAAATAGCCGATACGTGATTTCTATTGCTTGCAGTTCTGAAAGCGGATTTCTATAAGTGGTTGAAAGGATCTTGCTCACTATTCCCGCCCTGTGGAAAAACAGATATAGGACATTGTTTTCTTACATTCACCTATCTTAGTCATGATTTAATCATGTATAGTTAAAAAGACGTCACTTCCGCCAGGCACTTAGTGTTGTTTGACAACGGGCTCCTTGAGTTATTTGTCATTTGGTGTTGTGGTGCTGTGGGTGAACGGACGTGTGCATGCTTTTTCTGTGAGAGAAGTGTTTGCATATGGCACACAAATATATGCTGAGTTTCAGAAGGACAGTGTGGATTCTGAGTTAGAAAAAGTTCTTGAATCACAAAAAAATACCTTTTTCAACTACTTTATAGATTATTTATTTGGGTGCGGAAGAAAAAAAAAGACATCGGATCACTCTACAAACTTTCAAACAAGCTCAAAATCTTCCAATTTTACACCGCCAACACCAACGGAATTGTGGACTGAAGAAGAAAAGAATGCTTTACATGAAAATATAAGATACTCTTGAAAAAAGATGATTGAAGTAGCTTGTAAACGCAGAGAGAGAAGGGCCCAAAAACACACTGCCAAAACAGCCCCAAAATTCTTTTGACAATTGTTTAAAGAAAAGGAAGTAAAAGAAAAGCAAGGAAAGACGATGTCCAATCATGAGCTGCATTATCTTCTTGTATCAAATCAAGGCAGATATTAACTCAACGATTTTCAAGAGAATCGTTTTCGCGAAAAACCTTTTTTCAGCAAACAGCAAAATGAAAATGAATTGTTGACAGGCTGCAAAGGGCGTGAGAAAATGTTGAAGAAGCAGGATGCTCAAACAATCACTTGATCTAAGTTCAATTTGCGGATTTTTTGAATCCTTTGCAAAAAATGGTTTGATCGAGCCAAAGGAAAAGAAGGTTAGGATTAGCTCAAAACTGGGCACACATGGCTCTCAAAGAGAAAATGTGATTATTCTGATGCTCATGCGCGCAAATTGCGTTGCTATTGGCAAAGATCCTTTTTGGAATATCCACTGTTTTTCACTGTCAGTTTCTTCCCAGAGGTAATATTTCTTGCAAGTTTTAACACAGATTACTTCCATGTTGCAAGAACCTGAATTTAAGGAAGTTTTGGTCACGCCCTCTTTCACTACCAAAAAAACAGATCAGCTCCAAGCTTTCCCAATAAAGTAAGGTTAATGCTGACAAGTTTTGTGAAAAATACTGACGATTGGAATGACGCGGTTCTTAAAACAGAAACTGCTATATATAACCACCTGTCTGTCAAGTTTTCTGAACTACTGTGACGGGCTTTAAATATAGTAACGGTTACGCGTAACCGCATGGCTTGCGCGTTACAGTGGCAGACTACCCTGACAAGTTTTTCCAAACTGTGGTATGACATGTCTCTAAATATAGTAACGCATCAATGCATGATCGCATAGCATTCTCCTCTGCACATGACTGTATATAATGAAATGCCGTTATGTGTTATGCTACCTTCTTCAACACCCTCGCTTACCTTCGCCGTTTTGCTTCAACGCCCTGCTTTTCCTTCGCCGTTTTGCTTCAACGCCTGTACTTGCTTCAACTTCGTTCACCTGCTCCAGGCTGCCTTCGGGGCGGCCACCAGAGGGTAATTTATTAACTGTCTTGTTTATTATATCAAGATTTTGTAAATGCACTTGGTCGCTGCTTGAATAATCTCAGTTGACAGAGAGGACCGGCAGGCCATCTTGCAATTTTCACGGCGCTCAAGCGCCAACCATAAAACCCTTTCCCATTCTCCATGCAAGCACCTCCCTTATCTTGAGGTGTGTGCGTGCGATTGTGCTGATTGTTGTTGTTTGTTGTTTTACTGATATAAACATTAATATATTCTGCACTTTCGTTTTCTTATAAATAATCAAAGGTGCGCGCACAACAATCACGCCGTCCCCCACCCCCACCCCACGCACGCACGTCCTCCCACCCCCCTGTGTACCCCACACACCACTCTACCCCCAGTGCCCAAGTTATCTTAATTATGTTTTTATTTAAGTCACCCAAGTTCTTATTAAGTTTTTAATTAGTTACTTCATGTTCTTATAAGTTCTTGATTTATGTTCTTGATTTAAGTCACCCCAAGTTCATAAACTAAGTCATCCTTTAAGTATTCAAGTTTTACTTATCAATTATCAAAAAAAATACAAAGCTATGTTGTTATCTTTAAATTGTAGATGTCTATATAGTACACACACGCCTCCAAAACACGCGTCATCGTTGGAGGATGTCTTGCTCAGCTTTCTCTGCATAGATTATCTTAATTGAATTCTTACATCCTAAGCACCGCCATTGATTACTTTCTGGTTATGGAAAATGTTTTTATAGAATCCATGTCTTTATTTATTGCTTTATCCATTTTATAATTACGCACATGATCTATTCTTTATAAAAAAAATTTAAAAATTATGTTCTTAAAAATTTATTCCATCTGAAATGGATCAAAATGAAGCTTTGTTATTGGCGGTTTTGGCGTGGCTGTGGCTTCTGTATTAGTGGTTTCATATTTTTTTGATTGCTTTTGTTTTCTGCTGCCATTGTGTATATATTTTATAACCGTAATAACTGCCCCCCACAGCAGCAATGGCGCCAAAAATGGCAACAGTTTTAAGTTCATTTTCCATGAAGATTTGGGGCCTTGTATCACATGGAGTTTTTATAGCGGGCCATTGAATCAACTTGTTCTGGCGTGGCGGTGTTTTGTTTTCTTGCATGAGTACTATTCTGTAACATTTAAAGTTTTTTTGTTCTGTTCCACTCTGCCTTATTTTTTTCCTGTACTTCAGACACGCCCAGGATTTTAATGCGTCTCCACCTGATATCAGCGTTTCTGCTGAATTTCTGGCTTGTTACTTTCTCCACCTGATTCAGTGTTTTTTCTGGTTCTGATCGATTTTCCAGCTCAGTTTCATTTTGAAGGGAAACAAAATCTATATGATTAAAAACGTTATTAACCCATGATTAATGGCGATAACAATGTTCCAAATCTGCAGTATAGAACACCCTAGAGGACTCTAATGATTTGTTAAAACTGGATCTTGCGTTAAATTCATACGTAAGATCTTGTTTCAGACAACTGGGGAGCAAATCTACTGACTAGTTTAGTGTACCAAACCTAATTACCGTTTGCCCCACACTTTTCACCATTAGACCCCAGACTGCGCTTCATACCTGTTATGATACTTTTAAAATGCTTGCGGCGAATCTGTTGAATTTGTTCAATGCTGATTCATTCCGAGGAACTGTTTTTGTTTTTCCACATGCTGCCAAAGAATACAGCATCTCCTTTTTGGCTAATTGCTTGGTCATCAACTTGGTAATTCATAGTTCAGGAAGGTTTAGGCCACCTTGTAGCTGTAGTAGATCATCACTGTTCATGTTTTCTTTTACATAATTATAATTATTTTATTTTATATAAAAATGAGCCACCGAAAAAACTGTAGCTAACCTTGTATACCTTCTGCTGTATTGGAGGCCTAAGTGTAGGATACTCAATGCTTGGTAAAAGCTTGTTAGATTAAAACCAGCAGTCTTGGCAACTAGACTTTGTGGATTCAGCCAAAGCTAAATGCTATCATTGCAGCTTACGTTTGCCGAAAGATTTTCTCGTTAAGCAAGGAATAATTCCGGGAAAATAATAAATATGTAAGAAAAAAATACATTTATAAAAAAATGCTTCACTCGTAATGATGATAGGCGGCGCTGTGCGTTAATGCGCTTCGCTTTTAGTGGAAAGCTAATTACGAATTTAGTAAATATGCGAGCTGAAGGCGAGAGAAAAAGACATACAAGCTGATGAGCACTAGCTGCAGCACAAGATCGCTATGAAAAGCAGTGAATTGAGCAGTTAGATTTTATTAATAACACACTGAAAAAACAGAGGGACATGCAGCTTAACATTTAAAGATGTTGATCAAGCAATAAAAACAATATTATCTTCAAGTAACAGGCAAACCCAATCGACGGACATTGCCCCCACAAAATTTAGCGACTTTTATCAACCATCAGAAAAAAAAGATGCAAAGAACTCGGGTTTATTGCCTTTGGTATGACCGTCGTGTATTTTGATTGGCGCTTAATATTGGATGAATAAAAAATGAACAAAATCTATTATTCGCCAAAAGGAGATTGGAAAAGGGGATCACAGCAATCAAAAAGCTAAGCGAAGCAGTCTCGGAGTCAGTGAACAAAACAGCAAAAGAATGGTTATCTTAAACAAGGATTTGGCAAATTTATTTACCCTGCGCCTAGGCGGACTACAGAGACCACACTTGTGAACACAATACCGAAACGACACCCTCAAATGGACCTTTCTATACTATACCCTCTGATTACGGATTAGACGAAATAAGATTTAAGTACGCACTCACAGTCATGACATGGCTTAAAGATACAAAGATGAGAGCATTATCACAAAAGAGTGCTTCTGCTGTTGCTGGTCGCTATTCAACTGATTATAACCAACGATGGGCCACTAACTGTTCCTCGCATGGAGCAAGTTGATGATGGAAAAGAATTTTAAGGCCAAGTTGAATCAATTAGTTTTGAACATAGGAGTTACCATCTAAAAGTGGCATGCCGGGAGTTCACATATTCACAGGCTTTAGTTTGGAAAACTTTAACAAACAGTTAGCGAACAGGGACTTTTATCCGACCAGTATCACCAGAGAGATGATTGAAATTCTCCGCCCACCCACAGCCAATGGGTTAGAATGACTGCCTCACGTTTTGCGCGCAATGAATAATGAAGAATTTAAAGCCTAAACAGTACAAGCATCAAACGAAAAACAATAAATGTTGCTGAAGGAGAGTCTTCATCCCGGGCAACTCCATTACCTTTGGAGTGAAAGTAACGTTCCTTTATTTACCGCGCGGAAGCAGAAGGGGAAACACTCGCTCAGGGGGGCAACCGATCAGTTGGAGTGTTGACTCCATAGGAAATAAAAAGAAGTGTAAAAAATGAATCCGCCCCGTGTATTTATTTACGAGAACCTGGACACAACAAAACAACAGATCCTCAAAAGATTCTTTTGTTGAAAGAAGAATGCAGATAATCCGCCAGACACCAGTTCCGCTTTAATTAATTTACGGTTCTCCAGGTGCCCGATTGCATATGAAAACTCTGGATTAACAAAAACACCGTTTGGTTTGTCAATCTCATCGACTTTCTTTGTTACAAACTGTTGTGTTATTCAGTAGATTAGATGCAGTTTTTAGTTGTCATGATGAAAAAGTCTTTTTTGCCAAACAATGCTTACTTTGTAGTTGTATGTGATATGTTTTGACTGCACCAAAACGCTGCGGAGATTCTTCCCTTGCTTCTTATGATTTTCTCTGGCGCGAAATAATGTACACTTTTTGACATTAAACCAACCAAACTCCTTGATTCACCTTTCCAAGATAATTCATCCTTCATTTCTTTCCTAAAACCTTCTTGTTAGTAATTGAATGCAAATGTGAATATTTAGGATAATCAGATGTATCATACCATCCTGCATTGCCTTTAGCCCAATTCCATTTCCATGTCTTTATAGTTGTCTTCAGTAGGGATACGTTAAAAAACTATTTGTATCTGTGTTAAAGTAATCTGGACTCAGGATACGAGGGATTAAAATAGTATGTCATAAAGAAATGCTAACATCAAATCTTTGATAATTCTAAAACAGTAAACCAATAAATAAAGGTTTGTCCAATTTGACTTTCTTTTTTTTCATCATTATGCCAAAAAGGTGATCATGGAATCTTCTAAAGCTCTGATAATTTGGTTTAGAAGTCGCTTAATTGGCTTCGTTCCTCTTGGTGGACTTCATCTGACATCTTTGCGCTTGTGCGGATTCTCCCCTAGGTCTTTCCAAAACAGCTCGTTGTTCATCAGCCTTTAAAAAGTCTTTTTCAGGAGCATCTGTGGATTTAGTTCTGAGATCAGTGTTCTTCAAGATGTATGGTTTCATGTAATACTGTTCTTGATCAAACAGCAATTATGCGAGGAAGCTGTCAACTTCAACCCATGTCTTAAAGAAAATTGTAGAAGTCTGTATAATGACAGACATAATTATTTTTTTGCACGAAGATTATGGCACAAGTTTGGCGGCTCTCTTGGATCCATCTTTAGACTTTCTGCTGCTAATGGATAGTCATATCAGGTCATGGAGTTCTATTGTGGATTTTCTAAGTCAACACTTCTAGAATGTATCACGCTGCTGATCCAGGCGGTTTGGTTAAAACTGTTCAACCCCCCCCCAAAAAAAACTTCATTAAAACCATTTGGGGGCCTTTTGAATATTATTCGGATCGCCGCCTGTGTACATTTTAAGTTTTGCGTAACGGAAAGTGATTCGCGCCTAGCCGCCAACCATACTGATTGTGGCATTAATACATAGATAGTTAGACCTTTTACGGGATCATTGTCGTCCATGTATTTGTTGTTTGCTTTACAGGCTATTGATTCGACGCCATAATAAAAATACCTCACGCAATCCGTTTTCAATCATCTGAAATCATTCGGTAGGTCAGCAATAAATCAATCGTATTCTGTAAACTTTAAGAAAGCGTCCAACTCACCGGTGCGCAGAAATATAATGCGGGGTTCAAGGCTGTAATGTTTCATGCAGGGTCTTTCTATAATTTTCAACAGACGTCCGCCAACAAACTAATCAGCCATCAAGTATGTAGTAATGATTAGTCTCCCATTGTGTTTACAATCTAAACTTCTGCCATGCTTCTGAGCATGCTGGTAATCTGAATCCACTGATGTCCTTTCCTCTAAGACTAGTATAGAACGCGCTTTAGGAGGAAGTGTCTCTTCGTCAAACCTTCCATGTTCATGTACCATAAGGGTAAACACCCTTTCTAACAAGCGTGGGGATCAAAATTATTCTCTCCGTTATTGGGCAGGACTTAAGGCATAGCCAGTGCCCTCTATATGGAGCCATCATGTGTTGCACTAGAGTGTAGAAAAGACATGTATTTATAAAGTGGAACACATGTACTTTTCTATGACTTGTGCAATGCATGCTAAACCCTTGAAGGAGCTGGTTACTGCTTGCATTATAAGGTGAGATCATAACCTCGCACTGTTGTGAAAGAATTACAGGCGCTTCATGTCTTTGGATCACTTTAGTTGACAGATTGCATTTACTGTGCGCATGCACCTTCATCCTAAACTTTCCCAATAATGTGATCATGGGTCTCGTTATGTGAGGGGTTTACCACTCTTGGGGAGTTAGCTCTAAACCGCAAATCCAAACAATGCAGTTGGCTGAGTCATACTGTTGTCGGTTCTTCAGGAGCCTTAATAGATTTCGATAAAGTTTTGATTATTAGATCAGGCGTTACGCACTTGCTGCATGCGTTTTAAGAATGTTTCTGCAGCATCTGGTTCCTCTATATAATTCTGGCTCTGAATAAACGCCATCCGACCTAACAATAATGAACGGAGCAAATGAACAAATCTGATGATTACTCATTAAGACTGTTTTTGTAGTTTTTGTGGTGCTGGCCTTCATAGGAACAATAAGCGACTCGAAGTCTGCGTAAAATTACGTATGGGACTTGTTTGCAGCCGTTTCCAGTTCTTAAAACTAAACTTTAGATCGGAGGGGGCGTAGTTAAGTTCTGTTTACTGTCTACAGAAGCTTTTACAATGTTTTATATGTTTCAAGCGAGCTTGAGCGGTTGGAATTCTTGTTAAAACATTTTCTAATGAATTCATGTTTATGTTCATGTTTCTTGAAAGTATGCGCTAATCATCTTGACTCATTTGTGCGTATCATGTGTAATGGGGCAGCCCCTGCTGGCGGAAAAACATTTGGGTAAGTCCACATGACTTTTTGGCGGGTTCGCTATTGTTGGACTGTTCTTGGGACACTTTAATTGGCACCAATTTGTTTCCTCATCCCATGTGTATACATTAACAGTTATTGGTTTCGTTTTGTTCTTCAAACTGCA
Source organism: Conus ventricosus (assembly GCA_018398815.1). Classification (NCBI taxonomy): domain Eukaryota; kingdom Metazoa; phylum Mollusca; class Gastropoda; order Neogastropoda; family Conidae; genus Conus; species Conus ventricosus. The sequence continues at coordinate 7,203,947 of CM031619.1, forward strand.
TCAATTGGTCTACACTAACAGGAAAGGGATATTCCATTGAGTTAAGATCTTTTGGTGCATTGCTGATTGTTAGTCACTCTCTCTGCGTGTTCGCGGACATGCATGCAGTCCTTGCAAGAACGCACCACTGAAAAAGTTGTGTCTGAATTTTTTATGTTTAAAATGCTCTCTTTAAAACCAACTCCAGAGGTAAGCGGAATGTAAGCCTTGCCTACAATCGGGCATATTAGCCTGTTTTAATCTAATCTCTAAGTCTTCGCCCGAACAACCAGAGCCTCCCATTTTAGCTTCTTCAGCGGCAGCGTCAAACTGTGCAAGCAGTTGTCTGCCAACCGGGTGTTAATTCATTTGAAGAAAGAATAGTCTGCTGTTTTGTTGAGACCAGACTTCTAGATTTTCTTCATTTCTTGTTGTATAGGTCGATTTAAACAGCTACATTACTTTAAACTGGCGGGGTCTATTGTTAGTTTGCCTGAACTTGAGAAAATAGCATGAACAACACTTGCCTGTACGTTTGTTGGGTCAATGACTTCTAAAATCAATTCATTCAGTGCTCTTGATAAACGCTCTCTCTCGGCATTCCTTCAAAAATTCGTCTTGTCCTTATATATCTTTAGCCATGCTGTCTTTCTTTTCTTAAGCCAACATATTTATTTAAATTAAAAAAAATACACCGGCTCTTAATCAGAATCAATATCGACGGTCTTTTGCGCTTGGATATAAACTAAAGTATAAACACCTTCGGTGTTGTTACTGTGAGCTGTTTAGTAACAGAGTTTAATGTCTCGTTTACTTTTTTTAAGCATCTCCTTTTTTTATCTGCTCGGCCGCGTTCTGGATGTTGAGAAAAAAACTTGTCCTTGACTTTCTTTGAAGATCAAACTTTTGTATTTTGTAGTCATACAAATCGGCCTGTAAAACGGATTACATTCTTCATCCGTGATGTTTGTGTTCAAACTAGCGCTTTATTTATTGTTTCAGTTTTTAAACGAGCTAAGTTTAGCTGTTATTAGTTGAACCATAGCTGTGTGCTTTAGGAGTTTAGTTTGTATTTTTTTCGCCAGCGCCACTTACAGTAATGAAACACAGGCTGAGAAGCTAAAAGACAAACCTCCTAGGGTAAAGCTGCGGTGTGCGCCTATGCCGTTGCTAAGAGGACCAACACTCGTTCATGTGATAGAGCACTTTTTATCGTTGATTGCTCAGTATTACCATATGTAACAGCATTAAGGCAGCAGAAACCTTCGTTTTGGTTTTGCTTGTATTTTGAAAGGTCTTGCTCTTGTACTGCCTGCATTTGTCGTAATGTTTGGGTAATCTGAAGGTTTTTATGTTTGGGGTTTCTACTATTCTTCTTTTGGCGGCGCTGTAGGCACATTTGGATAATCCTGAACAGGACATTTGCTTTTTAAATAAAAAATAATTTCAGTTAATACTTCATCTTTAATCTGTTTCCCACATATTCAGCTGCGCCTATTATATAAAAACAAAATGTAATTAAGCAGTTTTATCGGCTTCTTCTCTTTATCAATTTGAATGGTTTAGTACGTCTCTCACAGCTCTCCGCTTTCCATGCAATTGATTATCCTCTGTGACCTTTGGTCAATCCATAAACCGTTATTTCGTTGTTAAAATAATCATAAGCTAACATTGTGAAGATGTAAATCTTTGACGCAAGGTCAACTGTTGGATTTTACACCTCCCGCCTCAAATCTGTTTCTCTCTTATTTCCATCAAAATGCTGATAAGGTGTAAGCCCGCTGACCTAGCGTAGATTTGGTAGGACTAACCTCCAATCGAACATTGCACTTTCGTTATTTTAGGATTTAAAACAACTTTATCACTTTGCTCTTTTGAAGGTTCTTCATCTTCACACAGCAATAAAATACCTTTAAGCGATCTTGCTGACGAAGCTAAAACTCAAAAATTCCATATAGTGTCTGCCAGCTTCTGGGATATGTTGTATGATGAATCACTCTGTCGTAATATATTAATAATTTTCTTGATTTGTTCTCATTCAGCTCTGGTAAGAAGGGTTGCTAAACAACGTCAAACTCTAACGAGATGTCGAAATGCTGTACTTTGCTCCGGTGTCGATGATCTGATAACACGTTGTATTCCATTAAAAGTTAGTTCCATTGAACATCTGTTTTTATTCCTCTTGAAAGTATGGCGCATGCGCATTTATAACTCAAAATCTAAGGGGACTGGAAAAAGCGATTTCTACGCAAAACTTTACGGATACTTATTTTTGCCGTCTTAGTATCTTCACGCCTATTCTATGTTTTTGCGCTCCTTCATTTTCGATTCTTGAAACGCATATCAGCCCTTTCATTCTCGGTCCTTTAGCCATAGTTCAGAATAGGTTAAAAAATATGTCTGCATTGTGTATAAGAAAATATTTCTTGCCACCTCAAGTTTGTATAGAAAAATTTTTCTTTAACAATTTGCCAGTCCCAGGATCTGGACAACTGTCCTGTTTGGGTCTGTTTTTGAACAACGAGTTCTATTTGAAGTAAGACGCGCAGACCTGGCACAATCAATTCATTCGATCCTAAGTCTGGAATTTGACAGTAAGAATATGATCTGCATCAATAGTAGATGGATTATTTGGAACAATAATATTGTTTATTTCCCTTTCACGCAAGGGGCTCTTTCAGTTTTCTATGCGGTTAAGAATCGAGACATATGTTTGCTCTGCCATTGTTATGAAGCAAAAATAAAAAGTTAATTATTTCATAACATGCAGGAATTGAAGGCGAAGAAGAATTATGATGTTTTTTTGATCTTGGAGACGACATGAGTGAAATGATCCCTTTAATTACAGCACGCTCGGCGCCCCTCATTGCGTTGCCCGTGCAATCTAACACAGAAAGTAAGGTCAGAATCATATACCAAAGTTTAGGCCAAGAACCTCCAGAATTTATAGACCCTAATGATTTTGAAGTAAAAGATGACCATTTGTTTGTGAGGAGCGACCAAGGGACAACTTGTTTACAGCTTACAACTAACAAAAAGACCCATTTCAAAGTTTTTAGCCGTGGGTTCATTTAGAAATAGGACTCCCTGCGAGCGTACAAAATACGCTTGGCCTTGTTAGGCCAAAAATTAAAGGGCGGAGGCAGTTTCTTAAACTTCCAAAACACATGACAAGAAACTCCCACAGATAACCAAATGACATAACATGGAACTTAAAGAATTAAAATTCATTCAGAAGCGTGAATTAATAAATGTCCTAGAAGCAATAGAATCCAGTTTTCAGAAAAACAGATTAAAAGACTATACACGACTCACCGCTACCCATGCGAGAATAGGGCCCTTGATCATGCTTTAAGAAACCATCAGAGGCGAATAACAAACAATTTAGCAAAATAGGTGAACTCTAGTTGTGCTTATAGAAGAGACAAAAGAAAAACTCGTTTGAGGCTGATTGACGCCGACTTTAGGGCATGATATTAAAGAAAGAATAACCCAAAAGACTAAAAGATCTTGAACAAGAAAGATCAGCAAGACGAGAAGTGCTAATACTAACCGAGAACCAATTCGAACTCAAGTGAATAGACTATGAGAAAAACTATCCGGAAAATTTTATATGAAGACACAACGCTAGCAGATACGAATAAATACACTGTTTAGAGAGCACCGACGTCACATTGGCAAGCGTTATAAACTGCCCTTAGGATTTGCAATAAAAGTACACTGGTAATTGGCTATTACGGCGGCGGTGGTAAAAGTTCATTACTCCGCCGCCAGCGCCTCCCACTGATAAATCATGGGGTAAAAAAACAGTTGATCATCTTTTCGCGTGTTTATTAAAAAAATTAGCGGTAAGCTATAGACTCTTTTACTGGTATATTAGGGGCTGATTGTTAGCTGGCTTTTGTCTACTGCAAAGCAAAGTAGTTGGCTCTTATGGCCGAGCACTTATGGACATTAGTTTTCTTAATATGTGGGTTAATTTTTTGTATGATAAAGACTAAGTAATACTAGGCGGTTAATCCAAGAACAAGCGCTGTCTTTTCATATTCCTTGGTCATGCAGAACCGAGTCTGCGAGCCTTTGCGTGTCTGCAATGGCATTTGGCTTTGGGGCCGCGGGGTTGGATGACTTATTATTGGGGGGGTCATCTTGTTTTTTTTACAGCTTGCATATTACTGGCTCGAATTTATGGCGTTTTGTCCAACCTTCTGTTCATTTCCTGCAACCGTGAATTTCAGTTGTTGTAGTTTATTATTGTTCCTATCTGATGCCTGGGTCAGAAGGCTGCATGTATAAACCTGGTGCCAACAGCAAAGTTACTGTCGATCTTGCGTATTGTAAAACCTTTTGGTACCTTGTAATACTTGGAAAAAAACAAGGCAAATCAAACGTTGAATTAATGGCGTCCTCTAAATTTGCTATGTATTGTTTTTTGCGCGTCAATGCCTGTAGAAGGATCTGTTATGTTCGTATTCTTGTCTGTGCTTGTGAACCTAGCAAAACACAACGTAAGTGCGAACAGAGTCATTTATTCGTCTCTATGCCGGCTTTAGTTAGGCCTTAGAAGTGTCTAAGATAAATGTTGTCCATGCTTGTTTTATGCTCTAGCTCTATGGACCCGCACGAGTCGTTACAGCTGTGCCTGAAAGAGAAAGATGTTGTTGTATGGAGGCTTCCAGGCATAGTTCTACTTTCTGTGCACGCCCAAAAATAAGGGGTGCCCTAACCATGATTAAGGTCCAAACTTTTGTCTAAAGTCTGTCTTGATGTTAATATTGAATTTCTTACAGATCCTTTCATAAGCCTTCATGTCTATTTCTGTTGCTGAATGGATATTAAACGGTTTTTTGTCATTTGGTAATGGCGCTTGAGTTCAGATCAAAATACGTTGAAGGTCTGTATAGAAATGAAATCTATTATACACGAACCCTAAACAAAGGATTAGGACTGATTTAAGTGATCTGACATACGACAATCCACACCCAGTTGGTGCACAAAACCAGAATGTTTAACTGGGTTCTGATAAAACTGCATCGGATGACTAAACCACACTCTTTGCGAATGTAGTCTTTTATAATTGGGGGGTTAAGATATCTGTTTATGGAGAAGTACTCACCTTGTATTTGAAAGGTGTCAGTCTGGGTCACAGAAATGTCAAGAGTAGTATCGGTTGTTATGTTTTTTAAGATGTAGTGCGGCCCAACAGTAATATTTTGCATCAGTACTTTTTGAATGCACTCATTTGTAATTTGTTTTAAAAACTGTTTGTAACAAAACAACTCAAGTCCGCCCTTTCGTTCTTAGAAAACATGCCTATAGTAATAACGAATGCGGAACCAGAACGGTCGCGTTCCATGAATGAAATATTCTACAAAGTCGTATGGTTTAATATAAGCAAAAGCCAAGGAGAATAATAAGATTAAAAAAATTAATATAGTGGCCACTTAGTTAGCCAGGTAACCATACCCTCAGCTAAGCGGTTATTACGGGTTTTGCTCGCTAAAGCAGCTAATGACGTAACGTCGCATTGCTCCTCAAACTTAACAATGCAAATTTGACCAACAATGTTGACCATTCAAACCTGAAAAAAAGAAGAAGGTAGGTTACTATTTTGATGGAGAGCGCTAAAAATGTTGGCTTTGCAACTGACAATCGGGACATTTCATAGTTTTAGAGTTGTACGCCAGACCAAACTACTTATGAGGGAGAAAATACGCTCAATCTTGCATTACATTCATGACTCTATGTTCATTTGATGAGCTGCGCACGATGAAAACTTTTATGATGGAAGGCCCTCAACTGTTTTAAGAGCTCTTCCGTCAGGCGAAAGGCTGCATATTGCGATTATGAAATTTTTCAATTTCCCTACTTTACAGTTTAAAAGATTAGTTTGTGGGAGGGTCGGATCATTCTAATAAAAAATCAAAGACAAAACAGGGAAAGTCGTGAAATGTATAACCTGCACATTGTTTTGGAAATAAAATAATACGCTTGTACTAAATCATCGTCGCCGTGGGCAGAAGAAATAGAGTTACATTAGCGCCTGTGAGGTGTATAACCCCATTAGAATTAAAAGATCTTGCAGATGTTGCGGGACTTTGAAAGAACGGTGAGATAGGCGCTTTGTATGGTTTTGAGTACACTAAAGACGGTTGATTATCAAACGCAAAGTAGGTTAGCGACAGCAAAAAAAGTTTCCTAAACTAGAAAACTGCGCAATCTCAGAGAGGCTAATAATGTTGGCCAGTATGAATATAAAATAGTTCGAAAACCTGGACATAAATGGCACTTAGAACCATATTTAGAACTTGGGGACATAAAATTTGAATTCATAAGCCCATTTACAGTATTTTTAGCGTCAAAAAAGTTTCAGAAAAAAAAGCATTTAACTCTGGCCCGTTACATGTAAGTCTTATGCGGACGACCAAATAGTCGGAAAGAAATTGAAAAACGACGTTTGTGGGAAAAAACAGTGACATCCTCACAGAAGAAAAGAAACAGTTGTAAAAAAAGCTTCTACAAATTACAATTCTTTCAAGCAGAAAATTAGGAGACACGTTTCACAATGATATTTTGTAATTTCTGTCTTTATGATGGGGAGTGGGTGGGGGTTGTGGGCGTTAGTGATTGACCTTATAAAGGAATTTAATATTAGCTGCAAAACTTTGACGTTAATACGCTTAACGTCTACCTTCGTCGTTCTTCACAATGGCAGAGGATATTAAGATCATAACAACAAGCAACAGAATCAATGTAACGGACTTAAATAGAAAACAAATCTTACAGACTGATTTGGATTAATCTTAAACATTTAGGCCTCGTAGGGTGTTATTATTACTGACACAAGGTTTTGACAGAGAGTATGATAAAAATAATAACTGGAGTGATTAAGTTCTGCTATTAAAACTATGCGGAGCAGTTAACTTTATGGACAAAATAATCCTCATTGCCTCATATGATTTGTGGGCAGACTGGTGTGTGGTAAAAACAATATTTATCCTCGACCTGTTTACAACAGTTTATCGTTAAAATTTTATTCATATTGTGGTTTTCTGTTCCAACACTTATTGGAACAATAGCATTATCAGGATAGAAGGTTATTATATGGAAGATCAGATGATGACAGATATTTAGTTTATCCTAGCAATAAACTGAGTGAGTGTTTAGAACAGTTTTATAGACTGTTTGAAGGAACGCAGACACTATTTATTATAGATGACTGTTCGGCAGAAAGAGACATAGTTAAAAGAGAAACACTTTGTCGAAACTAGCTTTCAGCGGAAGACATGCTGGGATTAGTGTGTGGATTTTATGCCAGAAATATAACTCGGTTTTAAAAGACTTTAGAGAACAGTTAAAGACTGTAGTTTTATTTCACATGAAAGACAGAGACTCATTTGAAGAATGTTTGCGCGAAAATGATGTTATTGAAAATGATCAGGAAAAACACAGGATTAAGCAAAAACTGAAATCTGAAAAGTTTAGTAAATTAGTATTGAAAACGGATAACCCTGCACAGTATGTTTGTTTGTAGATAATCGTTATTTTTTGGTTATTGACGTCTTACTTGTCAGAGAACAGGAAAGGCGGCTTTTAGGCCACTTTCACCCAAAAACTCGGTGGTTGAGCAAGTGGGGTAGAGTCGGCATATTACTGTTCTCTGGGATTCTTGAGTTGTGCGTTCAAAGCTGTCACTCTGTGACTGCCAGAGTGCCATAACTTTGACATGGTCGATGTTGTGTTGGGTGTGGTTGAAGTGTAGGGCGACGGGTTTGGGTCGGTGGTGGCGGATATCAGCCAGATGTTCAGCGATGCGTGTTTCAAGTGTGCGTGACGTTTCCCCTATGTAGATCTTGCCACACAGCTGGCAGTGGATGGCATATATAATGTTGCGGCTCTGACATGAAAATGTGCGTTTGACTGTGAAGGAGTTTTTGGGGCCCTGTAAGATGGTGTCTGGTTTGGTGAGGGGGCAGATTTTGCAGTTGGGTTTGGAGCAGGGGTGAGTACCTGGTGGTGTAGCTGTGGTTCTGTAGCTGTGGTTCTTCTAAAACTCTATTCCTGATCTTGCTTCGTTCGCCGCCTTCAGTCACTCCATTTTGAAATCAAACAAAATTAGTTGTTCGTTTAATATTAGTCTTAAAGAATGGGGACATTTATTCCATAAAACAGATTCGAAGTCATTCCAGAAATTTTGAATTACAATGCAATTCCAAAACAAGTGCTGAATTGTCTGCGTTTCTGACTTACAGAAATTACATTGTGGGGAGTCTGTGAGTTTACACATGTGAAGAAACTTTTGTGTGGGGAGAATACGGTGTACAAGTCTGAACTGGAACCATCTCGGTTGAGTATCTGTAGTAATTTTAAGAGGTTTTAAAAAGATCTCTTTCCACTTGAGTCCAGTATACAGACGTTCCCACTTAATCACTGCTGCTGGTGTAATTTTAGAACCAAGTAGGATCGATTTAACTACTTTGTTATCTTTCTGGATCAAGGTCCATACTTTATTTTCCTCATCAATAACATGTGCTACGTCTTCTCTGTAATTGAGAATTTCTTGATATTTTCTAATAGCTCTGATGATTCCCTCATATGCTAAAAAATTAGTGTTTGTAACATTTGAGTATTTTACCTTAAAATCATTAAAGGACAGAAAATTTCCATTTGCATCCATTACATGGTTAATTTTTGTTACGCCTGCTTCTATCCATTCTTTCATGTAGATCACCTTATTGTCCCTTATTATGTTTACATTGTAATGAATACATTCGACAGAAATTCTTTTATATTTAAAGGTTTACACTTTGAGCAGAAACTTTTTATAGTGTCTAACAACATCAAGCCAGAATGGATTATCGAGTCGTTGGAGTAACACGTTAGAGTACTCACCTCCGAGCTTTTTCATTTGTTTCATGGCTGGATACAAGGTATATATGAAACGACTAAATTCTGATTCTGGAATATTTAACCGTCTTAACCAGCTAATCTTCAGTGTCTCAAGTAGTATAAAATATGTTACTCATTTTCAATCCTCCATTTTCATATTCTTGATAAATTACTGATTTCTTTATCTTATTGTGTTTCCCATTCCATAAGAACTGGAACATTTCAGTTTCTATTTCCTTCAGAAATTGGCTTGGGGGGTCCGGAAGATTAAGAAACAGATAGGTAAACTGAGAAAGAATGAACATTTTTAATATTGCGATTTTCCCAAAAGGAGTCAGATTTCTTCTTTTCCATTGTTTTAAGATTTTCTGCACGGCTGAAGCTTCTGACTGTAATTTAAATCAACAATTTGGTCTGTATTAGTAGAAAATTTTATGCCAGAATCTTAAAGATACCAGGATTCCATTGGAAGTTCCTGTCCCTGAAGTATCGAATTTGACTATTTTTTCTACTTCAATCCACACTAGTTGGGTTTTATCACTATTCATTTTCAAGCCTGACATCTGTGCATATTCATCAAGGATATCCACAGTTGCCTTCAGAGACTGTCAGAACCATCAAGTAGCAGAGAAATATCGTCTGCAAACTGTGACAGGAGAAAGTCTGTGTTTTTTATGCTAATGCCTTTAACATCTTTACTTTTTCGAATCATCAGTGATAAAATCTCTGCGCATATTAAATATAAGTAGGGAGGAAAGGGGGTCCCCTGTCTACATCCTCTTTCAAGTTTAAAACGGGCAGAATACTGACCATATACCAGAACGCACGATGTGGTATTCATATACAAAGTTCGAAACCACTGAACAATACTAGGTCCAAAATTAAAGAAATTAAAACATTTTTCAATAAAGACCAAGAGACACTGTCAAATGCTTTCTCAAAATCAATCGGCATTAAGAGACCAGGAATGCGTGATTTTTCAGTGTAGAGCATAATATCGTATAGCAATCTTATATTTTCTCCAATGTAACGACCTTTGATAAAGCCCTTCTGACAGACATTTATAATGCTTGGCAAGACTGTTTGTAATCTTGCAGATATGCAAGCGGAAGCTATTTTATAGGAGACATTTAGCAGGGATATTGGGCGCCAATTTTTTATAAATTGTTTGGGTTTTTCCTCTTTGGGTAAACACACAATAATTCCTTGTTTTTGTGAGACTGAAAGTTGCCCACAGTCGTAGCCTGAATTAACCGATCTGACAAGGAAGTGACCAATATCTACAAAAAAAGAACTTAAAGAATTCAACAGTGAATCCGTCTGACCCCGGACTTTTGTCATTTTGCATTTTTTTCAGTGCTTTTGCAGCCTCACTGTATGTGAGGGGTCCTTTAATGCTCTCTCTCGCGTCACAAGTTATTGCTGGGGCATCTGGCAAAAGGTGGTTAAGGTTAATATCATTAACCTCTCTGCAACTGTACAAATTGTGGTAAAAGGTCTGTACCTCTGACAAGATTGTATCTTGGTCTGATATTATTTCACCATTGCCTTTGTCGAGGTAACTCATCGATTTGTTTACAAAATTTCTTTTTTCCAAGTTGCTAAAATATTTGCTGTTTTTTTCACCATCTTTTAACCATCTAATTTTTGCTCGTATAGCTATGTGTATATATATATATATTATATATATATATATATATATACACACACATATACACACATATACATACACACATACATGTATACAAGTGAGGTCAACAACAATCCAACTTCCCCAAAAGTCCATATTCAGTGTCATACATATATAATTGACTAAATATCTTCATTAATTTGAACTGCCTACACCCACTCAGTATGCCATTTGGACAATGAACATTCATATATTCAAAACCGTAATGAATCATTACAAAACACCTGGGAAAAAAAATAAAGGTATCAACATAGACGAGACAATTAAACATATTGAATGGATAGAAACTTTAAATTAGATTGAACTGCATACACAAATCGGAACAATGGAACTTGATCAGAATGAAAAATGACTGATGAAAGCTGTCAAAAAAAGAACATTCCGCAGCAGCCGACAGAATGACAACAAAGAAATGTATAGACTGTGTACAAGCATATCACCATGAAGATGTCAGTACAATTTAAATTTGCGGTTGTGTATACCTGTGTGTGTGTGTGCGCACGCTTATGCACACTTGACGCTGTGACACCAGCAAACAGTAGAATACCCTAACACTTCCACTTCCTCCAAGAGAGAAAAAAACAAAACATAGTTCCATGTCTACTAGCACCATCACCATCAAATTCAAATCCTGGTGATGGTTCATGTTTATTCAAAAGCCCATCACTTGAAAGGGAAAATGGAGAATGGAGATCTATTTGAAAGGGCAGGGGGGAGGAGAAGGGGGCGGGGGTGGCTGAACCATTGTCGCACCATACTCCAGCCCGGCCACCTGTTCGGGCGAAGAACAACTCATATTATATTGGGAAGGGGAAATGAGGGGGACGCGGGCGGAGAGGGGGATGGAAGGGAGGGGCGGGGAGGATCAAGGGGTCGACAGCCTTTGATACTTTAGTGAAGCCTGCTGGGAGTTACCTATGATCAATCCATGAATCGCATCAGACTGTGATGAACAGGTACATGTTGTCAATTATATCTATACATCAGTTGCATTCTATCAACCTGAGTTCCATTAACTCATACCTTGCATTCGACCATTGATCAAGAACAATATTATCAATCAATGCATCACCTATGACGATAATAATTTTCAACAACCATCACCCAATGCATCACATCAGGTCGGTGGTTCAATGCAGACTATAAATATTATATATTACCCCACTGGTTACATTTGGACAGTAATCATTCACATGTTACCAAGCGACGCCTTACAATAGGCCGGTGGTCGGCTGCTTTCCGTCAGTACCACAAGTGGTTTATGTCAACATTTGTACCCCAATATACCTTCACAGCCATACATTGTTACTACTCCATGTACAGACGCTACGTCACACATCCATCAGAGAAGACCTGTATACACGCGTCTACATGCACACACACACACACACACACATGCCCACACACACCTACACATAGACACAGACACACACACACACGCACACTCACTCACACACACACACACACACACACACACACACACACACACACACACACAACAAACCCATGCACACACACACATGAATACACGCACACACACATACATACACCCTCACACACACACGCCCACACACACACACACACACACACACACACACCCACACACACTCATGCACACACACACCACAAACCCACGCACACACACACATAAATACACGCGTCTACACGCACACACACATACATACATACACCCTCACACACACACCCCCGCACACACACACACACACTCACTCACACACACACACTCGCACGCACGCACACACACACACACACACACCCCACACACCACACACACACACAACACACACGCCATTTTGACACGCACCACACTCTGGTGCCATCTACAAGATGCGTGTACATAAGCGTACCTGCCTGCATACACGCACACAAAAGTACACGCACATGTTTGCGTAAAACGCCACAATCACATACATGCACTCACACGTGCATACACACCTTTACCCACAAACATGCACTGAGCCACACCCACAAACACAAACACATACACGCCCCCCCCCCCCCCCCACACACACACACACCACGCACACACACATCCTACCATTTTTACCGAATGCACAGGTCTCTGTTCACAATCTGGTGTGTATCCAAGTGTCTCCAACAACCAAAGGACAGTATTTGCAGCGTTCATCCAAAAGCACAGTAGTTGCAGGGCTCATACCATTTCACTTATTGCTGATAGTCCTTGGGATTATTCTTGGTCATAGATTTTTACAAAAACATAAAACACTTGTCACTGTCTGCTATTTGAGCTTCCCGACCCAAACCGGATCTGGGATTTGACTATTGAAGTATACCCTCCTCCCCCCCCCCCTCTCCCACTTTTGTTGTTGTTGTTGTTGCTTACTCTCCTATCTCCCACCCGACTCAAAAGTGAATTGGGTACTGTTATTTGCTTCGTTAACCGCCCCCGTCAACCGACTCCACCTCACCCCCAGCCCTCTGTTTCAATCTGCTTTGATTAACTATTTAGCTTTTACTGTAACTATATAATTTCATGTATTTACTTATATATTATGCACACATATGCTTTACTGTGTAAGTAACTCCCCCCCCCCCCCCCCCACCCACCTTTACATGTGTCTTGCGAAGAAGGAGTCGAGGTCTGTGTCAATGACCACACGTACTTTCTTTCCGTTCTTCAGCATGGCAATCACTTTACAGTTAGATGTCCATGCACTGGTGGTGGCAGAATGTTCCTGGGCTTTCTTGAGGAGTTTAAAGTTTTTGTACGTCAAGTCTTCAGTAACCACAACACCAGACTTGGCCAGCACCCTCCTGTTTTTAATCATGAGGTCCCGTACTCTGCGACTGGCGAACTGGACGATGATGGCCCGTGGTCTGGTCTTCCGCTGTCCGCCTGTGGAGGTTGTCGGCGACGATGGTGTAGCTGTCCCTGGGGCACGGAAGCCGGCGCTCGGTGGGCCACCTGGATATCCTCCTCCCGTGTCGTGACTTTCACCCGATCATTGAATAGACGAAGACATCGTCAGTACAGTTTTCGTCGGGTGTTTCTTTGAGTCCAAACATCCTTAAGTTCCACCTCCTTGAATACTGTTCTTGTTCGTTTTGGTTCTTTTCTATGTTTCTCGTTAACGTTTGAAGCTGTTGTTTCAGTTGACGGTTTTCGTTTTTAGTTTTTTCCACCTCTGTACGAAAACTGTCTTTTTCAATTTCCAGCGCGACGATTCTTTCTTCCATTCGTTCTAGTTTCTCGTTAGAACTGTTGTCAGCGACACTAAGTCTTCCTTCGTTGCTAGTTGTTTCAGTTTTTTCGTGAATTCCTCTTTTGTTGGCATCTCCCTCAATGTCTGTTTGATTTCCTCGAGTGAATCCTTGGTTGACTCTTGTCGCGGTCAAATTTGTTGCTCAGTCAAATCGGTTGCTGGCATACCAGTTTAGGCAAAAAATGACGTCATTTGATGCCACAACACACATCCGCCTACTCAGAAATGTGTGAGCACGACTTGGCCTAACGGCCTTCGTTCATTCGTCCTTCGTCCTCTCTCGGGCTTCGCCCTACTCTAATCTAAAGACCATCGATTCTGCTTTGGAGTAGACTGGGACACTGGTTACGTCATTTTTTGCCTAAACTGGTATGCCAGCAACCGATTTGACTGAGCAACAAATTTGACCGCGACAGACTTGCTGGTCGCCATTTCCTCTGTTTCGTCTATTGAGTTTTCCGTTTCACAATCACTTAACGCAGATTTTCTCTTTTTCTTCTTCTTCCAGATGGGGATGTTTAACCTGCCCCGTGCCCACAGTCTTCAAGTAGACTATTCTGGCACACAGGTTGCATGCATTGTGTATTTTCGTGTAGCCGGTACTCACCCGTCTTAGGACATGAGCATCGGGATCTTTAGAGTCCGTGTATGGTCTTTAGTGCATGTGACACAGACTAGACCTCGGTTTATAGTCCCATCCGAACGACTGTATGGGGGATGGAGTCAGAACCAATGTTAACCCCGAGGGAAAAATCCCCCTAGACCGAAATTCGAACCCGCAACCCCAGGATCACGAGTCCGGCGCTCTACCAACTGAGCTATCGGCCCCAAACGCTACTGATTTAACAGTTTCTTCTTTATCCGGACTGTATTCGTTCGAGGAGCTGGATGACGTTTTTCTCTTAAATCTCTGGAGGTATTGATGAATGCCGGAGCTCATAGTAGTGATCGGCAGACACTAGTAACAGATTGCTGCATCAGTCAAAACACATTGCTGCATCAGTCAAAATGGTGGCGCCTCTGCATGCTGTAGTATTATTATATGGAGACGAGTGATGGCGTGTTGGTGACTCCGACGAGCTGATCAAGATGCGAGCGTTATGTTACCAAGGAAACATTCCGGATCTTATTCCTAAGCGTCGAAGAGTTCTTCTGGTTACGTTTGGGTTGTCTGCTAAGACTGGTTCATTATCCTACATCTCCCTTTCGATGTAGGATAATGAACCAATCTTAGCAGACAACCCAAACGTAACCGGAAGAACTCTTCGACGCTTAGGAATAAGATCCGGAATGTTTCCTTGGTAACATAACGCTCGCATCTTGATCAGCTCGTCGGAGTCACCAACACGCCATCACTCGTCAATTTGCAAACTGAAAATGTTCTTCACATACTGGTTATTGTCTTCTCTTCCTCCTTTCTTTTTTTTTTATTTTTTTTTTTAACTAAATAGTGAAAACTAACACAATAACTCAGAGAACAATAACTAATGACGGGCAAGATAACGAGTGAATGAAAAATTCATAGATTCAGTTTCTGTGGTTTCTTGATGAGCCTCCCAGAGCGAGTATGTAGCTGTATAGGTGTGGTGAGTATTTGTGGACACAGTGATTGTGTTGAGGTTGATGACCGTGGTGACTGCCGCACAGGACTGCTGTCACTGGGAATGAAGGCTGCACTGCTCTGGCACTTTGGTGTTGGTGATGGTATTGGTTCATCAGGAGTAGACACCAGGTGTGATCTGTTTCGACGTAGAATGCTGCTGTGGGTCCTAACAATGTAGGAACGAGGATTGTTGTGTCTGGATTGACTTCTCCTGGAGTCGCCATGTCCTTGACAAACACGGTGTCACCTTTTGTCAGTGGTGCAGCTTCTTTCGTTGCATGCCGTTTGTTGTAGTTTTGACGCTGTTGTTCTTTTGTTGCCTTCTCTTTTTCTTGTATTTTCTTCATGTTTGGCGTTTCTGGGGCAAGATTTGATGGGTTGATGGGAAGTTTGGTTTTCAATTTTCTTCCCATGAGTAGTTCACTTGGGGAGTAGCCATTCTGTAGTGGAGTTGCCCTGTACATGAGTAGAGCGATGTACGGGTCTTTGGATTTCTTCAGGAGCTTCTTAATGGTTTGTACTGTGCGTTCGGCTTCTCCATTACTTTGAGGATATCTGGGTGAGCTTGTGGTGTGGGTAAAACCATATTCTGCAGCAAATTTTCTGAATTCGAAACTCGAAAATTGTGGACCATTGTCTGAGATCACAACATCTGGAATGCCGTGAGCTGCAAAGATGCTCTTGATCTTTGTGATGGTCTCTTTGCTGGATTGTGTCTCAAGACAACGTATTTCAGGCCATCTGGAAAAGTAGTCGACCACCACAATGTAGATTTTTCCGTTGAGTTCGAAGAGATCCATCCCAACACGCGACCATGGTCTTTCTGGGAAAGATGATGGTAGAAGGGGTTCCTTAAGCTCTGGTCGGAGCTTTGCACAGGTAGAGCATTTGGTCACCATTTCTTCGATTTGACTGGAGATTGAGGGCCACCAAACTGAAGTCTGTGCGAGTGCTCTACATTTGGTAATACCCAAATGACCTTCATGTAGTCGACTCAGGGTGTCAAGTCTCAACTCTCTGGGCATGACAATGCGATCATCGTACAAGAGGAGATCATCGACGATTGTGAAATGTTGTCGATTAGTCCAGTACTGTTTCAGTAATGGAGATTCTGGCACGAATGTTGGCCAACCTGTTCTACAGTACTCTCTGACTTGAGCTGTTTCAGCATCAGCTTTTTGCAGTTTTCTGATTTCTTCCACTTTCTGAGATGATGCTGGCAAGATTTCAATGGCTTGTTTGGCGTGTGCCACAGTGAGCTCAAGAAAAATCGATGTCTGTTTCTTCAGGTGGACTTGCAGGTGCGCGTGATAGAGCGTCAGCTGTTATTTGCTCTTTCCCTGAGAGAACAGGGAAAGGCCGACTCTACCCCACTTGCTCCTCCACCAAGTTTTCGGGCGAAAGTGCCCTAGAATCAGCATATTACTGTTCTCTGACAAGTAAGACTTCAATAACCAAAAAATAACGATTATCTACAAACAAACATACTGTGTAGGGTTATCGTTTTCATACTAATTTACTAAACTTTTCAGATTTCATTTTTGTTTAATCTGTGTTTTTCTGGTCATTTTCAATAACATCATTTTCACGCAAACATTCTTCAAATGA
>CM031619.1:7221060-7261060 GCA_018398815.1 Conus ventricosus
ATGCACATGTAGAAGACCTCATCAACAACCTGTATGACCAACACGCGCACGCATACACACACACACAGAGACACACACACACACACACAGAGACACACACACACAGAGACACACACACACAGAGACACACACACACAGAGACAGAGACACACACACAGACACAGAGACACACAGACACAGAGACACAGACACAGAGACACACAGACACAGAGACACACAGACACAGAGACACACACACACACAGAGACACACACACAGACACAGACACACACACAGACACAGACACAGACACAGACAGACACACACACACAGAGACAGAGACACACACACAGAGACAGAGACACACACACAGAGACAGACACACACACAGACAGAGACACACACACAGACACACACAGACACACACACAACGACACACACACAAACGACACACACACACACACACACACACACCACACACACACACACAGACACAGACACAGACAGACACACAGACACACACACACACACACACACACACACACACACACACACACCACGGAGACACACACACACACACACACAACACACACACACACACACACACACACACAGTGACACACACACACACACGCACACACACACACACACACACACACACACACACACACACACACACACACACACAGATGAACTGACATTGAAGATGATCAGTAGCTTGAACTCTTCATATTCAAGATGAACAGCGTGTGGCTATGAGGCCTCGCCAGATGTTTGCTATGCCAAAAAGGGGAGAAAACGGAGAGGATATACGTGTACTCAATCACGCAAGCGCTTCCTGGGTCTTCCATGACCCAGTGACTCAATAAAAGAAAAAAAACATCTTATCTTATGAACAGATGAGCTTTGCTCACCAAAATCTTAGAGTTTGTCAACGATCTTAGCAGCCGTTGATCACAGAAATTTCATGTAGGGGCACAATCAATTATCAGCGTTAATTATTAGTCGCGGTTCCCCCAGGACCTATATCTTTTTAATGGGTCGCACATGACCCACGCCATCGGGTGAGGAATAAGTTGCTGAACCGCTCTTTATCAAGTGTGGGTCTTACAAGACCCACGCGATCTGAATAGGGATGAGCAATGGGAACAGCCTCCACAAAATGTGTGGGTCTTGGGCGACCCGCACGATCAGGTCTGTGTAGTCAACAACGTCATCTGGTAAAAGGAACTCAACAAAGGGCTGCCGTCACTCGGAACATCGTTTGACGTCACGATGGCACCGGACTGCCGTCGGCAAGTTAACGACTTAAAAAAAAAAAAATCGCATAAGCAATATTGACAGGAGACAACTGTTGCATGTGAAACTAGGGTCATTCGGCACTGGTTACTTCCCTTTGACCGTGTTTCGCGGTCGGTGAGACTTCGTTTCGGCGCGTTTTTCCGAGTCACTCACTGTGTGGCGGTATTTTTTTTTAAAACTCGATTCTGACTTTTTTAATTTTCAACTTCATTCATATGCATTCATCTTCATTACAAGTTCTGAGCATTGCATTTTCAAACTTCAAGCCAACATTTCTGAGTCATTTCAGAGCTGTAACAATAATAAGTGTTGAGACCAAGTGAGCATGCGTGGTGAATCACGTGGTTCAAAATTGTTTTTTTTTTTTTCCAAATGCTGGTTTAGATACCCTACTGGGAGCATTTTCTACATTGAAAGTGGCGAAGAATCAACACACTAAGGGTGATTTATTTTGAATTTAATAAACTCATACCTTTCTTTTTCTTTTTTTTTTGCAATTTGCTGTTCATTTCTAACTTGTTTGGTTGATTTTTGACAATCAAAAAAAAAAAAAAAAAGAAAGAAAGAAAACACGACCAAAAAAAAACCCCAAAAAACTCAGGAGTCAGTAAGCACAATTTCACCACGACTCCATTAAATCAAAGAGATCTGATCTTCTCTGTGGCACAAACTGGCTTGGGAGGGAGGGGGGGGGGGGTAGGAGAGGGAGGACCGGGGGAGGGGGGGAGGAGGAGACACGGGTGGCGGACAGAGGGCTGTGCCAGTCGAGCTGTTCCAGACTGGCTCAACCTTCAGCAAGCCACTCCCTTTGACTCTGGAACCCCTTCTTCCCTCCCTCTCCTCCTTCCCTGCTTCTCTTCCTCCATCCCCCACGTACCTCTCTCTCTCCCTCTCTCTCTCTCTCTCTCCCTCTCCCTCTCTCCCTCTCCCCCTCTCTCCCTCTCTCTCTCTCTCTCTCCTCCCCTGCTCCGTTTCTCTCCCTACACCCCCCCTCTGTGTGTGTGTGTGTGTGTGTGTGTGTGTGTGTGTGTGTGTGTGCGTGTGCGTGTGCGTGTGCGTAAGTGTGTGTGTAAGTGTGTGCGTGCATGTGTGTGCGTGCGTGTGCGTGTGCGTGTGCGCGCGTGTGCGTGTGCGTGTGTGTGTGTGCGTGCGTGCGTGCGTGGTGTAGGATAGCAGCACTAGTACAAAGAAATTCCGTGGAGGCCAAAGTCAGCAGAGACAGAAGAAAACAGCTCCGTGTCCCACCAGGACTCGCTGACGCTGCACTCCGCTGTCGCCAAGCAAGGCTGACCAAAAGTCCGCCTTTAAGAAGGACACAGTATAGGAGAAGCAAGCTTACTAACTGTACTTGAAGACACGAGAGACGAAAGCTTGTGAGAAAGTCCAACCCAGACTAAAGACTGGTAGAAAAATGGAAAATCCTGATGGTAGTGGGTGTGTGACAAAAGAAAAAACTCAAGATCAAAGAAACGAACAAGTCACACACAAAATAACGGACAGGGCTGGAGCCAACAGAAATGGAAAACGGTGGTCCCAGGCACAAGGGAAAGTACGGAGAGATATGGTCAAACAGGTGTTGAAGAAAGAAGAGCATGCCAAAGGAATCCAGAAGGCAGACCAGCAAGGCCAACACAGGCAATGGACAACGTGGAAAAAGAAAAAAAAAGTACTCTAATGAAGACGCAGCCGGATTGAAATTTGGCACGTAGCACCTCTTAAGACCAGCGTCATCCTCAGCTCTGTGCATAATCTTCTGCCTTCGAATTCAAGCTGGATGAAGAAAAAATATTAAATCAGAAGATTCTACTCGTCCATTCTGTCATGGCAAACAGTGGAACGTGTTCTGACTTCAAGCCGAGCATCGCCAACACAAGGAAGGAAGGCCTGGAGAGACATCCAAGTATTTAAGGAGATCGCACATGTGGTTAGCGCAGCAGGGGGAAACACACCAACAGAGGCTCCGGCCACAGCATTCCACAGACCATAACTCAAAGCCTGCAACAGCGACAATGTCAAGAGCTTGGACAGGGTTGACTGAATGGAGTGGAATTTAATGAGTGCGCAGCAGACCTCCTGGAATGGAGAAAAACCATTCAGAGATTACTGGAAAGAATAGCATGGCACCAGACACTGTACTGTTTTCAGTCATAACATCGGCTGATTGTAATTGAACTCACCACGCCTTACGAAAGCAAAATGGAGCGAGCTCACATCTACCAGACTGAAATCTATACAAGCATAGTAAACAGCCATAGGGAATCTGCTTTCTAAGCCACATTCTTCACATAAAGGTCAGAGCAAGGGGGGGGGGGGGGGGGGGACGGGGGGGAGGGGGGGTTAGGCAAAGGCAATGGAGGAGGCATCTGATAAAAAGCTCAAACAAGCTGGATCCACTCGAGGAGGAACAGACCTTCCTAAAGCTTCAATATATACTGACATATAACAGGTGTTCGATAGTAATATGGGTTAGTAATATGGGTTAGTAACATGGGTTAGTAACATGGGTTAGCAATATGGGTTAGCAATATGGGTTAGCAATATGGGTTAGCAATATGGGTTAGTAATATGGGTTAGTAATATGGGATAGTAATATGGGTTAGTAATATGGGATAGTAATATGGGATAGTAATATGGGATAGTAATATGGGATAGTAATATGGGATAGCAATATGGATAGCAATATGGGATAGCAATATGGGATAGTTGTCAAGGGTTAAAAGACCCTGTCAGGGGAATGAGGCAGGAACAGACAAAGAGCATAGCGGCACAACACTCAACATCTCCAGACCACTCCAGGAAGTACGGAACAAATAACATTTATTAAATTTCAAATACACAAATTTACTCAAATATATTAAACACCTCAATCACTCACACATACACTCCATTTATGAGATGGGGTCACCTATCAAAGAAGAGGGAGGAAAGACAGGAAAAAGAATAACTACAAAAAAAAAACACCCAAAGTATAGACCCTATCAGGAGCTAACTGTCGCTAAGGGACAAAATAACCCGATAGATGGGAGCTTCAAAACAAACACCACCACCCGGATCTCACTGCCACCCGACCTATCACCATCTAAAGCTACCGCCCCCAACAAATAGAAGAGAAACAAACTAATACAACCAACAGGGCATAACAGGATACATTAAATCACACTAGCGCACGCACACAAATCCACAAGCCCATACACCACACACACTTGCCACATAACTGATATGTTGAAGACTGTCCAAGAGTGTTCCTCGGATTAAATCTCCGAAGCAAGACTGGCTGCGCTCCTCACTGGTGTCGAGAAGACTCCTTCCTGCGCCGGACTCCAGCACCCCTCAGGTTCGGCTCCGGAATCCTCGGCTGACAGGCGAACGCGATGTAGATTGGCAAGGGATGGTGATCCGTCTGGAGAACAAATTCTCGCCCGTACAGGTAAGGGTAGAATCGGCGTGTGGCCCACACCACTGCAAGACACTCCTGCTCGATAGTGTGGTAATTCTTTTCCGCTCCCACTAGTTTCTTACTTGCAAAGGCGACGGGCAACAATCCTTTCCCTTGATCCTGCAGGAGCACTGCCCCCAACCCAGTGCTGGACGCGTCTGTTCTGAGTACGAATGGCTTCTCAGGGTTTGCCAACTGCAGGACGGGTTGTTGGAAAATCGCTCCCTCGAGTTTCTCGAATGCAACTACGTCCGTACTCTCCCACAGCGTTTCCGGCTTTCGAGCTCCAGTTTTGTCTGTCAAGGGTTTAGCCACTTCAGCGAAATGGGGAATGAATTTGCGGTAGTAGCCTACGAGGCCAAGAAACGAGCGTAATTCCTTCTTGGCCTTCAGCGGTTTGGCTTCTTCAATCCTTTGAACTTTGTCGCTTTCGGAGCCATGAATCCTTGTCCCACGTTGTGACCTAAAAAAGAAATTTCATTCTCCCTATCCGACACTTCGTAAGACGGGCGCCAGCTGTACCTGTCGCAGACGCTCAAAAATCGTCCTGAGCGCTTCCATGTGTCTCCCCCAGCTCTCGGTGGCCAATAATATGTCATCAATAAAATTGTGGACATCTCTCATCTGCAGTGGTTCAAGCACGAGTCTCATTATCCTGCTGAAGACGGCTCCTGCAGTCTTGAGCCCAAAGGGCATAACTTTGAACCTGAATTGGCCCTCAGGAGTAGTAAAGGCAGTCTTGCTTCTGTCGGCAGGTTCCATCGGTATTTGCCAATATCCCTTTGCTAAATCAAGCTTTGAGAAATACTGCGCCTTAGCCAACTGGGCGAAGATCCCGTCAACGTCTGGAATAGGTTCAGCGTCGAATTTCAACACCTTATTTAGTCGACGAAAGTCGACACAGAACCTCATCTTTCCATCTGGTTTTCTTGACTAACAGAATGGGTGAGGAGTAAGGCGAACTACAACGCTCAATCACCCCCATGCGCAGCATATCCTGTATTTCAGTCTTGATGGTTTCTGTTTGAGAATGGGGCAAGGGATATTGTCGCACCCTGACTGGTTCTTTTTGAGTGAGCACTAGAGAACAGGTACCCAAGTTGCACCTTAAGGATACATCCGAGAGAACATCTTGGTATTCTCTACAAAGGACTCTCACGTTTTCCCTTTGTTCCACAGACAGTCCTTCAGAGACCTTTACGTCTTCCCAGGATTCCTCGGATCGTGTAGTCACACATGAGATGTCAAACGTAACAGGAGGCGTCTCCTTTGTCTCTTTGATGACTACTTGTGCATACCCTGCGCTGCATGTTTCTCTTCTCTCATACGGTTTCAAACAAGTTGGCATGTATGAGCTTCTCCTTCGAACAACATATGCGCACAACATAGTCCCAATCGCCGACACGTTTTACGATCTTGAATGGTCCTTGCCACAAAAGTTGCAATTTGTTGTGATGCAGGGGAAGCAACAACAAGACTTCATCCTCTGGCTCGAACCATCTCTGGCGGGTTTTCTTGTCATAGAAAAACTTATACCGCTTCTGAGCATATGCAAGATTCCTGTGGGCTAACTCGCAGGTGGAAGCAATCTTTTCTTGAGCTCCAACACATACTCAACTTGAGTCCTGGGTTCATCTGTTGTTTCCTCACGGGTCCACTGGTCCCTCAATACCGCCATGGGTCCTTTGACCGTGCGGCCATAGAGTAACTCAAAGGGAGAAAATCCAGGCTCTCCTGTGGAAATTCTCTATACGCAAACAGTACAGCCGGAATGAAGCGATCCCAATTCCTGGGTTGTTCTTGTGCCAGTTTCCGTAGCATTTGCTTGAGAGTTTCCGTTGAATCTCTCCACAAGCCCATTGCCCTGAGCATGATATGGCGTTGTGGTTTCCCGCTGAATCTGAAGGAGTTTATATACTTCAGACATGGTTTCTGAAAGAAATTGGGCTCCCTGATCTGACATTACCTTATCTGGAATGCCCGTCCTCGACCACATTTCCACAAGTGCTTCAGCCATCGTCACTGCATCAATCCTCTTGAGTGGCACTGCCTCTGGATAGCGAGTTGCATAATCCACCATTACAAGCACGTATCGATGCCTCGATCTGAAGCGGAATAATAGGTCCAACAAGGTCCACCCCGACCTTGCTGAAGGGCGTTCCAATCAGGGGAACTATTCCCAGGGGAACCTTGGTAATTCGCCCCCTGGGAGTAGTCCTTTGACACGCATACACAAGTTCGACAATACTTCCTGACATCTTGAGATATTCCAGGCCAGTAGAAGTCGTGTTGGATTCTTTCCAGTGTACGCCTTGTGCCTAGATGTCCTGCCATAGGAGTGTCGTGTCCAAGGCGTAGAACTGTGCTTCGTAACGCTTTAGGCACTACCAGCTGGGTTACTGTCATATCTTGCGATGCAAATTGTCTGTGGATCAATCCTTGTCGCTTGATGAACGACACTGATCCATTCCTCTTGTCCTTGGGAGGTTTCCCTACCATACTTCGAATGGTGTTGATCGTAGGATCCTTACCCTGAAGACTTCGCACGGCAGCTGGATCCAACGTCACCATGTCATGTTGGGACAATGGTTTCAGTAGAGGCTTCAAAGCCTCTTTCTCTTTGCGTTTGTTAACGCGTAGTGGCAGCCACAAATACTTCCTGTGGCAACTCGACTGAAATGTCATGGTGCGACCATCCTCAAAACATACCGATTTCCCCAATCGAAGGGAATATGCTGGCTGCCGTAATGCCACTGCTATCCCTTTTCCTTGAAAGTATGGTGTGGAAATATCCACCAGGACAGTACACTGTTCACCTTAAAGGGAAAGATTCGATCCCGAAAACCTGACATTCTCTTCCACGTGGCGCCTCAGGGGGTACCAACTTCTCGTCGACGAATATTGTCATGGCTCCAGTGTCACGAATGGCTTCAATGCTTTCCCGTACACTACAGAGGGAAAAACGTTCGGGCAGGATGGTGCGTGATCTCACTTTCTCCAAATGCCACCTTTGTGTGGGTAAATGTCTTGGCCAAAGGGAGTCGCTTAGGGCAGTCCTTCACGATGTGGTTGAGGTCACCGCACAAGTAGCACTTCCAAAGACGTTCTTTCGCTTTTCCCTTTTGGGAAAAGAAGTTAGCACTACTCTCAGGCAAGGGGGCTTGTCCAGTGTTAGTTTCCTTTGCCCGTTTCCTTGCTTGTCCCTGATACGCTGGTCTAAAATAACGCCCGGGGATCTGCGAAAGCTTTCCGCAAAAATTCCCATGACCTGCTTGAATGACTCTGGTTGGGCCTCTCTAACTTGCATTGTAAGTCAGGTGAAACAGGGTTCATGAGTTGTTCCAGCAGGAAACAATCTTTTACATCCATCTTTGCTTTCCAACCAATAGTCTAACACTCTTGACAGTCTGTCTCCGAACTGTTGGAAAGTTTCATCTGCCATCTTCTTCTGGCGCGGAACTGCCGCCTATATGATTCTGTAGTCATGTGCACCTCCGCGCAAGCAGCCTTTATTTTTCGTAACTGGTTCTTTGTGGAATGTTGATGAAGGGTTCCTTGGCTTTTCCCCTCACGTTTCCCAAAAAGATATAATGCCTTCTGTTTATTATTCAAGTGGAAACTTCTTCTGCCCCTGATTCAAAGTGTTCAAGGAAGGTATCAATGGCATCTCCCTCCCCGTACACAGGCATGTGTAGCATGGTGGTCTAAGTGCAGGTCCCCGTTAAATTCCCGGTTCCCTCGGCACTTTTTAATGATTCTTGAACATCAGGTGATGAAGTGGTTTCCTCCCGGGAGTAATACCCCAAATGCTCTAGCACTTCCGTCCTTAGATGACTCCTTTCTTTCATCTTTGCTTGGAACTCCTGTTCCCTTTTCTCTCTTGCATCTCTTTCTGCTTTTTCTTGAACCGCCGCCCTCTGCTCTCGCTCTTGCCGCTTTTTTTCCTCTCGTGTTGCCATCCCTGTTCTTCTTCTCTTTCCAACCGTCTCTCCTCCATCTTTTATTTTCCATTATTTTCTTTTTCTTCTCCCTTGGGTTTTTTCTTCTTCCTTTCTTCCGCTCAAGTTTCATCACCATGAAAGGATCCATGGTTGGGTATCCATAAGTATACAGAGGAGGTGTAAACCTCGGTAAGTAGTCACCCTGAGAGGGCACTATTGGAGGTCGATGTCTCAAGGTAGAAGGCGGTGGCGTACCACCGTAAGGAGGCCTAATTCCCTGGGGGGTAGATGGCAAACACTGAAGGGGAAGCAACGATGGCTGGCTGAACCTCGCCCGACGAAAAGACAACTTGTGTAGTTGTTCCAATTGTCACCTGCGTAGTAGTAGGGGACGTAGGCATACTTGGTCCCGGCACAATTCCAGTCCCCTTTACCTGGGATCTGGTGAGGTAACGACTTTCCCCTGTAGCCATAGTGAACACTATTATGCTCTGCCACTAACCTGATTCAAAACCAAGTGTCCAAAAGTGTACACCTTCTCACCTCTAATAAATTAAATTCCACTCTCTTTTGTCAAGAGTATTTGAATATATCCCAGTCACCTCAATACGACCAAATAGGCCAAGTGTAACCTGCTGAACTGGATCTCTCAACACAAATCAAAACACTAAATCTCTTGACCTTGCCAGTGAGAACTTCCAAACAGAAGGGAATGTATATGTCTACCCACAAAACCAAATGTCTGGCAAAATTGGAAAACAATTCAGTCCACTCCCCGTGACCGATCCCTGCCTGTAACCTTAGGTTCCACGCAATCAAAAATGTTTCTCCCCACCAATTTCAGCTCCAGAAATGTCTAGTCCCCAAGCGAAAAGTTTCACTCAACGTGATGAACTGTCTCAACACCGGAAAAGAGAATGACCCAGATTGACATCAAATTAACGGCCGACACCTCAATGTGTCACAAGCCAATGTTGACACGATTTCCTTCTCTCGACAAATACTAGTATGCAATGAAGGCCTATCTTCTGAAACTCGATACACTAGTCAAATCTGAATCTGCTAACCCGATGACGTTAGGGTAAACAACGGACCTCGCAGTAAACAAAGAAATGATGGAGCATGAAGTAAACAAATAATCATACGCAGTAAATAACTAACGGATAACACAACAAACGATGGAACGCACGCAAAACTGAAACGGTAAACACGCACGACACGTGTACACATCGGCAGCGCAACTGATTTTTTTTTTTTTTAAATATGAACCCAGCGTCAACGGCTACCACTTGCACTGCACTATTAGACTCCGGAAGAAAAAGTCGGCAACACGCACGCACAACACGGGTTTTTTTTTCCCCGGAACAGCCCACAAGTCTGCAAACTTGGCTACTAGGTAATTACTTATAGAAGTTATCGGTAAAATTTAATGATCTAGGTTTAAATTTCTTCAATAAAAAAAATCACTTTCGCTCCGCGCAGGGTTGTCACACCACTCACAACTTTATTGTTCACACCAACCTTTCACTCACCTTAATATTAGGTAATTAGGCTAGGTAAACAATATAAACTGCTTAAGCGAAAGATAATAGAAGATAGCAGAAAAAAAATCGTTATACTATGCAAAATATCACTTAGCGCAAAGAACAATTCAACAATTTGGAAGCAGAAAAGAAAGCAAGAGGATTATTCACTCCCTAGCACACCGATTTTACAACAACAAATGGAATTCCGCAAGCCTACCTACCTCACCTTGCTAAATCAGTCGCAGGCTTGGGTACTGGCAAATGTGACCTACTT
Organism: Conus ventricosus; assembly: GCA_018398815.1. Classification (NCBI taxonomy): domain Eukaryota; kingdom Metazoa; phylum Mollusca; class Gastropoda; order Neogastropoda; family Conidae; genus Conus; species Conus ventricosus. The sequence continues at coordinate 7,231,519 of CM031619.1, forward strand.
CCTAAGTCAGAACAAACACTGACCTTGAAGACTCTGCACAAGCAAAACCTACTAGCCCCAAAATAACTTCCCCCTTACTTTGCCCAGTAATAATAATAATAATAATGGGGATTTATATAGCGCCTTCCACGGCACAAGGCGCTTTACAAAGGCAGAAAAAATGCAATTGCTAAATGTAAAGAAAATGCATTAAAAAAAACGGCTCAGAAATGAAAAACAAAGGCTCTCTCTCATTCTCTCCCACGCGCACACACACTCTCACGCACAGACACACAATACACAACAGCCGCAACAAGCACAAACTACTAAGCAATCCACAAAATAACAAAAGTCAATCAACTATCTGGTAATGACTGTCTTCTTAGTATTGTTTGAAAAGGTAGGTTTTCAGGGAGGTTTTGAAGGAAGAAAAGGTTTGAGAATGTCTTAAGTCATAGGGGAGTTTATTCCAGAGTTTGGGAGCTGCGTATGAGAAAGCTCGTTCGCCATGCTGTTTACGATGGGGGCAGTAACTGGGAAAGCGGAAGGTCCTAGTGTCGGTGGAGGAGCGGAGCGTACGTGATGGGACATATACTTGAAGGAGATCGGATAGATAGGCAGGGGCATCGCCAGTGAAAATCTTGAAGCAGAGACAACAACATTTGTATTTAATTCTTTCTTCAACGGGGAGCCAGTGCAACTTTTTCAGGAGAGGGCTGCAGGGTTGGGTCCTAGGAGATTTGCAAATGAGACGGGCTGCAGAGTTCTGTACACATTGGAGGGGTTGGATGACAGTTGAGGGACAGCCAAGGAGAACACAGTTGCAGTAATCTAGCCTTGAAAGGATGTATGATGAAACGAGTTTTTGTGGCGTCTTCAGTGAGATAGGGTCGAATAGCAGCAATTCGTTTAAGTTCCATGTAGGCTAACTGACAAGTTTTTGTGACATGCTGTTTCATCGAGAGGTCACTATCAAGGAGAACACCAAGGTCACGAACAGTGTTTGAAAATTCAATAGTGCTGGAACCTAATGTCAAAGAAGAAGGGAGCGGATCAGGGCCATGATGTGACCGCTTTAAAAAACGGATGGCTTCAGTCTTCTCACAGTTTAATTTAAGCTTATTTGCTGACATCCAGGTCTCAATATCAGAAGTACAAGATTGAAGAGTAGAAACAAGGGGTGAGTAGTCATCGATGACAGAGGAATGGAGCAGCTGGGTATCATCCGCAAACATTTCGTGTGAAACGGAATGGCCGTGGATGACATTAGACAATGGAGTGGTGTACAAAATAAAGAGGACAGGTCCCAGCACGGATCCCTGAGGCACTCCAAATTGGAGGTTAGATTCATCAGAACGGTGGTCACCTACTTGAATGAACTGTTTCCTATCTAGAAGATAAGAACGAAACCAATTTAAAGCTGTTTCCCTGATGCCACATGTGTATTTCAAACGAGAGAGAAGGATTTCATGGTCCATGGTGTCAAAGGCTGCCGAAAGATCTAGCAAAAGGACAGAAATTTTGTTTTCGTCTAAGGAATTTAGAATATCATTGAGAATGCAAAGGATGGTGGTCTCCGTGCTGTGCCCAGGGCGATAGGCTGACTGATGTGGTGTGAGGAGGTTGTTTGAGGCCAGATGGTCAGAGAGCTGTTGAAGAATGACTTTCTCAAGAATTTTGGATAGGAAAGGAAGATTTGAGATGGGTCTGTAATTTTTAAGAACGTTGGGATCAAGACTGCTTTTCTTGAGTAGAGGTTTAACAAGGGCGGTCTTAAAGTCAGTGGGAACTGTGCCAGAAGACAGAGACTCGTTAAGAATTTTGGTGATGGTAGGAAGGAGAGAGTCAAGGTGTTCAAAGAGGAGTGGGGTGGGAATGGGGTCAAGGTCACAGGATGTTTTCGCAGACTGTGTGATGATTTTACGAACAGTCTGCTCCGACACTGGCAGGAACTCACAGAGTGTGGTACCGTTAAAAACAACAGACTGATCTGAAATATGAGGATGGGGAGAAAGCGTTTCGAATTGTCTTAATTTTATGGGCGAAAAACTGAGAAAACAGACCAGGAAGCTGTGACGGCTCATGAGTGGACGGCATTACAACACTTGCAGCCTTACCCAACATGCTAGTGACAGTTCTAAACAGTTCTTTACACGAGGATGCTGCTGCAACTTTAGAAGAAAAAAATGCGGTTTTGGCTTGATGGACATAATATATTAAATAAATATAAGATTATGGTAATACAACTAAACGCGACAAACCGATGTACAAACGAACAAACACCCGGCTCGGATCCTGAACCGAAAGCCGACGACGTTGCCAAAGTAGCGCAAAATCTACCCGCTGCGGCAAATCCCGATCCGGTAACCGCGATTCCCGATGAGGTTCCCTACACTCTAGAACCCTCTCTCAACCAACCTCCCCTACACAAAGACCAACACAAACACGCACCCCCGGGAGCGCGGAAAGGCAAGTAAGGGTCAAGTGGTTGCTCAATTAGTACTCCCTGTCTATACTAAATACTAACCTGACCTCAATCCGGACGAGCCCCCATATATGTTCAAGGGTAAAAAGACCCTGTCAGGGGAATGAGGCGGAAGGAACAAAGAGCATAGTGGTACAACACCAACCACGTCACTATCTCCAGACCACTCCAGAAGTACGAACAAATAACATTTAAAATTTCAAACACAATTTACTCAAATCATTAAACACCTCAATCACTCACACTTACCACTCCATTTATGAGATGGGGTCACCTATCAAAGAAGAGGGAGGAAAAGACAGGAAAAAGATAACTACAAAAAAACACCCAAATAATAGACCCTATCAGGAGCTAACGTTCTAAGGGACAAAATAACCCATAGATGGAGCTATTATTTTTTTAAAACCACCACCACCCGATCTCACTGCCACCCGACCTATCACCATCTAAAGCTACCGCCCCCCCACAAGAATAGAAGAAAACAAACTAATACAACCACAGGCATAACAGGATACAATGAAATCCACTACTAGCGCACGCACACAAATCCACAGCCCATAAACCACACACACTTGCCACAAACTGAAGTTTGAAGACTGTCCAAGAGTGGTTCCCTCGGATTAAAACTCCGAAGCAAGACTGGCTGGCGCTCCTCACTGGCGTCCGAGAAGACATCCTTCACTGCGCCGGACTCCAGCACCCCTCCAGTTTCGCTCGCGGAATCCTCCCACTCCGGGAACATCCTCCAGGTCGCCCAACTTTGGCCTATCCTCCCTCTCTAGAAGAAGAAACGAAAAAGGAACGCCTGCGGCGAATGTCATCCCTCGCCGCATAATCCGTGATGATTTGTAGATTATGTTGTGAATGCAGGGCAATGTTTGACTGTGTACGTACAATTTAAACAAGTTAAAGAATTCAAAGTAGATAAACTTTAACAATCCACTATTTAACCTTTGGTTCTAACAACCTGTTCCCGAATCATTGCTGTTTTCCTCTTTTCCTTATTTCCTTTACTATAATTCACATCAATTCTCTATATTTCACATTACATTGTCCTCATTCATATTACAAATTGCAATGCAATAAACACTTGAAGTTCACATTACATTTTAAATAAATACCGATGAAATACCATAAACTCACTCATTCTTCTATATTATCCATAAAAATATTACTAAAAAAAAACTAATAAAAAAAAAACCACAGAGACAAATAAACAAGACTAGGAGTCGGACAGGGGGAGCGCCACATCGGAAATCATCCGCCAGTCGACTGAATGTAGTCGCGGCAACTCGTTCTGCTCCGGACCCGACTTGATTGTTTAAAAAAAAAAAAATTAATAACTTGCTTTCTATCCGGATAGTATCGCGTATGGAATATCCCAACTCCAACATTTATCCAAAATGACTTACTCCCATTGTAAACTAGATATATATGTCAAGCATACAAGTAGCTCCCCAAACATAGGCCATTGCTTAACATCCAACTTAAAACATAAATGACCTCAATGTCACTTTTTTTAAATTTGTACTGACCGAATAATGCCAATCCCATCTTGGCGTACAACAACTCTTCAAACCCAACGAAAATACAACACACCGATATCCTATCCATAATATTTACGCAAACGGCGGGTAGAAAGCCAGAAGAGAACACTGGCAAGCTTCACTCAACAAGACCGCTAAGCCCCACCATTAAATGCGCCAACCTTCCAACGAAGGAAGTAAAGAGTCGGGAATGACTCTGAGAATGTGTTGGTGCCTAGGATTGAGATCCCTTCCAAAGATTCAGTGGAACTGCCTTCTGCCCAGCGAAGGTTCCGGCCGGTTCCGCTGCTCTCTCCACGACGAAGTGGAAAAAGAAATATGCCTACCAACAAGTACGTGCCTCTTACTACCAGCAAAGCAAACAGAATGACAGCCAACACAGCATAGCGCAGAAGGTTCCTCCTCTCCACACCACACACAAACACCTACTCACATTCAACACACGCTAAGCATAAACAGCCACACTTTACGCACAGAACACGTGCAAGACACCTCCCGCAACCGTTAATTAAAATGAACAGCCAAAACACACACAACCTTTCATCCGGTCTCTCCCCTTCCCCTCACACTACTCCTATGTGAGGGTTTACCGATGGGAAGCATGATCCACACAGGCGGTGCACAAACTGAATGTGACAGAGGAGCTACCCCCCTCTCCTCTACACCCCACATACTATATAAGCCGCTGTCAACTCTGTGACGAACACCTCATTTAAAACTCAATGAATTAATTCAAACACTGGTCCGCCTGTGACACTAACCCCCGAACCAAAAAAAGCTTGTGCCAATAAGCCACAGCTGTAGCAGCCCCGGATGGAACTGTCGAAATATACAATTATGCAATAGTAAATCAAGGAATTTATCAACCTCACACATTAGAAAGTTCCGTGAATGGGTGCACACAAGCGGCTACTTTTATCACACCACCTCCACACCTCCTTAAAAAAGGCATTTTATCACAGCACTCTCCTTTTCTACAAGGCTGGTCGTACTCCAAGGGAATTAAGACATTCGACTCAGGTAGTCCAGGCGTCCACATTGCAGCGTCCAGGATATGCTGAAAAGAGAAGCAAGACTTGCAATTCAAGTGCCATTCCCATAAGGCGTCGCTGAGCAGGGCGAATGCGATGTATGGATAGCAAGGGATGTGATCCGTCTGGAAGAACAAATTCTCGCACCGTACAGGTAAGGGTAGAATCGGCCGTGTGCCACAACACGCAAGACACTCCTGCTCGATAGTGGTGGTAATTCTTTTCCGCTCCCACGAGTTTCTTACTTGCGAAGGCGATGGGCAACAATCCTTTCCCTGTGATCCGGCGGGAGTACTGCCCCCCCCCAACGCCATGCTGGAGCGTTTGTTCTGAGTACGAATGGCTTCTCAGCGGTTTGCCAACTGCAGGACAGGTTGTTGGAGAATCGCTCCCTTGAGTTTCACGAATGCAACAACGCCGTTCTCCCAACATCCAGCGTTTCCCTCCGCTTTCGGCTCGCCAGTTTTGTCTGTCAGGGGTTAGCACTTCAGCGAAATGGGGAATGAATTTGCGGAGTAGCCTACGAGACCAAGAAACGAGCGTAATTCCTTCTTGCCTTCGGCGGTTTTGGCCTTCTTCAAATCCTTAACTTTGTCCCCCCCCCCCCCCCCCCCCCCCCCCCCCCCCCCCGCTTTCAGGAGCCATGAATCCTTGTCCCACGACGTGACCTAAAAAAAAATTTCCAATTCTCCCCTATCTGACACTTCGTAGGACGGGCCGCCAGCTATTACCTGTCCGCAGAACGCTCAAAAAATCATCCTGAGCGCTTCCATGCGTCTCACCCACTCTCGGTGGCCAATAATATGTCAATCAATAAAATTGTGGACACTCTCATCTGCAGAGGTTCAAGGCACGAGTCTCATTATCCTGCTGAAGACGGCTACCTGCAGTCTTGAGATCCAAAGGGCATAACTTTGAATCCTGAATTGCCCTCAGTAGGAGTAGTACAGGCAGTCTTGCTTCGTCGCAGGTTCCATCGGTATTTGCCAATATCCGCGTTCTAAATTCAAGCTTTGTAAATACTGCGCCTTAGCCAACTGGGCAAGATCCCGTCAACGTCAGAATAGGTCCATGCTCAAATTTCAACACCTTATTTATCGCGAAAGTCGACAACACCTCATCTTTCCATCTGGTTTCTTGACTAACAGAACTGGGAGAGTAAGGCGAACTACAACACACAATCACCCCCTTGCGCAGCATATCCTTGTATTTTCATTCTTATGTTTTCCTGTTTGAGAATGGTGGCGAAGGGATATTGTCGCACCCATGACGTTCTTCTTGATGAGCACTAGAGAACAGTACCTAAGTTGCACCTTAAGGGTACCGATCTGAGAGAACATCTTGGTATTCTCTACAAAGGACTCACACGTTTCCCCTTTGTTCACAGACAGTCCTTCAGCGACTTTTATAAAACGGTCCCCCCCCCCCCCCCCTTTCCCCAGGATTCTTTGGATCGTGTAGTCACACATAGATGTTCAAAACATAACAGGAGGCGTCCTCTTTGTCTCTCGATGACTACTGATGCATACCCTGCGCTGCAATGTTTCTTTTCTCTCATACTTGTTTCAACATAGTTGGCATGTTGAGCTTCTCCTTCACCCTTTTAAATGCGCACAACATAGTCCCAATCGCCGACACTTTTTCCGATCTTGAATGGTCCTTGCCACGAAAGTTCAATTTTTGTGATGCTGGGGAAGCAAACAAACAAGATCTTCATACTCTGGCTCGAACCATCTCTGGCGGGTTTTTCTTGTCAAAGAAAAACTTTACGCTTATGAGCATATGCAAGATTCCTGTGGAGGCTAACTCCGCAAGATGGAGCAATCTTTTCCTTGAGCTCCAACACATACTCAACTTGAGATCCTGGTTCAGTCTGTTGTTTCCTCACAGGTCCACTGGTCCCTCAATATCGCCATGGGTCCTTTGACTGTGCGGCCATAGAGTAACTCAAAGGGAGACAAATCCCAGGCTCTCCCTGTGGAAATTCTCTGATACGCCAAACAGTACAGCCGAAATGAAGCGATCCCAATTCCCTGGGTTTTTTCTTGTGCCAGTTCTGTAGCATTTTGCTTGAGAGTTTCTGTTAATGCTCTCCACAAGCCCATTGCCCGGAGCATGATATGGCGTTGTGGTTTCCCCGCTGAATCGGGAGTTTTATAACTCAACATGGTTTCTGAAAGAAATTGGGCTCCCTATCTGACATTACCTTATCTGGGAATGCCCATCCTCGACCACATTTCCACAAGTGCTTCCGCCATCGTCACGCATCAATCCTCTTGAGTGGCACTGCTCTGGAAGCGAGTTTGCATAAATCACCATTACAAGCACGTAATCGAGCCCTCCGCTCTGAAGCAGGATAATAGTTCCAATAAGTCCACCCCGACCTTCTTGAAGGCGTTTCTCAATCAGGGAACTATTCCCAGGGAACATGGTAATTCGCCCCCTGGGAGTATCCTTTGAACAACGCATCACAAGTTCGACAATACTTCCTGACATCTTGAGATATTCCAGGCCAGTAGAAGTCGTGTAGAGATGCTTTCCCAGTGTACGCCTTGGCTCTAGATGTCCTGCCAAAGGAGTGCGTGTCCAAGGCTAAACTGTGCTTCATAACGCTTTAGGCACCACCAGCTGGGTTACTGCATATCTTGCGAGGCAAATTGTCTGTGGATTCAATCTTGTCGCTTGATTGAACGACACTGATCCATTCCCGTGGTCCTAGGGTTGGTTTTCCCCTACCATACTCTGAATGGTGTTTGATCGTAGGATCCTTACCTGAAGACTTTGCTACGGCAGCTGGATCCAACGTCACCATGTCATGTTGGGGACAATGGTTTCAGTGGAGCTTGCCAAAGCCTCTTTTTTTCTCTTGCGTTGTGAACGCGTAGTGGCAGCCACAAATACTTCCTGCGCAACTCGACTGAAATGTCACTGGTTTCAACCACCTCCAAACATACCGATTCCCGATCAGAAGTGAATATGCTTGCCTGCCGTAATGCACTGCCCATACCTTTCCTTGAAAGTATGGTGTGGAAATATCCACCAGGACAGTACACCTGTTCACCTTGAAGGAAGATTCGATCCCCGATACCTGACATTCTCTTCCACGTGGCGCCTCAGGGGGTACCAACTTCTCGTCGACGAATATTGTCGTGGCTCCAGTGTCACGAATGGCTTCAATGGCTTTGCCGTACACTACAGACGGAAACGTCGGGCAGGATGGTGTAGTGATCTCACTTTCTCCAAATGCCACCTTTGTGTGGGTAAATGTCTTGGCATAGGGAGTCGCTTAGGCAGTCCTTCACGATGTGGTTGAGGTCACCGCACAAGTAGCACTTCCTAAGACGTTCTTTCGCATTTCCTTTGGAGAAGTTAGCACTACATCTCAGGCCGAGAGGCTTGTCCAGTGTTGGTTTCCTTTGCCCGTTTCCTTGCTTGTCCCTGATATGCTGGTCTAAAATAACGCCGGGCATCCGCGAAAGCTTCTGCAATTCCGATGGCCTGCTTGAATGACTCTGGTTGGGCCTTTCCTAACTTACATTGTAAGTCAGGTGAAACAGAGTTCATGAGTTGTTCCAGCAGGAAACAATCTTTTACATCCATCTTCGCAGTTTCCAACCAATAGTCTAACACTCTTGACAGTCTGTCTCCGAACTGTTGGAAAGTTTCATCTGCCATCTTCTTCGTGGTGCGGAACTGCCGCCTATACGATTCTGTAGTCATGTGCATCCTCCGGCGCAAAGCAGCCTTTAATTCTTCGTAACTGGTTCTTTGTGGAATGTTGATGAAGGCTTCCTTGGCTTTTCCTGTCACGTTTCCAACAAGATATAATGCCTTCTGTTCATTATTCAAGTGGAAACTATCTGCCACTGATTCAAAGTGTTCAAGGAAGGTATCAATGGCATCTCCCTCCCTGCACACAGGCATGTGTAGCATGGGTGGTGCTAAGTGCAGGTCCACGTTAATTCTGGTTCCCTCGGCACTTTGTGATGATTCTTGAACATCAGGTGATGAAGTGGTTTCCTCCCGGGAGTAATACCCAACTGCTCTAGCACTTCCGTCCTCAGATGACTCCTTTCCTCTTCCATCTTTGCTTGGAACTCCTGTTCCCTTTTCTCTCTTGCATCTCTTTCTGCTTTTTCTTGAACCGCCGCCCTCTGCTCTCGCCGCTTTTCTTCCATCTCGTGTTGCCATCGCCTGTTCCTCTCTTCTCTTTCCAACCGTCTCTCCTCCATCTCTATTTTCCATCTATTTTCTTCTTTCTTCTCCTTGGCTTCTCTTTCTTCCCTCCTTTCTTCCCGCTCAAGTTTCATCACCATGAAAGGATCCATGGTTGGGTATCCATAAGTATACAGAGGAGGTGTAAACCTCGGTAAGCAGTCACCCTGAGAGGGCACTATTGGAGGTCGATGTCTCAAGGTAGAAGGCGGTGGCGTACCACCGTAAGGAGGCCTAATTCCTGGGGGGTAGATGGCCTACACACTGAAGGGGAAGCAACGATGGCTGGCTGAACCTCGCCTGACGAAAAGACAACTTGTGTAGTTGTTCCAATTGTCACCTGCGTAGTAGTAGGGGACGTAGGCATACTTAGTCCCGGCACAATTCCAGTCCCTTTTACCTGGGATTGGTGAGGTAACGACTTTCCCCTGTACCCATAGTGAACACTATTATGCTCTGCCACTAACCTGATTCAAAACCAAGTGTCCAAAAGTGTACACCTTCTCACCTCTAATAAATTAAGTTCCACTCTCTTTTGTCAAGAGAATTTGAATATATCCCATCACCTCAATGTGGACCAAATAGGCTAATGTAACCTGCTGAAACTGATCTCTCAACACAAATTCACAACACAAAAACTCTTGACCTACCAGTGAGAACTCCAACAGAAGGAAAGTATATGTCTAACCCACAAAACCAAATGTCAGGCAAAATTGGAAACAATATCAGTCCACCCCCGTGACTGATCCCTGCCGTAACCTTTAGGTTCCACGCAATCTAACATGTATCCCCCCACCAATTTTTCAGCTCCCAGAATTGTCTAGTCCCCAACGAAAGTTTCACACAACGTGAACTGTCACAACACCGGAGAGAGAAATTACCCAATTGACATCAAATTAACGCTTGACACCTCAAAGTGTCCAAGCCAATGTTGACACGATTTTCCAAGTTCTCTCGAAAAATACTAGTATGCGCAATGAAGCCTATCTTTCTGAAACTCGCTACGCTATCAAATCTGAATCTGCTAACCGATGACGTTAGGGAAACAACGGACCTGCAGTAAACAAAGAAACGACGAGCATGAGTAAACAAATAATCATACCAGTAAATAACTAACGGATAACGCAAACGAAACGGAACGCACAGCAAATCTGCAACGGGAACACGCACACACGTGTACACATCGGCAGCGCAACTGATTTTTTTTTTTTTTTTTTAAAATATGAACCCAGCGACAACGCTACCACTTGCAACTGCACTATTAGACTCCGGAAGAAAAAGTCGGAAACACGCAACGCACAACACTGGGTTCCCCCCCCCCCCCCCCCCCGGAACGGGCCCCACAGTCTGCAAACTTGGCTACTAGGTAATTACTTATAGAAGTTATCGGTAAAAATTCATGATCAAGGTTTAAATTTTCTTCAATAAAAAAATCGCTTTCGCTCCGCGCTGGGTTGACACACCACTCACAACTTTAATTGTTCCACACCAACCTTTTCACTACCTTAATATTAGGTAATTAGGCTAGGTAAACAATATCAACTGCTTAAGCGAAAGATAATAAAGATAGCAGAAAAAAAAAATATCGTTATCCTATGCAAAATATCACTAAGCGCAAAGAACAATTCAACAATTTGGAAACAGAAAAGAAAGCAAGAGGACTTATTCACTCCCTAGCAAAATGATTTGCAACAACAAAATGGAATTCCGCAAGCCTACCGTCAACCAACCTCGGTGTAATGTCAGTGGAGAAGGACTACGCACAGCCCAAACACACTCACAGCTTTGCCTTTCGATCTCATTCATATATCATGCATTCGTCACATCAAACCACTAGTAAAGTCTATCACTTTACTACCATGTTCATAAGAACGAAACATCAATGCATATGGATCAATAAATAAAACAATCTCTCTTTCCTGAACTACGATTCACAAAATCATTTTTCTAAAACCTCATTAACAAACCCGGTAAAAAAACAGATTTATCTTACTTTACCTGGCCAGGTGATTCTTAACTATTCACGAATCACTGTCTTATCTTTTCTTTCTTTTCTTTTCACTGTCACTTTCACAACACGACACAACTGGCCCTGCACTGGTGTTGGTCTGATGGCGCCTGACAGGTGAGACTGTTTGGCGTTGGACTGTGGTTCTGCTTGGCGACGTGACGCTGCCAGGTATGAGGTCGAACCCCCGGTTAGGAATCGAACAGTGACTAATCAACATCGAATTCTGTTCTCCTTCTACCTCTTTCTTCCTGCATAACACATTGCGCTCTCTCTCTCATCTCTCTTCTAGGCTGCTCTTAATCAAAATGGACAGTGGTTGCTTTTCTTTTCTTTTTTTTCTTTCTTTCTTCATCTTCATAATTAGCAACTCTCTCTCTCTCTCCACATCTCCTCCTCAGTCCTTCCTCGACAGACTAACTCATGCAAATCTCTCAACTTGGTTCTCTTCTCCCTCCCCTCATCCTCTCTCTCTCTCGCTCTCTCTTCTGCCCATCTCTCCTGCAGAGCACCCCTCAGAACCTCTCTCATCCCTCTCTCCTGTTCGTTCTCCCCCTCGTTTCTGCCGTCTCCTCCTCTCACAGCTATATTATTCGTTCCGATCTGACCGAAAAAGGGCGAGTACCATTGGTCATATTTTTACCGCCCGACACCCGAAGTATCCCCCCTCATTCCATTGGATGTCAAATCATGAACAGACACGCCCTACACACCCTTATCTCCTCTGTGGTGTCAATTTGGTCATTTAAGATTGATTAGCAGATTTCACCCCCCACCACAACTCTACCTTCCCCCTTTTTCCTACTTAGCTGGCGCCGTGTGACTTAAGTCGAGGACACGGTCAATCTAAATTGGCTAGTCTGAGTCTGGGTAGGCGCCACGACGTCCTGATTAACATGACGTTGGTTTCCACAAATTGGCCGGATGGAGTCCTGAGCAAGGCGCTACGACTCGTCTTCGCTAGACATCGAGCGTCGGGTCAAAAACGGCTTAGTCTGTCTGGTGGATCGACCGTCTCCATAAGCCTCTTCTCCACAAAGCTTTTGGACGGATCCAACCATGGGCCCGGTCTATACGTGACGCCCTAGAATGTTTGGCGTTAGAGCTATAAGTCCAACTGGGCTGGTGGCGATTGACCACGACTTTTGTTGAGGTTAATTTTGACCGTGACAATTTCCCCTTGCAAAGAGCCATGCTCTCCCTTGTCCTCAACACAACGTACAAAAAGACAACAACCGAATTTGCTCGAACCACAGCTACACTGCAAACTTTGAAAAATAACTTTTACAACCCAACTGTTTATAAATTATAAAATATATCACAGTGGATACCCACTCAATGAGTTATCAATTGACGTGCGCTCTTGCGTTATTTCAAATCATTTTTATAACGACCACTGTGCGCACTATGCCATTCCCCTACCTGCGGATTTGCCATCTCTCCTTATCACAATTCTATGAAAAGCACAATATAATATGATCACGATCCATACACTTCACTTAGAATCTCCAACCTCGCTTATTATTTTATTTTTTTTATTTTTATTTTTTTTTTTTTATTTTTTTTTTTTTTTTTTTTTATTTATTTTTATTATATGCAATAATGCATCACACCCAAGCGACTGTAATGCTCCAAGCATAACTACATCCACATGAAAAGTCTCAACAAAGAAAATCTGAACAGTCTCACACACACAAAAAAAAATATGACCATAGCCAACTGGATGAACCCATATCCAAATCAACATAACATGAATCAACACAATAATTAGATAACAAATGGAACGATAATATTCATATCATAATAAAAATTTTTAATATATTTATAAATTTATCTATTTTTATTTCATTAGTTATTTATTATATTATTATTATTATTTATTTATTTTTATTTTATGTTAATAAATAAGTATTTATTTGTTTAAATATTTATCAATATTAATTTTTATTAATTATTTATCAACAAAGCACCCCAGATATGACTGACTTCCTCTGAGGTTGCAGCTTGCTAGACAAACTCGGCTTAAATAGTCCACTCCGACCTTCTGTCGACCGGAAGTAACTGCACTCGTACCTGTAGGGCTGCGTGCCAATGCCCAAACGCAGAACTCTGCTGTTTTATCAACTGCGGCCTCCTGCAGGAATTTGAGAGGTTGATTGATCCGTCTCGATCACGACTCTTTTCCATACAAGTATTTGTGGAATTCTGCACGCCCACACGACGCTAAACCTCCTTCTCCACCGTTGCGTACCCTTCTTCACACTTAGTCAACTTCCTAGCTACGTATATCTCACAGACACCTCGACCCCTTCAATGCTCCTGCAACAATCTGAAAAAACACCTATCCCACCACCTGATGCATCTGTCCGCAACAAAAAATGGTTTTGGACATATCTGTTAGCTTCAAGATGGGACTGAACCAAGTCTTTCCAACACCGGTCTGCAGTGCTGCTCCGCAGCGTCTAGAACCATCGACCACATGCCGGTTTCCCTGCCTGACCAATCACTGATAGGACTCGTATCGCAGCAAAATTTGGAACAAACTCCACTGTAGAAGCCAACAAAACCTAGCAGACTCCTGACTTCTGTTTGTCTTTGGTCTCTCCTGAATTCATCAATCTTCTCCACCCTTTCCCCTTTCTGCTGCTTTGTGTCGCCTCCGTCAACAAAACCTAGGAACTGCCAGGCTTGGAAAGCCAACCTGGCACTTTGTTGGTCTGGCTGTAGATTGCTTGTCTCAACCTCTCCAAAACTGCCTCCTAGCAGCCTCAATGCTCCACCCATGTCTCGATTGCATCAGAATGTATCCATGAAATTAACAACACCTTCCAAACCCGTCAAATCGCTTCCCGCATCATTCGAGAGAAAGACTGCAGTGCGTTTTGACCATCCCAAAAGGGAGTACCTCGCCCTGTGTAATCCCCAAAGATTGGAAAATGCTGTGACTATCTGTTGAGTCCTCACTCCAAGCTATTTGCCAGTAAACCCTTGCTCAATCGATCCTGTGAAATACTGCTCTTGCATGTGGCGATCTGAGCGAACAGGTCTTCCATGTTGGGTATGAACCTCTGCATCGACCTTTGTGACACTGTTTCAGACTCCTATTCAGTCGCCACAGAAACGATGCTCACCTGACTTTTTCCCTCACTAAGACGAACGGTGCACTATATGAGATTGGACGGTTCAATCACCCCCAAAGGCAACATCTTTCTACCTCCTCCTCGATCACTTTTGCTTGCTTGTGGGCATATGGGATCGGGTAGGCTTCACATGAACGGGTTTCTGTGATGTCAACATCCCACCGTAAAGTCTCTAAGTTGTCCCTGCCTGTTTATCAGTCAGGACGCCCTATACTGTTCTAGGAGCCCCATAACTACCCCAGTCTCCTACTGTCAGCCCTTCATACGGTGACACATCCCTGTATGACACTTCCCCTGGAAACTCAGGCAACAAAATCTCCCTTCTTCCTGCTGGGTCCTCCCTCACCTCCATCAATGATTGCTGCTGCGCCTATTGCTGAGTCTCACGCAGAATATAAATTTGGCGGAGTAAAATTGCATGGAAAGTTTTGAATTTCCATTCACATCGATTCGGTAGTCCCTGATCAACCTTTTCATGATGGTGAATGCCCCCCTTCCAATGCATCAGCAGCTTGTTGTGATCCGTGGGAAGCAGTAAATAGGACGTGATCTCCCACCTTGAGGAATTGCTTCCTCACCTTCCCCAGTCATACTGCTGCTTCTCTGGACGACCCTAGTCCTCCTGCAAACTCTCCCTTGCGACCTTACAGTCTCCTCGAGCCTATTGCGTAAGTCTACCACATCTGATATGTGGTTTTGACTTCTTCACTCCAGTTCTCCGACCACAGCTCTTTGGAGAATGCACACCGGTCCCCGAACAGCCGCCCCTACCGCAGCTCAAATGGCGAAAAGCCCGTGCTTTCCTGAGTGGCTTCCCAGTAGGTAAACATTGCCGCTGTAATGAAGCGGGTCCCAATCTGGCTGGCCTTCCTCACAGAGCATCTTTAAGATGCCTTCAGCACCAACCGTTGAAATCTTTTCCACCAAGCCATTGCATGTGATGGTATGGGGTATGAGCAGGCTGTGTGATCCTAGCAGCCTGTTGACCTCCCCATCAACGCGCTGAGGTGAACTGTACCCCCTGTCACTGAGAATTTGTGCTGGCAACACCAACGCGAGAGTAGATGTCAACCACCGCTTCAGCGACCTGTTTTGCGTATCTACGCCTTTCAATGCAACCGTTCTTCTGGGTATCTGGGTCGCGTAGTCCACAACGTCAAACACATCTACCTGTGCCCACTTTGAACAGGGCCCGATTGGCCAATTAGATCATCACCACTCTCCTGAAACGGTGTTTCAATTAAAGGGGGATGTTTAAGGAGGGCGCTTCCTCTTCACTCCCTCTGAGGTCTGACCTATGACACTACATCACATAAGACATGCAGAACCGCTTAATTTCTTCCATTCTTCCTGGCCAATGAAAGTACATCAAAGACTCGGTTCTCTAGTTTGCTGGTGCCGAGATCCCGCCATGAGCGACTCGTGACCCCACTGACATGACAGTGTCACGATAACCTGCTGGTACCTATCTAACTGAGTGGTCACCTACCTGTCTTCCCCTTGGTGAACACTCGTACAACACCCGCCATTCACAAGACATTTCTGTCTCACCACCACTAACCTCCTGTTCTCTCCACCTCTAGTGCCACTCCCAGACTTCCACGAGCGAAAGTGTCTTGTTTTCCTGCGCTGCCCTAAAACTCATCAGGCGACACATCTATGCCCGACTTCCTTCCTGGAACAACAACGGATTACCAACCATTCCTCCTTCTTGCTCCGTGTCTAAACTGCTGCCCCGGAAGCAGTCAACCACTCAGTTCCCCTGGATCCCTTTGCCCTTGAATATTCCAATGATCCAATCATGAAGGGGTTTCTCCATTACCAACGCAGACAACACGGCCTGATAAGTAAAGGGTACTACTTCTATTCTTACAACTGGAAACACCCCACAGCTGCCATCGCTTATAGTACAGGTTCTGTATTTGCCACAGTCAAATCCCCTTAATCGACCAGCGTAATGATTCGTACAACCCCCCATGAAAAACCAGTGTCTCGTAACACTTTCCACCCTCTGCTGCCAATTCCACCCTCATCCCTGGTAATGACCACTCACCTAGTGCCCTCCATCCCTGACTCTGAATGCTGTCCAGTGCTAGCCAAAGGCTGCACACCACCCTCTTCAGAAGACAGAATCCCTTTTGGTTCCACTGCAATGTCGTTTCCCCTGACGACCCTTATACCACCTCTTGCCAAGGCTGCTGCCCTACTGGAACCTCAAGCGACAGTCCCTCGGCCCACATGTCCCTTCTTGTGAACAAATGAAACACCTAATGTCCCTTTGCCCTTCCTTCTGCCCACCACTGGGTTTGCAGACTTTGCCGAAAACTCCCCTGGTCCCTGCACTCTTCCACCTGTGCCTAGCACCCATGTTTCTCCATGCACCTTAGTGCCCCAAACGTGCGCTCTATACACCCTCTGCGAACTTCAACAACTACTCCTGCTGTCTCTGGCTGTCTCTCTTTCAAATGTATGGTTAACTCAGGGGCCGCAACCTGACAAAAACTGTTCCTTCCATAACTAGCTCATTCAACTCAGCGAACTCCTTTTTCGTACCATCAACTCTAACCATTTCTCAAAATAGTGATCTAGACGTGAACCAAACTGAGTGTACGTCCTCACCTGCATGTAATTATACAGAACGAAATTTCTTCCTGAACCCCCCCTCTGTGAGGTCAAAAATCCCTTCATTAAAGACTCCTTCACACAGCACCAAAATCATACTGCTGTTCTTCTGTAACGCATTGAAAAATCTGCAATGCCTTACCAGTCAATAGCGCTGACAAAATGACGGCCACTCCTTCTGGCGGCCAACCTGACTGGTCCGCTAACGTATCGAAACGACTGGGAATGTATGCATCAATCAATCGGTTTCCTTCAGAGAAATTTGTGGCAATTGGGTCGGGGAGCATATACTGCGCACAGAGTCACTGGAAACTGAACCTCCCATCCTCGGCGGTCTCCCTCTGTATTCTCGACTATCTCAAGGCCAAAATGACCTTTAATCTTTCCGTTTCCTGCTACATTCTTTCTGTTTCTGCGCTTCCCATAAACTTTCTGTTTCCTGCTTCACTTCCTTTCTGTTTCCTGCGCTTCCCTTAATTCTTTCTGTTTCCTCTTCATTCTTCGTTTCCTGCGCTTCCCTTATTCTTTCTGTTCCAGCAACAATTCTATCTGATTCTGCGCTTCCCTTATCTTTCTGTTTCCTGCGTTCCCAACCTTTTCCCGATCTGCTATTTCGACTGCGATACGGCGTCTCTTCTCTCCGCGCTTCATCTCCCTTTTCCATCTTTGCTGGTTTTCAACGTAGCTCGCAACTCTTCGCCCAATAGCCAAATCACGAGCGACGCTCACGATTTTTCAAAAGGGGTTTCTTGCTTCCGCCATTGTATCTCTTTCTTTTTTTTTTTGAACAAGATTTATAAACTACGCCGCCAACTGGTGGTTTACCGACACCGTGACGTAATAGCACAATCCTATGAATGATAATATTAGCTAGGGACCAACGTAGTTAGTTTTTTAAAAGACGCCCAGCGCCTGACCCAACTATGAGCGAATTATAGGCCACAACTTGAGCGAAATGAGTACTCTGGGGCTGAAATGCAAGCCTAGTAAATTAACTAACTTGGAAGCAATGCCAAGCTATGTATTTAACTCTCTTGGAACAAACAGAAAACAACCCCTTGTCCTTAGGATTACAAACTTAGAATCCCCACCAGCTTCCTCTCTGAGAAGTGAACAATTATAATAAATGGGCCAGATATCTGGCAGGCTTTCTCCAAAAAATTGGCAACCTTCGGTGTAAATGTCAGTGAGGAAGACTAGCGCACATCCCCAAACCCACTCACAGCTTGCTTTCGATACATTCATTATATCATGCATTCGTCACATCAAAACCACTCTATAAAGTCTATACCTTTACTACACATGTTCATAGAACGAAACATCAATGCATATGGACTCAAATGAAATAAAACATTCTCTCTTTCCAGAACATCACAAATATCATTTATCTAAAACATCATTAACTAACCCGTAAAAACAATATACTACTTTACCTGCCAGGTGATCTTAACTATTCACGAATCACTGTCCTTTTCGTTTTTCTTATCTTTTCTTTTTTTAGTTTTTTTTCACTGTCACTTTCACAAACACACACAATGCCCCACTGGGTTGGTCTAATGGCGCCCTGGACAGGTGAACTGTTGCGTTGGTCTTGGTTCAGCTTTGGCGAATGTACGCTGCCAGGTATGAGACGAACCCCCCGGTTATATTTCGATCAGTGACTATCAACATCGATCTGTTCTCCTTCTTTCTTCCTCATTAACACATTGCGCTCCTCTCTCTCTCTCTCTTCTAGTCTGCTCTTATCAAATGGACATGGATGGCTTTTCTTTTCTTTTTTCTTTTCTTTCTTTCTTCTCATTAATTAGGCAACTCACTCTCTCTCTCCACATCTCTCCTCCAAGTCCTTACCTCTGGCAGACTATCTCATGCTATCTCTCAACTTGGATCTCTTCTCTCCTCCCTCATCTCTCTCTCTCTCTGCCCTTCTCTCCTGCAGAGCTCCACTCAGAACCTCTCTCTCCCTCTCTCTCTGTTCGTTCTCCCCCTCGTTCTGCCGTTCCTCCTCCTCTCACATCTTTCTTATTCGTTCCGATCTGTCCGAAAAGGGCGAGTACCATTGGTCAGTATTTTTACCGCCCTGACACCCGAAGTTATCCCCCCTAATTCCATTGGATGTTCAAATCATGACAGTCACGCCTACACACCTTACTCTCTGTGGTGGTCAATTGGTCATTTAATTGATTAGCCAGATTTATCACCCCCCACCACACTCTACCTTCCCCACCTTTCCTACTTAGCTGGCGCCGTGTGACTTAAGTCGTGGACACTGGTCAATCTAAAGTGGCTAGCTGAGTCTGGGTAGGCGCCAAGACGTCTGAGTAACAATGACGTTGGTTCCACAAATTGGCCGGATGAGTCTGAGCAAGGCGCTACGACTCGTCTCGCTAGACATCGAGGCGTCGGTCAAAACGGCTTAGTCTGTCTGGGTGGATCGTACCGTCTCCATGAAGCCTCTCCACTAAGCTTAATTGGACGGATCCGAACCATGGGCCCGGTCTACGTGACGCCTAGAATGTTTGCGTTAGAGCTTAAGTCCAACTGGGCTGGTGGCGATTGACCACGAATTTGGTTGAGGTTATTTTTGACCGTGACACCTACCTACCTCACCTTGCTAAATCAGTCGCAGGCTTGGGTACTGGCAAATGTGACCTACTTCCTAAGTCCGAACAAACACTGACCTTGAAGACTCTGCACAAGCAAAACCTACTAGCCCCAAAATAACTTCCCCCCTTACTTTGCCCAGTAATATATTAAATAAAATATAAGACTATGGTAATACAACTAACGTGACTAACCGATGGTACAAACGAACAAACACCGGCTCGGATCCGGAACTGAACGCCGACGACGTTGCCAAGTAGCTCAAATCTCCGCTGCGGCAAATCCCGATCCGGTAACCGCTCCCGGCTGAGGGTTCCCTACACTCTAGAACCCTCTCCCCAACCAACCTCCCGCTACACTAATACAAACACAAACACGCACCCCCGGGAGCGCGGAAGGCAAGTAAGGGTCAAGTGTTGCTCAAATTAGTACTCCCTGTCTGTACTACCTGACCTCAATCCCGGACGAGCCCCCATATATGTCAAGGGTAAAAGACCCTGTCAGGGGAATGAGGCAGGAACAGACAAAGAGCATAGCGGCACAACACTCAACATCTCCAGACCACTCCAGGAAGTACGGAACAAATAACATTTATTAAATTTCAAATACACAAATTTACTCAAATATATTAAACACCTCAATCACTCACACATACACTCCATTTATGAGGTGGGTCACCTATCAAAGAAGAGGGAGGAAAGACAGGAAAAAGAATAACTACAAAAAAAAACCCAAAGTATAGACCCTATCAGGAGCTAACTGTCGCTAAGGGACAAAATAACCCGATAGATTGGAGCTTCAACAAAAAAAACCACCACCACCCGATCTCGCTGCCACCTGACCTATCACCATCTAAAGCTATACCGCCCCCCAACAAATAGAAGAGAAACAAACTAATACAACCAACAGGGCATAACAGGATACATTAAATCACACTAGCGCACGCACACAAATCCACAGCCCATACACCACACACACTTGCCACATAACTGATATGTTGAAGACTGTCCAAGAGTGTTCCTCGGATTAAATCTCCGAAGCAAGACTGGCTGCGCTCCTCACTGGTGTCGAGAAGACTCCTTCCTGCGCCGGACTCCAGCACCCCTCAGGTTCGGCTCCGGAATCCTCCCCTCCGGAACATCCTCCAGGTCGCCCAACTTTGGCTTATCTCCACTCAAGAAGAAGAAACGAAAAAGAACGCCCTGCGGCGAATGTCAGTTCCCTCGCCGCATAATCGTGATGATTGTAGATTATGTGTGTGAATGCAGGCATGTGTGGACTGTGTACGTACAATTTAAACAATTTTAAAGAATTCAAAAAAAGAATAAACTTTTACAATCACTATTTTCTTTTGGTTTCACCTGTTCCCGAATCATTGCTGTTTTCCTTATTTTCCTTTACTATAATTCTCATAATTCTCATATTTCACATCACATTGTCTCATTCATATTACAAAATGCAATGCAATAAACACTTGGAAGTTCACATTACATTTTAAATTAATACCAGATGAAATTCCATAAAACTCACATCATTCTTCCATATTATCTATAAAATACTTACATAAAAAAAATAATAAAAAAAAACCACAGAGACAAATAAACAAGACAAGGAGCGGGACCAATGGCGGAGCGCCACATCGGAAATCTCCGCCAGTCGACTGAATGTTAGTCGGCGGCAACTCGTTCTGCTCCGGACCCGACTTGATGTTTTTTTTTTTTAAAAAAAAAAAAAAAAAAAAAAATTAATTTGCTTCAATCCTTGAAGTATCGCTTATGGAATAACCCGACTCCAACATTTATCCAAATATGACCGACTCCCATGTAGAACTAGATATATGTCAAGCATACAAGTAGCTCCCCAAACAGAGCCATTGCTTAACATCCAACTTAAAATAAATGACCTCAATGTCACTTAAATTTGTACTGACCGAATAAATGCCAATCCCATCTTGGCGTACAAACTCTCAAACCCAACGAAAATACAACACACCATATCTAACATATATATTTACCAGAACGGGGGTGAAGACAGAAGAGAACTACTGGCAAGCTTCACTCAACGAAGAGCCCAAAGCCCCACCAGTAAATGCGCCACCTCCAACGAAGGAGTAAGAGTCTGAATGACTCTGAAGAATGGTGTTGGTGCCCAAGGATTGAGATCCTTCCAAAGCTCAGTGGACTGCCTTCCGCCCAGCGAAGGGTTCCGCCCGTCCGCTGCTCTCCACGACGAAGTGGAAAAAGAAATATGGCTACCAACAGAGGACGTGGCCTCTTACCAGCAAAGCAAAAGCAAAAAGAATGAGAGCCGAACACTGGCACAGCGCAGAAGGTTCCCCCTCCACCCCACACAAACACCTACTCACATTCAACACACGCTAAGCATAAACAGCACACTTTACGCACAGAACACGTGCAAGACACCTCCCTGCACCGTTATTAAAATGACAGCACACACACAACCTTCATCCCGGTCTCCCGCTTCCCTCTCACACTACTCCTATGTGAGGGTTTACTGAGGGGATGCATGATCCACACGGCGGTGCACAAACTGAATGTGACAGAGGAGCTACCCCCCTTCCCTCTACACCCCACATACTAAGTATAAGCCGCTGTCAGCCTCTGTGACGAACAGCCCATTAAAAACTCAATGAATAAATTCAAACACTGGTCCGCCCGTGACAATAGTAATATGGGATAGTAATGTGGGTAAGACATCGGTCTACAAAGGCAACACCTTGAGACGCCCACTTCTTCAAAAGTTGTTGGTTTGAATCCCGGCAGTGTCAGAATTAAAAAAAAAAGACAGCAGCAGAAGAACATCTGGAAGTCAAGACCTGGGCTGCAGCCGTCTCTCCTTAGACTGTAAGGAGTTCAGGATCGAAATACTTGCGTGCGCGCGCCCGGATAAGAAGAAACTATAAGGAATCCTCCTCATCAACATCATGATTATATTTACAAAAATAACTACGAAATAACACAGACTGCAGACTGACCTTGTATTTCTATTTAACACTGTAAAATTGCTATATTCCAGATGCTTCGACCTTGACTTTACAAATGAATCGAACATTAAAGGTGCACAAACGACAGGGATGGTGACACTGCACTCATTCGGATGCAGCCAGTACATAGAGGACGTCATTTCTGTCACTCAAAAATGTATCACTCCTTTTCCTCTCAGAAAAGTCTAAACAGTGAACGGGAGCAATCCACACTGACATCAGGGACTGGGAAGAGAAGCAGGCTGCCAAACAGAAAAATCCAACAGACTTTTAGACGGTGACAAAGAAACTGGTGCGAAAAGTCCAGCCGACAGACGAACCAGTAAAAGGACAAACAGGGAACCCCACTCACGACAACAGAGGAACAGATGAAGAGATGGACAGAGCGCTTCAGGTCACTCACTCACTCTGTCCCATAACCCGCCCGGGTCGGAGGGTCACCGCAGGTGGCTAGTCTAACAAGGAGCCTCCACTTGACCCGGTCGGTGGCCAGCGCCTGGGTTTGGGGCGAAGCTTTTGCCGGTCCGCTCCTATGACGTTGTCCGACCGTCTCTTTTCTCTGGCGTCCCCTTCTCCTCTCTTTCCTTGTACCCCGATTTTATGGAAGAAAGATTTTTAACGAAGTTTCTGGTACGTTTTTAGAAGATGTATTTTAAAGCGATGTGTGAAAGGTGGGGTTTTTTTTATTTTTATTTTTTTATTTTTTTATGACTTGAGTTGATTTCAACGTGGTGACAGCCCTGATATGGCCCTTTGCGGTCGGCTGGGCTATAAGCAACATTACCTTACCTAGAAGCTACAGACATTCATCAATATCCGTGTCGGGGCGCAGTTCTAACATCCAGTGGTCAGGCGGAGTCATCACAGACGAGGGGGCCGAAGGCGGCCCGGGAGCCGCCCGACGCCACACAGATCCTGATGAGGACGTGGGGCTGGATAGAAGGACACGCCCTTCAGGGGCCAGCCTCCAACATCCTCCTCCAGGCTCTGTCTTTGAATCCGCTGGGAGGAGCAGGAGGAGGAGGAGGAGAAGGAGAAGGCGAAGGCGAAGGAGGAGGAGCAGGAAGAGGAGGAGGAGAAGGCAGAAACGACCCAGAAACAGCTTGAGGAGGAGAGACTGAGGCAGAGCTGAAGAAGGTAAGAGCCAGAATGTAAGATGGGTGGGTGGGGGGGGGGGGGGGGGGGGGGGGGGGGAGGACATCCCAGAGTTAAGAACGCTGGAGAAATGTTTTGATGGGCTAAGCTCCTTTGGGGGGTGGAGGGGGGGGGGGGGACAAAGGGTCTGTGTATGTAAGGAGTTTTCCTTGTCATACAGTATAATTACGTCATGCGTAATCTGCGTTCAGAAACCCCAGCTCCATCCATCGTTTTGGATCTTTGCATCATTTGAAATTTATTTATGTCATTACATATAAGCAACTTTCTGGGTCTGGAGAGAGAGATGTATGTGTGTGTGTGCGAGTGCGTGCGAGCGTGCGTGCGTGCGTGCGTGCGCGCGGGCGCGTGTGTGTGTGCGCGCGAATGTGCGTCTGCGTGTAAAAGGAGAAACGAACATACAAAATCAAATAAACAAAAATTAGAGAAAAAAGACATTTCCTCGACATAGCCTGTGCACACACACACACACACACACACACACACACACACACACACACACACACACACACACACACACACACACACACACACACACAACTGCGGTTACTTTGTGAAACACGTTGCACAACATAGTGCAGTGTAGTGTTGATAGTATAGTACAAACTGGCAACATAGTGCAGTTTAGTGTTGATAGTATAGTACAAACTGGCATGCAAACACGTCCTGTTTTAAAGTGCTGGCGACATTGCTGTACAAATCATACACGCCAATGGATGGAAATGTGAGAGGGGGGAGAGAGAGAGAGAGAGAGAGAGAGAGAGAGAGAGAGAGAGAGAGAGAGAGAGAGAGAGACAGACAGACAGACAGACAGACAGACAGACAGAGAGAGAATTTGGGGCACAGAGAGAGAGAGAGAGAGAGAGAGAGAGAGAGAGAGAGAGAGAGAGAGAGAGAGAGAGAGAGAGAGAGAGAAAGAGAGAGAGAGAGAGAGGTGGTGGTGGTGGTGGTGGTGGTGGGGGGGGGGGGGTCGATGAATATAAACAAAAATAATGGTTGGAGACAAATGGACGACAGACAGACAGAAAGATTGAGTCGGTTCATAGCAAATCTGAATACGTTATGCCAAAGTTTGATTTTTTTTTTTTCAGAAGGAAAGAGCATACAAAAACAGTGTAACTCAACAACAAAAACAACAAAACCACTTAAATCGCCTATGTGTTCATCAGTCGATGATGTCCTTATTACGATCATTCTGTGGCAAATAGGCACTGACAGCGAATAACGCGTTGTACAAACACAAATGAGCTGAAACAATCAGGTCAAGGAGACCTGACATTCGAAGATAAGGGAACAGAGGCATTACTGAAAGTGTTGTGTCTTAGTTTGTCTGACGGGCTGAAAAGACGGGTAGCGAAGAGAGGGCAGCTTTCAGTTTCAGTTTCAGTTTCATCAAGGAGGAATCACCGCGTGCGGACTAGTCCATATACGCTACACCACATCCGCTAAGTTTTGAGACCACGCTACGCATGATTTGAAGCTGATGGATAAATGAATTTACAACTAAGATGAGAGAATTGAAGATGAGGGTCTCGTGGCGACGACTCAGCGGATGTCTGACCTACGCATTTTTAGCCCAACGCGTTGGTCAGACCTTGAGTGCCTACCTACCATTTTCTTTTTTTTCTTTTGTGTGTGTGTGTGTGTGTGTGTGTGTGTGTGTGTGTGTGTGTGTGTGTGTGTGTGTGTGTAGTGAATGTACACGTGTGTGTATGATGTGTGGGCACGGGCCCAAAGAGGGCGGGAAAGGGGAACAAGTGGGGGGACTGGGGGAGGGGAGAGGGAGTGGAAGGAGTAGGGGGGAGTACATGGTGGGGGGGGGGGGGGGGCGGGTAGATTATCCTGACGTGTGCACAGTTTGTCACCATCACTCCACCTAAAAGAAGATAAAGAATGTATATGAACCCCCCCCCCCCCCCCAAAAAAAAAAAAAGGGGGGGGGGGGTTTACAAAAAATCTGTCTAAGCAGACCAGACTCAAAGCGATGCAACATGACAAATTTGTGATGATTTTGTAATTTCAACGTTTTTCTCTTTCCCCTCCTTTTCTTTTTCTTTTTCTTTTTTTATCCCTTTCTCAGTAAATGCCCCACATCCTACACGCGCAATCGTCCAGAAGCAGTTTGAATAAAAATAAAATTAAAAACAAAACAATTCCAGAAACCTAGGAAACCACCC
Organism: Conus ventricosus; assembly: GCA_018398815.1. Lineage (NCBI taxonomy): Eukaryota > Metazoa > Mollusca > Gastropoda > Neogastropoda > Conidae > Conus > Conus ventricosus. The sequence continues at coordinate 7,257,486 of CM031619.1, forward strand.
GAGAGTTTCCTTTCTTCACATGGAGGCAGCGCTCCCCAATGTGGCGATATGCATCGTCACTGTTCACAGGCTGGTAGATTTGGAGGAAAGCTATGCACGGGAAAAATATAGCCTTTGGCAGCAGAGTTTATCAGGTCTATAAACTCTGCCTTCATGCATTGATCTAACCTCAACGGGGGACGGAATAGCTCAGTGGTAGAGCGCCGGACTCGTAATCCTAGGGTTGCGGTTCGAATCTCCGCCGGGCCGTTTCGGTACAGGGGATTTTCCCCTCGGAGTTGAACATTAGTTCTGACTCCATTTCCCATACAGTCCCTCGAATGAGACTTTTAACCGAGGTTCCGTGTGTGAACGCACGCATAACATCTTGCACACACGTCAAATCCCATCACCAACTTTCGGAAGAGAAGGCCAGTTTGGCCGTTGGTATGGATGACACGTTACACATAGCATGCACCTTCCCCGAAGTTGGAGTATGGCTGCCTTAATGACGGGATAAAAAACGGTCATATACACAAAACTCCACTGCCTTTGTTGGGTAGATGGGATTAATCCTTGCCTGTCTATACAGGGGGTGTCCGCAGGAGTATCAGCTTGCGTACGCGAAAAAAAAAAAAAGAACCCAACCTCAACAAAACTGGAATCTGTATTATATTGAAATCGTAGCTCTTCTGACAATGCTCATGTAACCCAGAGCTTATGAATTCCTAACATGCAGACGCCCTCCTATGATACTAAGTGTCCCTTCTTCTGTACTTCTAAAAGTACAGAGCGGGGGAAGTTTCGGAATCAGAGTTCGCGCCAAAATAATCCTGAATGTTGACTTCGGGCAGCTTATGCAGAAGAGTAAGCTGGAACCATCTTGGCTTTTTAATGAACGGCAGTTTAAAATGATTTAATCTTTAAAACCTTTTAATCAGTATTTTCTGCTGCGATTTTCTTACTTTTTGGTATCATTATAGTTTTCGTTGCCACGTTCATGTTATGGCATAGGAAGGTACTTACAGATGAGTCCGATCCAGCGGACGAAAGGCCTAGGAGCAGGTGATACAAATAGATCTGCCTTCAAGATGGATTGCGATGGTTCTCTCATGCAGCTAGTGAAGGGTTTTGATATCTATAATATACATTTTCGCCATTTTCTTCATCTTCAAGCCTCCCTTTTTTTCTTTTAAAATTTAATTTCAAATCTTTGCCAAGTCATTACTATAATGATGGAAGAATTGTTAACCTGCACTTTTTTTCCCCCACCACTTAATTGTTCAGCGAGATACTTACCGATGCATGTTTCCTGCATACTGTATTTATCTGTTCAGCCGATGGAGGGCTCCGTCTATTTCAAGATCTAATCAAAGTGATTTTTTTTCCCATATACATTTAAACTTAGCCTATGTCAGATGTGACCGTCGCTAACCATTCATAATGGACCGCCATCGTCCCTACACACGCGGAGAATCATGACAAAGTTGTTTGTGGAGTCCCTTTCTGTCTACATGTGTGGAAAATCATTGTCCATACAACTATCAAACAACACAGTCCCCACATGTTGTGGAGAATTAGTGTCCCTACAACTATCAAACAACACAGTCCCCACATGTTGTGGAGAATTAGTGTCCCTACAACTATCAAACAACACAGTCCCCACATGTTGTGGAGAATTAGTGTCCCTACAACTATCAAACAACACAGTCCCCACATGTTGTGGAGAATTAGTGTCCCTACAACTATCAAACAACACAGTCCCCACATGTTGTGGAGAATTAGTGTCCCTACAACTATCAAACAACACAGTCCCCACATGTTGGAGAATTAGTGTCCCTACAACTATCAAACAACACAGTCCCCACATGTTGTGGAGAATTAGTGTCCCTACAACTATCAAACAACACAGTCCCCACATGTTGTGGAGAATTAGTGTCCCTACAACTATCAAACAACACAGTCCCCACATGTTGTGGAGAATTAGTGTCCCTACAACTATCAAACAACACAGTCCCCACATGTTGTGGAGGATTAGTCTCCCTACAACTATCAAACAACACAGTCCCCACATGTTGTGGAGAATTAGTGTCCTACAACTATCAAACAACACAGTCCCCACATGTTGTGGAGAATTAGTGTCCCTACAACTATCAAACAACACAGTCCCCACATGTTGTGGAGAATTAGTGTCCCTACAACTATCAAACAACACAGTCCCCACATGTTGTGGAGAATTAGTGTCCCTACAACTATCAAACAACACAGTCCCCACATGTTGTGGAGAATTAGTGTCCCTACAACTATCAAACAACACAGTCCCCACATGTTGTGGAGGATTAGTGTCCCTACAACTATCAAACAACACAGTCCCCACATGTTGTGGAGGATTAGTGTCCCTACAACTATCAAACAACACAGTCCCCACATCCGCAGAGCGCCATTGTCCCGATATTTGTGAGCATCATTTAATAATAATAATAATAATAATAATAAATAATAATAATGTATAGATTTTATATAGCGCAATTCTTGGGATCAACTCATTGCGCTCAACACACACTCAAACACTCGCACTAACATGTGTTCACACACACACACACACACACACACACACACACACACACACACACACACACACACACACACACACACACACCTACCGACACAGGCGCACTTATCAAGTTCATCGGTTCAAGCGTAAACAATACAGTTTTGCATGCAGTACATATAAAGTCAGGTCAGAATAATAGACACAGCATTAATGGTTGAAGAAGGCTTTCCTAAAGAAGTATGTTTTTAACTCTGACTTGAATTTAGATAATGTAGGCAGGTCACGTAAGCTGTCAGGAAGAGAATTCCAAAGAGTGGGCGCACTAAAGCTAAATGCTCTCTCACCGACTGTCTTCAACGAACGCCTAGGAATTTTCAGAAGTTTTTGAGAAGATGATCGAAGAGACCGAGAAGTTTGATAGGTGGACAGAGAAGCAGAAAGATACCTTTGTGCGGAATTAGTGACCCGACATTCATGAAACATCATTTTCACTACATTTGTGGAGCATTATTGTCGCTACATTTGTGGAGCATTATTGTCGCTACATTTGTGGAGCATTATTGTCGCTACATTTGTGGAGCATTATTGTCGCTACATTTGTGGAGCATCATTGTCGCTATATTTATAAAGCATTATTGTTGCTACATTTGTGGAGCATCATTGTCGCTACATTTGTGGAGCATTATTGTCGCTACATTTGTGGAGCATCATTGTCGCTATATTTATAAAGCATTATTGTTGCTACATTCATGAAATACCGTTTTCACTACATTTGTTGAACATTATTGTCACTACATTCATGAAACATCATTTTTACATTTGTGGAGCATTCTTGTCGCTATATTAATGGAACAGCATTTTTACATTTGTGGAGTATTGTTGTCACCGCACTTCTGGAATACCATTTTCACGACATTTGTGGAGCATTATTGTTACTACATTCATGAAGCCTCATTTTCACGACATTTATGGAGCATTATTGTTGCTACCTTAGTGGAGCATTATCGTCGCTACATTCATGAAACATTTTCACTACAGGGAT
>CM031619.1:7266060-7286883 GCA_018398815.1 Conus ventricosus
CACAGTGGTAGAGCACCGGACTCGTAATCCAAGGGTTGCGGGTTCGAATCTCTGCCGGGCCGTTTCGGTACAAGGGGGATTTTCCCCTCGGAGTTAACATTGCTTCTGACTCCATTCCCCATACAGTCCTTCGAATGAGACTATAAACCGAGGTTCCGTGTGTGAACGCACGCATAACATCTTGCACACACGTCAAATCCCACCACCAACTTTCGGAAGAGAAGGCCAGTTTGGCCGTTGGTATGGATGATACGTTACACATAGTATGCACATTCCCCGAAATTGGAGTAAGGCTGCCTTAATGGCGGGATAGAAAAAAGGGTCATACACACAAACTCCACTCCCTATACAGGGGGTGTCCGCAGGAGTGTCAGCCTGCGTACGCAAAAGAAGTTCTCTTGATCAATTATCAGTGGAACATTAAATGCTGGCATAAATTGATGGTAGCACTGGAAATGCTCACATCGATTTTTTTTATAGAGTTTTAGAGCAAAATCCTAATTGTGGCGTATGGCCGCCGCATCAGATAGACGATGCGAACAAGAAATCCCTCAAAAGATCAACCAAGCAAAGACACCATTCGTTGAAATGAAAGACATCTTCAACTCGAGAAGCAAAACGCTCCAGATAAAGCGGAGACTAGTGCAGTGTTGCATCTTTCCAATCATATTGTCTGGAGCGGAGACGGTGGCCTATGTTCAAAGACACGGAAAAAGTAAATAGAAGCGTTCGAAATGTGGATGTTCCGACGTTTTGGGGGGCAGAATAAGTTGGCAAGACAAAGTGACCAATACAGAGGTGCTGAAAAGACTAGGCGTGCAAAGAGAACTAAGGCAGCAAAGCAAACAAGACCAACAAAGCTTGCATGATTTAGACATATCATGAGGCGCAACTCACTTCCAAAAGAACATCATCTTAACTGGAACCGTGGAGGACAAGAGAGCCAGAGGACAGTCAGGGAAGACTGTGGACAGATGATACTAAAGAAAAGGACATGGAAGACATCTAGACAGACTGCCCACAGTATGATGGCAAGATCGGAGAGCTTGGACAGTCAGGACACGCCCACCTCTGGACCACAGGGACGGCACCTAGGCAAGACAAGGCAAGGCAAGGGAAGGCAAGGCAAGGCAAGGCAAGCCAAGGTCAGGCAAGGCCAGCCCAGGCAAAGCAAGCCAAGGTCAGCAAAGCCAAGGCCAGGCAAGGTCAGGCAGGCAGGCAAGCCAAGGCAAGGCAAGCCAAGGTCAGGCAAGGCAAGCCAAGCCAAGCCAAGCCAAGCCAAGCCAAGCCAAGCCAAGCCAAGCCAAGCCAAGCCAAGCCAAGCCAAGCCAAAGCCAGGCATGATCAGGCAGGCAAGCCAATGTCAAGCAAAGGTCAGGAGAGGCAAGGCCAGCCAAGGCAAGGCAAGGCAAGGTCAGGTAAGGCAAGCCAAGGCCAGGCAAGGTCAGGCAGGCAGGCAAGCCACGGCCAGGGAAGGTTAAGGCAATCCAAGACCAGACAAGGCAAGCCAAGCCAAGGCCAGGCAAGGTCAGGCAGGCAACCCACGGCAGGCAAGGTCAGGCAAGGCATTGCCAGCCAAAACAAGGTCAGGTAAGGCAAGCCAAGGTCAGGCAAGGCAAGCCAAGGTCAGGCAAGGTCAGACAGGCAAGGCACGGTCAGGCAAGGCAAGGTCAGCAAAGGCAAGGTCAGGTAAGGCAAGCCAAGATCAGGCAAGGGAAGCCAAGGAAAGGAAAGGAAAGGCAAGGTCAGGCAAGGCAAGGCAAGGCAAGCCGCGGCCACGCCAGGCCAAGCAAGCCAATGCCAGGCAAGGTCAGGCAAGGCAAGGCAAGGCAAGCCAAGGCCAGGCAAGGCCAGGCAAGGCCAGCCAAGGCCAGCCAGGGCCGGGCAAGGTGAGGCAAGGCCAGGCAAGACCAGATAAGGCCAGGCAAGGCAAGCCAAGACCAGGCAATGTGAGGCCAGGCCAGGCAAGACCAGGCAAGGCCAGGCAAGGCATGCAAAGGAAAGGCAATGCAAGCCAAGGCCAGGCAAGGCAAGGCAAGGCAAGGCAAGGCAAGGCAAGGCAAGGCCAGGCCAGGACAGGCAAGGCAAGCCAAGGAAAGGCAAGGCAAGACAAGGCCAGGCAAGGCAAGCCAAGCAAAGACAAGGCAAACCAAGGACAGGCAAGCCAAGGCAAGCCAAGGAAAAGCAAGGCAAGCCAAGCAAGGCAAACCAAGGACAGGCAAGGCAAGCCAAGGACAGGCAAGCCAAGGCCAGGCAAGGCAAGGACAGGCAAGGCAAGCCAAGGACAGGCAAGCCAAGGACAGGCAAGCTAGGCAAGCCAAGGCAAGCCAAGGAAAGGCAAGGCAAGGCAAGGCAAGCCAAGGCAAGGCAAGGCAAGCCAAGGAAAGGCAAGGCAAGCCAAGCCAAGCCAAGGACAGGCAAGGCAAGCCAAGGTCATGCATGGCAAGGCAAGCAAAGGAAAGGCAAGGCAAGCCAAGGTCAGGCAAGGCAAGCCAAGGAAAGGAAAGGCAAGTCAAGCCAAGGACAGGCAAGGCAAGGCAAGGCAAGGCAAGGGAAGCCAAGGAAAGGCAAGGCAAGCCAAGGAAAGGCAAGGCAAGCCAAGGTCAGGCAAGACAAGTCAAGGAAAGGGAAGGCAAGCCAAAGAAAGGCAGGGAAGGGAAAGGCAAGGCAAGGTCAGGCAAGGCAAGCCAAGGAAAGGCAAGGCAAGGCAAGGTCAGTGAAGCCAAAGAAGGGCAAGGCAAGCCAAGGTCAGGCAAGGCAAGCCAAGGTCAGGCAAGGCAAGCCAAGGAAAGGCGAGGCAAGCCGAGGTCAGGCAAGGCAAGCCAAGGAAAGGCAAGGGAAGCCAAGAAAAGGGAAGGCAAGCCAATGACAGCCAAGGGAAGCCATGGAAAGGCAAGGCAAGCCAAGGAAAGCCAAGGCAAGCCAAGGAAAGGCAAGGCAAGCCAAGGTCAGGCAAGGCAAGGAAAGTCAAGGCAAGCCAAGGTCAGGAAAGGTAAGCCAAGGTCAGGGAAGCCAAGCCAAGGAAAGGCAAGGTAAGGCAAGGCAAGCGAAGGAAAGGCAAGCCAAGCCAAGATCTGACAAGGCAAGGCAAGGCAAGGCAAGGTCAGGCAAGCCAAGGAAAGTCAAGGCAAGCCAAGGTCAGGCAAGTGAAGCCAAGGAAAGGCAAGGTCAGGCAAGGCAAGCCAAGGAAAGGCAAGCCAAGCCAAGATCAGGTAAGGCAAGGCAAGGCAAGGTCAGGCAACGCAAGCCAAGGAAAGGCAAGGCAAGCAAGGGCCAGGCAAGGCAAGCGAAGGAAAGGCAAGATCAGGCAAGGCAAGCCAAGGAAAGGCAAGGGAAGCCAAGGTCAGGCAAGGTCAGGCAAAACAAGTGAAGGAAAAACAAGGTCAGGCAAGGAAAGACAAGGGAAGCCAAGAAAAGGCCAGGCCAGGCAAGGCAAGCCAAGGAAAGGCAAGGCAAGGCAAGCAAAAAAAGGCAAGGAAAGGCAAGGTCAGGCAAGGCAAGCCAAGGCCAGGCCAGGCCAGGCCAGGCCAGGCCAGGCCAGGCCAGGCCAGACACGACAAGGCACGACAAGGCCAGGCCAGGCCAGGCCAGGCCAGGCCAGGCCAGGCCAGGCCAGGCCAGGCCAGACCAGACCAGGCCAGGCAAAGCCAGGCACTTCAAGGCACTTCAAGGCCAGGTCAGGCCAGGCCAGGCCAGGCCAGGCCAGGCCAGGCCAGGGAAGGCCAGGTCAGGCCAGGCCAGGCCAGGTCAGGCCAGGCCAGGCCAGGCCAGGCCAGCCAAGATCAGGCAATCCAAGGCCAGGCCAGGCCAGGCCAGGCCAGGCCAGGGCAGGGCAGGCCAGGCCATGCCAGCCAAGATCAGGCCAGGCCAGGCCAGGCCAGGCCAGCCAAGATCAGGCAAGGCCAGGCCAGGCCAGGCCAGGCAAGATCAGGCCAGGCCAGGCCAGGCCAGGCCAGCCAAGATCAGGCCAGGCCAGGCCAGGCCAGGCCAGGCCAGGCCAGGCCAGGCCAGGCCAGGCCAGCCAAGATCAGGCAAGGCAAGGCAAGGCCAGGCCAGCCAAGACCAGGCAAGGCCAGGCCACATCTGACTTCGCCAGCACCGCGCTCTACCGCGGGGCCAATCCTCAACGCCTCCTGTTCCCGTGACGTAGATGTGGGGTGAGGAGGACGACAGACATTGTAGTCGCTGTGCTAGCTGTCTGTCCATCGCTGCCCACAGCGTCCAGTGGGCAGAGGCCGTCCGTCTGTGTGAGGCAGGTTGATAGAGGCCGTCTGTGTGAGGCAGGTTGAGAGAGGCCGTCTGTGTGAGGTAGGTTGAGAGAGGCCGTCTGTGTGAGGCAGGTTGAGAGAGGCCGTCTGTGTGAGGCAGGTTGAGAGAGGCCGTCCGTCTGTGTGAGGCAGGTTGAGAGAGGCCGTCTGTGTGAGGCAGGTTGAGAGAGGCCGTCTGTGTGAGGCAGGTTGAGAGACGTGGTACGTTATTCACTGGCTCATCGGAGTTGAAGATCAGATGACACAGCGCTTCCAAAAAAAGGTGTTTTTATTTTTTTATTTTTTTTTTAAATGTGCCTTCAAGAGAGATTATGATGGTTCCCTCAGGCAGCTAGTGAAGGGCTTCTCATAGTTATAATATATTCCCCCATTTTCTTCGTCTTCAATTTTTTTAATGTTTTTATTTTATTTTAATTTTTTTTTTTTTTAAGTTCAAATCTTTGCCAAGTCATTACTATAACGACTGAAGAATTGTTAACCTGCACTTGTTTTCCCCCACTACTTAATTGTTCAGCATGCTATTGTTTGGTCAATCAGTGGGAGATTGCATCTCTTAAGAGATCCAAGTAAAGGTTGTTCTGTACAATTCTTAGCCACTCACAATGCTTGGGTTATTGAACAGCAGAGCTGACCACTCACACTGTTCCATATCTTTTGACCTCCCTTGCATCCTTGATTGGATCCTCAAGCATAGGCTCAAAGATTGTCCCCTACATTTTATACTGTTTGAATAATGCTTTTAGTTTTTCAGCAACTTTTTTCCTCTCCACACCTTTGTTTTGTTCCATTTTACTACCCTTCGCTGGCTGCTTTGGGGGTGCTGTTGGATTCTTTTTTGAGCCCTTGGCGGTGAGAACACCACAGGATTATGGACTGTGGTGTGTCTCTATTTGACACCAAGAGCACAGACACAATCAGCCGTGTCTCCCTGATGAGTCCGATCCAGCGGAACGAAAGGCCTAGGAGCAGGCAATACAAATGAATGTGCCTTCAAGAGAGATTATGATGGTTCCCTCAGGCAGCTAGTGAAGGGCTTCTCATAGTTATAATATATTCCCCATTTTCTTCGTCTTCAATTTTTTAATGTTTTTATTTTATTTTAATTTTTTTTTTTTTTTAAGTTCAAATCTTTGCCAAGTCATTACTATAACGACTGAAGAATTGTTACCTGCACTTGTTTTCCCCCACTACTTAATTGTTCAGCATGCTATTGTTTGGTCAATCAGTGGGAGATTGCATCTCTTAAGAGATCCAAGTAAAGGTTGTTCTGTACAATTCTTAGCCACTCACAATGCTTGGGTTATTGAACAGCAGAGCTGACCACTCACACTGTTCCATATCTTTTGACCTCCCTTGCATCCTTGATTGGATCCTCAAGCATAGGCTCAAAGATTGTCCCCTACATTTTATACTGTTTGAATAATGCTTTTAGTTTTTCAGCAACTTTTTTCCTCTCCACACCTTTGTTTTGTTCCATTTTACTACCCTTCGCTGGCTGCTTTGGGGGTGCTGTTGGATTCTTTTTTGAGCCCTTGGCGGTGAGAACACCACAGGATTATGGACTGTGGTGTGTCTCTATTTGACACCAAGAGCACAGACACAATCAGCCGTGTCTCCCTGATGAGTCCGATCCAGCGGACGAAAGGCCTAGGAGCAGGCAATACAAATAAATGTGCCTTCAAGAGAGATTATGGTTCCCTCAGGCAGCTAGTGAAGGGCTTCTCATAGTTATAATATATTCCCCCATTTTCTTCGTCTTCAATTTTTTTAATGTTTTTATTTTATTTTAATTTTTTTTTTTTTTTAAGTTCAAATCTTTGCCAAGTCATTACTATAACGACTGAAGAATTGTTAACCTGCACTTGTTTTCCCCCACTACTTAATTGTTCAGCATGCTTTTTTTTATTTTTAGTGAAGTTACCTGCTGATTGGAGACAACCAGTCGGAATGGAGCCACAGTGTTTGCAGGCTCAAAGGCAATAAGTTCGTTCAGTTTTCTGTTTCGTCTGTGTGTGTGCGTGTGTGCGTGCGTGCGTGCGTGCGTGCGTGCGTGCGTGCGTGTAAGCGAGTGTGTTCGTGTGCGTGTGCGTGCGCGCGCGCGCGCGCGTGTGTGTGTGTGTGTGTGTGTGTGTGTGTGTGTGTATGTGCGTGCGTGCGTGCGTGCGCGCGTGTGCGCGTGCGTGCGCGCGCGGGTGTGTGTGTGTGTGTGTGTGTGTGTGTGTGTGTGTCCCTCTGTCTTTCTCTGTCTGTCTCTCTCTCCCTCTGTCTGTCTGTCTCTCTCTCACTCTCTCTCTGTGCCTCTTTCTCAGTCTGTCTGTCTGTCTGTCTGTCTGTCTGTCTCTTTCTCCTTCAGTCTCTCTCTCTACCTGTCTGTCTGTCTATATCTCTATCTGTCTGTCCTTCCCTCCCCCCCCCCCCCTCTCTCTCTCTCTCTCTCTCTCTCTCTCTCTCTCTCTCTCAAGGCGTTCCCGAGTTGACGACGCGAACAATGGTAACACGTTCACCAACATTAGAGGATAATTCGTTCAGGATTGGGCAGAAAATATATCCACTCTGCTCGCCCACGCCCCCCCCCCCCCCCCCCCCCAACCCCTCATCCACCCCCTGTGGGTATCCTGGAAGATTCCCTGATCAAGCCTTCTGCAACTGCGGTAGAGAAATCACAAGGATGAGAGATCCTCCGTAGTTACAGATGATTGTTCGGAGGAAACCACGGCTGTCATTGGATAAGACATCAGACACATGGAGGTAGGGGGCAGGTGGGGGTGCCCAACACCCGAAAAGAGAGAGAGAGAGAGAGAGAGAGAGAGAGAGAGAGAGAGAGAGAGAGAGAGAGAGAGAGGGAGACGGTGTTTTTTGCGATGTCCATCAATCCACAAAGAGTGTCTAACAAAAGCTGATGCGTGAAATTCATTGACACATACGGACAAAAACATGTACACATAATCTCGAGAATCTCAACGCGCGCTCACGCACACACACACACACACACACACACACACAACACACAGACACACACACACACACACACACACACACACACACACACACACACACACCTCACACACACACACACACACACACACACACACACACACACACACACACACACACACACACACACACAGAGGCTCGCGCGAACAGACACGCATCATGTACGCACATACACAGACAAGCAGGCAGGAGTGCGAGCGCGAGCGCGCGCGCGCGCGCACACACACACACACACACACACACACACACACACACACACACACACACACACACGCGCGCACGCACTACCCAGCCACGACCGGCGCCACACGCACACCCTCTCTCCCCACCCAACCCCCTTCCTCACCATTTCTCTTTTCCCTCCCTCATACCCCCCTCCCCCTCCCCCCAACTCCCACACACTCAGCGATAGACCCAGTCCCTATGCCAGTCCTAGCTAGAAGCTCTTCAAGGCAAGAATCGAACCCGAGACTTTCGTTCTGTCTGGCGAGGGACGCTGGACCACGCCTTGGTCGCTGTATGACTGCCTGACTGACTCACACACTGACTTGGTCGCTGTCTGACTGCCTGACTGACTCACACACTGACTTGGTCGCTGTCTGACTGCCTGACTGACTCACACACTGACTTGGTCGCTGTCTGACTGCCTGACTGACTCACACACTGACCGAATGTGGGGATCATTCATATGATTTCAGAAAAGAGAAGTCAGAAGCCCAGAGGGAGAGCTCGCTCACGCCGGCTCCGCCGCGACGAAGCAGTTATTGTCATCACTAAGGGGGCTTAGTAGGTGGTGTGTCCTGTGTATGTTGGATCAGAACAGACACCACCGAACACCACCCAAATGACTCGGCAGCAGTGCAGTGTCTCCTGCGGCCGGTTGCCTCTTGACGACTGGACATTGACTGCTTCTTGATGTGGTGGATTGCCGATGCGGGCGGGTCGGGCCAGACTGCGGATACGGAGATGGGGGGGGGAGGGGGGGGATTAGGGGTGTCAGAATGAGCGGCGTGGATGCATAGCCACTGAGGTGGCACAGAAGATGGGACAGCAAAAATACAAAAATAAAAGCAAAAAACAAAACAAGATGCAAAGCATATAAACGTACTCCCAGTAGGGTAGTAAAAAAAAAAATAGAAAAGAAAAGAAAAAAAATATATAGCACTTTCTCCCCTTTTGGTGATAGAAATTTTGTATGTAAGAGAAAAGAAAAAAAAAAAAAAAAAATGAACCCCCGTGTCCCGCGTGACAGGCGGGGATACTTACCACTACACTACCCAAGAGCTGATAACGGTTGGTTACACTTAAGTTTATTACCCCTTGTAAACGCCGGTAACAATGCAACTCACGTGTTTGTTTGTACGACGAACGTTGTAAACGCCGGGTGTCGTATATAATACTGTCGCCGTGGAATTGTATCGCAGCGATAGCATTTCACGTGAAATATTGTTGCAGCGACAATATTTGCTGGAAAAACTTGTCGCGCGACAACTTTTCACGAAAAATGTCCTATAGAATATTGTAGCTGTCCATAAAATACTTTCGCTCGAAATTTTGCGACAGCTTTTTGCGACAGGACACTGTGAAATATTGTACTCAGTGAATACTGTCGCTTGCAACACATTTTCACGTGAAATCTTACTGCTAGAGTTAAACATTTCCTGTGAAATATGGTCGCAACGTTAATACTCACAGCGACAAATTTTTACTGCAAAGTGAGAAAAACGTCGCCGCGGTTGAGCGTCAAAAATATCACAGAAAATAATGCAGCCTGCCATAATAAAATAAATTGTCGCAAGTGATTTTTTTATCATAAATGTTTTCGACGAAAGTCAGATTTCCATTCGTGTGTGTGTGTGTGTGTGTGTTTTGTGTGTGTGTGTGTGTGAAATGTGATGTTTTATCAATATCGTAGGCCTAGGACATTCAGCACAATGAAAGTAGGGGAAGATTGGGTAAGTTAGAACCCCTAAGAAATGCAGCCCTACCTCCTTCACTAATTTCACTTCACTCAAGTTAATTATTTGTAAAGCTTACCATAAGAGCTTCATATAGTACACCCATCAAATGGCTATCTTTATTTCAAAAAGTTCTATATAAGAAATAATAAAATTCTTAAAGAAAAGGAAGCCACTTTAGACATCATTTCGGGTTAAATGGACCAGGGTGTGGTAAATATTGGGCCACGGCCTATATTAACCGACACGCATTAGTCATAAACCCAAACCAATATTGTTTGTCTGTTGGCCATAATAAGATTGTGAGCTGTTCGATAATCCATTTAAAGACACCTACGGTCTCAACACATTCATAAACTAAACTTAAAAAGTAAATGATTATCCTTAATTGTCAGAACAAAAACACAAACATAATAGAGTCTGAAAGCTAATACAAGACCAAATCGCAGAACAGATACTTTCAGTTGTCTTGCTTTAATTGCAGTGCTTCTAGGGCACTTAAAATCATGAATTTACAAACGAGTCAAAGTAACTCATTTTAGTCACAAGTAACCCAAAAGTTATCAGACGCCACAATGCAGAGCTTCAGGCATCATTTGGCTTTGTTTTACTGCAGTCCTTTTAAGGCATTCAAAGCTCCAAGGAAGCCGTGATTTGAAATCAATTAACATAGTATTTGGTTGAAAGGAATAATCCATTTCTTTTCTAAAGCTTTTATCTAGTTTAATGAAACAAACAACGCAGAAAAAAAATGCAGAACGTGACGTTCAAAATGGGTTTTTCTTTCATTACGCTCGTTTTAAGGCACCAAAGGCCTAAATTAATCATGTTCAAAATGTGAAACATAACACATTTATAAAGTATCTTTTGTTTTCGATGGCTTCTTTGAAAGAAGACAAACGAATTAATGTTCGAAAACAAAGAAACATTCAAAGCACCGTCAATATTTGGATATGTTTCTTCTAAATATGTGGATGCCTCACACGTGCATGCATGCATGCGCACGCGCGCGCGCCCCACACACACACACCACACACACACACACACACACACACACACACACCCCACACACATCAGGCTCTATCAATAATTACTGATCACTGAGAAAAAACAACCGCTATCAACTTCTAATGAAGTGGGTATAAACTGATCACAGTAGGCTTAATTGAGCTACTGGCCCAACTTAGCCCATCGGGGGGAAAGTTCATCTTATCCATTTTAACCATGGTCATTAAAAATCCTCTACCATGACAGCACATCAAAATATTACTCTGATGTTTGTTTTAAGGGCGTTTATAATATGTTAGAATTCGTGAAAACAGAAAGCAAACAATTCCTATTATTTTAGCATGTCTTTGATTTAGCAGAACATAGAGGTAAAGAATTAGTACGAAATGTTTCTAATGTTTACTGTTTGGTACCCTTTTCCCCGCGACCAGCCATGGTTTTCTAGCAGAGGAAGTTATGCATGCTGACAATGTAGCACACAAAAGATCTGAACTTATCTCTTTCATAGTTTTCTCAAATTAGCACCAGCCCAATTTATCTACTGGCCCGCATTAACCAATCTTCCCTTACAGGGTAACAGACGAAAGTAACTAACCTTTCCAGTAGGTCCCACATTTCTCGACAAGACACATTACTTCTAACTGAAGGCTAAAAACATCTTTCATTGGAGAATTGTTTATTGCAGCCTAGTTGGTTGTACTTTTTTTTTTTTTTTTTTAAAAGGGGGTCCATTTCTGCTCTATTATAAAAGAGTGAGTAGAGCTCTCTGCATTGATCATTTTTACTTACTCTTTCATAGGAAGGAAAACTGTGTAGGGCCCTTTTAAATGAGTCACAATTAGCCCTTTGTGAATTACCATCATCATCATCATCATCATCATCACAAATAACAAGATGCTCTGCGATTTGTGATTTTATGATTCAGCCAGCAACACACACGCACGCACGCACGCACGCACGCACGCACGCACGCACGCACGCACACACACACACACACACACACACACACACACACACACACACACACACACACACACACACACACACACACACACACACACACACACACACACACTGCCGACAAAGCTGGATCTTGAACCTCTGAAGTCTTGCGGTAGAAGACAGAACCGAACTTTTCAAAAGATGAAGTTCCTTTTGACCAAGATGAAAGACATGTGTTCGTTTTGTGATGCCGCGAAGTCAAGAAGTAAAAAGGTCACATAGTCCAATAAGGTCGAAGCGGTTAAATAGCTAATGACGAAAATTTATCAAATATCATTGTCATAATTATTTCTCTTTGTTCGTCGTACACTATTTAGGCCTATTAATAATGAGCAGTCCAAAAGCTGCAACTTGTAATAAGTATACTATAATGCCATGGAACTACTACATATTTTTGTTTTTGTTTTGTTTCTTCTTTAAAATAAATTCAAATAAGAAATTCGGAGATATTTGAGGTAGAAGGAAAGGAGTTTTTAAGAGTTGGGTGTAGCATGTAATGAATTAGGATATCCATAATATAAGAATGCGGCTATTATACGATTTTGTGTCTCTCGTTTTCTTCCCATGACAATCCATAAAGTCTTCCCATGATTATCCGTATTAGACATTCACATAGCCCTGTTACCCTATTATGTAATATTATGGGGATAATTATATGATTTGTTCCCCTCGGCTTTGACCTCCTCTCTGCCCCATCCATCTCTGACCTATCATACCTCCTTCAACGGGTTTGTGTCCCTTCTGTATCTCTGACCTATCATACCTCCTTCAACGGTTTGTGTCCTTCCTATACTGTAAGGGAGTGCATGAGTGAGGAAATGTATGTGTGCGTTTGGTGTGTGTGTGCCCAGGCATGCGTATGTACATGCGTGTGTGCGTAGTCTCTCTCTCTCTCTCTCTCTCTCTCTCTCTCTCACACACACACACACACACACACACACACACACACACACACACCACACACACACACACACACACACACACACATGGAACACGTAAACGCGCATGCGCGGGAATACACCAACAAACTCAAACACGCATAAACATATCTGCAAAGACATTGTTGCGTAACTTGCAGGGTTTGTGGGAGAAGTCTTAAGGGTTCTATTCAATTTTCTAGGGCAAAGAGTATCGTCCCACGAGAAGATTTCAGAGTGGGCAGGGTATGTAAAGTGATAGCTGGGGTATCCTAGAAGAGAGAGAGAGAGAGAGAGAGAGAGAGAGAGAGAAGAGAGAGAGAGAAAAGAGAAGAGAGAGAGAGAGAATCTGAGAGAGAAAGAGGGAGGGATAGAGAGAATGAGAGAGAGGGGGGGGGGGGAGGAGAGAGAGACAGAGAATGAAAGAGAGAGAGGAGGGGAGGGAGAGGAAGGGAGAGAGAGAATGAGAGAGAGAGAGAGAGAGAGAGAGAGAGAGAGAGAGAGAGAGAGAGAGAGAGAGAGAGAGAGAGAGAGAGGGAGGGAGAGAGAGATTGCGTTTATTATGTACAAATGAATCACAACTATATCTGAGCATGAATGCAGTTGTTTCAGGCTCCAACACACACACACACACACACACACACACACACACACACACAAAACACACACAACACACACACAGACACACACACACACACACACACGTCACGCTCTCCCCACATACACGCACACTTGCTTGCACGTCCAGAGAAGAGGGGAGAGAAGAGAGAGAGAGAGAGAGAGAGAGAGAGAGAGAGAGAGAGAGAGAGAGAGAGAGAGACAAAGAGGGGGGGGGCGGGAAGGCAGAGACCAACTGACAGACAGTTTGATGGACAGAGTGAAACTAAAGAGAGAGAGAGAGAGAGAGAGAGTAGAGAGAGAGAGAGAGAGAGAGAGGGAGAGAAGAAAGAGACAGAGAGAGAGAGAGAGACAAAGAGGGGGGGGGGGGCGGGAAGGCAGAGACCAACTGACAGACAGTTTTGATGGCAGATGAAATTAAAGAGAGTCAATCAGATAGAGGGAGGGCGATACATAGAGAGAATGAGCGAGAAAAACAAATAGAGACAGAAAGATAGACCGACAGTCAAGCAGACACAATAAAATATAGACAGAAAGACAATGGGCAACTGATACGTAAAACCCTGAGAGAGGGACGTGGGGGCAGAGTTGGGGCAGAGACCGAAACATGTCTTCGACGTCGTATTTTTACGAAAATACTGTCTCAGAGCGACAACGTTTTCTACGGCAGCAATTTTTTACATGAAATGCTTGTGCTGCGCCGTTATTTTATTTTTAGGCAGCGACACGATTTTAAAGGACATTTCTCGTGAAATCCTGTCGCGCTAAAACCAATTTTTATGAAATATGTCGCTCAGCGATAATTTTTCATGAACCAGCTGCAGTATTTCCCGGGAAATACTGTCGCTGCGACACGATTTTATGAGCGACAGTATTATATACGACGCCGGCAACAATGCAACTCACGTCTTTGTTTGTACGACGAACGTTGCAAACGCCGGCAACAATGCAACTCACGTGTTTGTACGACGAACGTTGCAAACGCCGGCAACAATGCAACTCACGTGTTTGTTTGTACGACGAACGTTGCAAAGGGCCGGCAACAATGCAACTCACGTGTTTGTTTGTACACGAACTTGCAAACGCCGGCAACAGTGCAACCAGACGCAAGTCAGGGTATAGGTGCAATCGATTTCTATGGAAAAAAAAAAAAAAAAAAGTTTATAAAAAAAGAAAGTTAGTTGATGGTTTCTATGTAGACATCGATTTGTAAATACTGAAAATGACATTCCAGTGCTAAGAATCTAATTAAAACCAGACCCTAATCAATCATATTTTGTGGTTGGTTTGGGTTTTGTTTGTTTTTTTTTTTTCAAAAGTTCCAATTCAAATTATCTTTCATCAAACTTTTTCCACATCTGCGTGTCCACGTTCTCAGAAACCAGCGATCATTGACGAATACTACCCGTCCCATACACCTCTGTTCCGCGCATGACAAAAACATACACGTGGTTACATAGACAAGAACACCCACCCACCCACCCACCCACCACTCAATCTCCATCCTGCCAGCAAAAAAAAAAAAAAAAAAAAAAAAGAAGAAGAAAGGAAGGGATAGGGGTGAAGGAAGGGAGGGGAGGGGGTCGGGGTTAGGCGTGGGGGGTTAGGGGGGGGGGGGTCAGTTGTGGTACACTATTCCAGGGCAACTGCCCAGTTGACATACAGCAGGGGGAGAGGGATGTGCGAAAGGGGGGGGGGGGGCGCAACAGGGAAGGGAAAGGAATTGGGGGAAGGGAAGGTAGGCTGATAGGGGATGGATTGGAATGGGGAAGGTGGGGACTGCTCATACACACACACACGCGCGCGCGCGAGCGAGCGAGCGAGCGAGCACACACACACACACACACACACACACACACACACCCCACACACACACGCACGCACGCACGCCACGCACACGCACACACACACACACAGTGAGAGAGAGAGAACAGGGAGAGAGAGCGAGAGAGAAAAAACAACCCCACACCCCAAAACACACACACACACACACACACACACACAAAACACCACACACACCACAGCGTGAGCGAGCGAGCGAGAGAGAGAGAGAGAGAGAAGGGAAAAGAGAAGAGAGAGAGAGAGAGAGAGGGGGAGAGACATACAGACAGACAGAGACGCGCACGCACACACGCACACACACACGCACACACACACAGTGAGAAAAGAGAACAGGGAGAGAGAGCGAGAGAGAAACACAACACACACACACCACACACACACACACACACACACACACACACACACACACACACACACAGCGAGAGCGAGCGAGAAGAAGAGAGAGAGAGAGAGGGGGAGGGGAGAGAGAGAGAGAGAGAGAAGAGAGAGAGAGAGAGAGAGAGGAGAAGAGAGAGACAGACTTCAGACTTCAGATTTAAAATTCAGTAAGGCCATTGGCCCATTTGAAGGGAATGAGCACAATCATTCACATTAAATGTATGAAACAAATGATTTATCAGGAAAACAACAGCAACAACAACAAAAACAACAACACAAACAAGACTATCTAAGACGTCATTATTTCTCTGATCTTAAACGCCTTAAACAGAAACATACCTAAATTCCTAATAACCTTATAACTGTTAGAGCTAAGTAGTAACTGTAAACGAAAATACATGGGCGCCTATGATATTTCTGTGGAATAAATTTTTGACGAATATCTTCTAAAGCTGGACAAAGGAACATAAAGTGTATTTCCTTTTCCTCACCTTGCATACACAATGGACATACCAAGTCATTTTGTCATATGTTGTCTGTATCTTAAGTAATGGGTCCTTATGTCAGAAACACCAACTCTAAATTTAGCAATGGATCTTTTCAGATGCATATCCAAATCAAATTTCAATTAAGGTGAGTACAACGAAAACTGGATAATTTCTGTACAAATCATAACGTCCACTACTTTGTATATGATCGTCCCACATTTGCCATCTACAGTCAATCAACTTGTCTGAAAACATGAATAAACTGGCTTTGATTTCCAACACCCTGTGACAACCAGACATCCCAAATCCACGCTTACACAGAAACACACGCACATTTGAAACCCAGTTTGTTTTTCCCTTTACATCTAATTTTAGCAACATCTCATAAGACTTACGAGGCAATCTATAACGCTCCATGTGTAAAAGCTTTAACCAATACTGAACACATCTAATGGCTGAACAAATGAACAGTGGATATCTATTGGTCTCCCCATACACCAAATCATTAGAAATACGCCTGTCAAAACCTAGAAACCTCTTCAAAGCAAATAAATGTACTGCCTCGCAATCAACAACAGCACTATCCAAACCCAAATTTCAGCCCCATACATCAAAAAGGCTGTATTTGGGAATCAAATATTTTTAGAAATAGCTCAAGCGAATTGTTATTCAAAGCAATCAATCTTTTCATGACACATATCAAAACATTCTTTGCCCTACATGCAAGATCTTTACAGGCAAAGGTAAAACTTAGGCGTGTTAGAAAAATATATCCCTAAATATTTATATTACATTCAGCACAGGTATAGTACGTCCGTTATACATCCATCTTTCCTCGCCGCCAAATAACCTCCTTTCGAAACACCACGATGTTGCTTTTATTCATGTTTACTTTCAACTCTAATGAAGAGGCAGCCCTGCTCAGATTATTTAGCTGACGCTGTAAGCCAACTATCGTTTCTGAAACTAAAACAACATCATCTGCTAATAGTAGGATAAACAATTCTAAGACATCTTCTGGAAATCGTCCACCATGAAGGCATTATCGATAACCTCAATGGTAAGCTCATTAATGAATATAGAAAATAGCACAGGACTACAAACATCACCTTGTTTTACCCAGCAAAACAATTAATATAATCTGTCAGATTGGAACCACTTCTTACCCTAGTCTTAACAACTTTGTACATGGCTCTAATACAGCGAATTAATTTCCCTTAATACCATTTTTTAATAATACAGTCCATAAAAGCTTTCTATTGATGGAGTCAAAGGCTTTTTCAAAGTCAATAAACGCAACATAAAATTTACGATTTAATGAAAACTGTTTCTGAACAAACGCAAGAAGAGTAAACATTGATCAGTAGTAGAGTAACCTTTTTGAACCAGCCTGATGCTCCCCGTGATATTATTACATTCAATCCTTTCCCTGCAATCTGTTGTAACAACAGTACTATACACTTTACAGCTAACGTCAACCAAAGAGATACCTCTGTAATTATTAGGGTTATCTACATCGCCTTTCTTGAATAAGGGCAAAGTTACAGACTCTGTCCAGTTTTTGGGAAGATGCCCTCATCAAAAATTCTGTTGAAAAGAATTAGTAAAAAGTCAACAACTTGAGGTCCAGCATACTTCAACAATTCACCAATAATAGAATCAGGTCCTGCTGATTTGTTACGTCTTAATTTTCCGCATGGCAAATAGAATTTCGTCTTTAGAAATGGGGCGATTGAAATGCTCGTCTTCTCCCTCATCAGTAGCAACAGAAAGCTCCTCATCACTTACATTATCTTTACCTAACAAACGTTTAAAGTGCTCATACCATGTATCCAGGGAGATATTATTTTAGTATATTTTCTTTTAAATGAAGCTCTTTTTAATGTTTTCCAAAACTCTGCTCTGACGGAAGAGATCTGATCATGTTATCTAACAGGTTTTTATTAAAAATTTTCTTCTTCTGCTTTTGAAGGTTTTTATATTCTCTTTTGCAATAACATACTCACTTCTGTCACCATCGTCCAAAGTACGAAGCCATATTCTCAACAATCTTAGCGTTTTTCTTTTCATTTCCAAACAATCACTGTCAAACCAATCTTCCTTTTTAGCACCATTTCTTATTACCACACGTTTTATCATACATTCAGCACTGTTTTTAATACAATCATTAAACAAATCTAAAGCTTTATCTACATCAACACTGATCAGTTCTAAAGCCTCATTTAATTTTGAGACATTTCTGCTTTGCACAATTTGTCTCTGTAAGTCAAAGCATAATCTTCATTCCATACAAACTTATCGAATACTGTTGCCTCAACATTTTCCATTGATCTATCACTATCTTTTGTTGTAATGTCAATGTGAAATTCAATAGGTAAATGATCGGATTCTATTCGTTCCGACACAAACAAATAACATGAATCACAAAAAGTGGAGAAAAAATCTTTAGATACGAGAAAATAATCATTAACGCGCTACTGCTGTCTGAAACGTATGTATAGCAACCATGGCGGTCGCCCTGACATACACCATTCAAAATGTACAAATCAAAAGCAACGCAAAGATTTAACAATAACTTACCGTAGTTATTCAACACTTATCATATAGAACATCGAACTGTGCAAGGTGGCTGGCTTTTTGTTTGCAAACAGGAATCGAAAACATCAGCAGACAAGTCAGGAGAAAAATTTGCCGTCCTGCTGTTCAGATCGCCACACACTACTACATCAACGTCACCAAGTGAGCACAAGCAGTCAGCCAAAACATTCTTCCAACATGGAAATACCATTATCAACAATAAAAGAATTATAAAAGGAGAACCTTCAGGCTGAATATACATACAAACAAAGCAATATTTTTCAGTGTACCCAAAAACGATTTTTCAATTAAAAAGACGCACACGTTAGAGCTATCAACTTCTACATATGATATGAAGGGAACCAATTCTTGTTTTATCAAACAAACGAGTCCTCCAGATCGTCTCCCTGATGACAGAGTTTTACAGCAGGTTTAATAAAGGCTTTATACCCAACAAACATGTCCATGCTAAGTGTTTCAACGAACGTTTCTCCAAAGCATATAAAATCAAAACCACAGGCATAAGAAATAAATGCATTGTCAAAAATCTTTGAGGGTAAACATTCACATTCCAACAAAGAGCTTGAATACTTTATTATGGCATACAGGCGCATCCAGATCCCGGTTGTCAATATAAATATGATCACTTTTCAAGTGCACCGTTTTCCATACATGCATTAATTTCGCTTCTACATCATCATATTTGGAAAAATCATCATTCAAACGGCTGGAAAAATCATCATTCAAACGGCTATCATTGAAACTGTCATACGAATTCAAGCGTGTACCAGTGCCATCGCTCACACCGTCCACAACACTGTCGTCAAAAACACGTGCAAAGCGGCTACTGCCACGCGTGACAGGATCCGGAGCGGCCAGTCTTTCCACCGGTGTCAAGTTATCTTTTCTCCTCTTGAATTAACACCTTTATCATCGCAAGAGGACGGCCAAAACCCTATTTCAACTCTTTTAGCTGACCAGAAGCATCAAGCCCGAACCTCTTGCCATCAACAAGGAGATGGTCAAAGACCATCGCAGCTCTCTTACCACTGTTCCTTGCGTCTTTCAGATGTGGAGTGAGCTTACGTCTTATTTCACGGACCCTACTTGTAAAGTCTTCGCCGACAAAGACATTGGTTCCTTTCAACTTAGTCTTAGCTTTCAAATGTGTACTTTGTCCTTATATGAGGAACATCTGGCAATGATGGGGGAGTCATGCTTTGCATTCAAACGATGCGCTCTATCAAACTCGACCCATTCACGCCCAGTTTCTTAGCAGTCAAGTCCTTCAACATTCGTTCGCAGTCATCACTATTCTCATTCTCACTTCTGCTCACTCCATAAAACAATAATTATTACGTTTCGAGCGTCCTTCGAGGTCATCTGTCTTCTTTTCTAGAAACTCAAGTCTGTCACCAAGTTCAGAGTTCACTCTCTGCAGATCATTGTTCTGAGAACGTAATTCCGCCACTTCCTCCCTGAGACCCTTCACTTCATTCTGCAACGCAGCATACTGTTCACCAAGGGTCTTCACATCCATTTTAACGTCATCCAACTTACTGTCCATGGCCTTGCTGGTCCTGTCCATCTCCAGAAGCTTGGGCATGATGTCGGCCATGGTGGGTTCGGCGCTCGTTGGTCTGGATGCAGGAGAGTCAGCAGCGGAGGCAGCGCTCCTGTCCGCACTGGCACTGCGCGTAGCGTAACGAGCGGGTCTGCTTCACGTTGTCTGCCTTCACCGCTGGTGTAGGTCCGGGATTCTGCTCCACGTTCCACACTGCAATAACAGTCCGCCCAAAACACAGACGAGGAGCAAACCCGCCCAGACACCGTCACTCGGTCGACGAAGCGTCAAAATGGAAATCTTCATCTTTGCTTTTTGCACAGCTCTCTTCAACTAAAACTGAAGAAATATACCCAAAGAAGCAGCCACATCTTGATCTGAAAGACAGTGCATCCAACGGCATGGTTCAGTTACTACGTGCATGCACAATCGCAATCTCCAACACGTTCGGAAACCGTCACTAACAGGGATAAACGTAGAGAGACTGACAAGCTGCGTCTTGCTCTACACGTCGTCGAGCTCACCCCGAGAGAGAGAGAGAGAGAGAGAGAGAGAGAGAGAGGATGAGAGAGAGAGAGAGACAGAGACAGAGACAGAGACAGACAGACAGACAGACAGACAGACGCGCGCACACACGCACACACACACGCACACGCACACACTCACTCACACACACACACACACACACGCGCGCGCGCGCGCGCGCACCATTACGCACATCGAACACACAGTTCATTGCCGCGCTGAATCTTAGTCTCAACTTAATTAAAGAAAAGTGTAAACATGACTGCTCAAGAACAATGATGATACTCGATCAAGAATAAGAATAATAATGAAATACTGCGTCAAACTTGACCATGACTCTCATCGGCTTCATCAAACACCACAGTAGAGTGTCCACTCTGTCACAGCAAAACAAACAGTGGAACATGTCCTGAGTTCATGCAAAGCAGCGCTAACCCGGGGAAGGTACACACAGAGACAGACACAACCAAGTGCTCAAGGAGATCGCACATGCTGTTGGTGCCCATATGGTCGCCGGCCCATATGGTCGCCGGCGACATATGGGCAGGGACTTCGGTGCCCGTACGGTCGCCAGCTGCCCATAAGGTCGCCGGCGACCGTACGGGCACTGAGTGTAGATATTTTCTGCAGTGAAATACAGACGTGAACGACTTAGTAATGTTGACTTAATTAAGTGTCTCTCTC
>CM031619.1:7286983-7294483 GCA_018398815.1 Conus ventricosus
TCGGGTGCTTGTGGAAAAACTAGACGTATTTGGGTGTTGACTCGTATGAACGATTCAGCACTGTCTACATTAGACGTTAAAAAGTACTACGCTAGGTACGAAGCACAGCTGGGTCAAAACTGGTTAGATCGTGGGCAGACAATGATTAGCCTATATGCTAAGTTAGTAAGTAAGATGGCGCCAGTTGATTCAGAAGAAGATTTAAAATATGACTTATCGCAAGATCCGGTTTTAAACAAGTCCTAGAAACTCTTGCATGTGACATGTATTACAGTTTGGGACGATGTTATGCCCATTCATCATGGGATTAATTACTTTTAATCATTAATTTTGATCAAATTAATTTAATCGCAAAAAAAAAAAAAAGAGCGATCAGGAGAAGAAAGACGTCGCAGGACAATCCGCAGGAGCAAGTGAATGTACCGCAAGTGAATGTACCACAAGTGATTGTACCACAAGTGAATGTACCACAAGTGAGTAATGTTACTAAGTTTTAAAAGTCCTGGACGTGTTGCGGCTGGCCATAGACTAGCTGATTGAACCGACTGCAAAAGCAAACCAATCAGCAAACAAAATTGTTAGATAGTAATACAACAGCATCCCCAACAACAACAACAACAACACCAACAACAGCACAATTAACAACAACAACACAATCGCAATCAAACAATAAGATGTATTATTATTATGTATTGGGAGCTGCTGTTGTGTGGTGTTTTTTAGCATACAAATACCTAACACCATACCTAACAACAAAGTCACAAGCCCCCACGTAAAAGAAAGAAGAACCAACTTCTGCAAAAAAAAGTGCAACTTCCTGCAGTAGACCCATTTTCCATGGAATAGTTTTTAAGAACTAGATAAAGTACAAGTTAAGAACTAGATAAGTACAAGTTAAGTTAGTTATAGAAAGTACTTTTTAAGTTAAGTGCAAGTAAATTACAAGTAAAGTACAAAAAATAAGTTCTTTTTTTAAGTACTAGTTAAGTTCTTAAATAAGTACTAGTTAGGTTCTTAAGTTAAGTTCTTGTTATGTTCTTAAGTAAGTTCTTTTTAGGTTCTTAAGTTAAGTACAAGCCAAGTCAGTCAAGTTAATCTTTTAAAGTTCTCCAATGTCCTACAGCATATGAAAACTCGGGATTGACGTAAGTTCTCTTGATATTGTTAGAGACTAGTGATTTCTTGTTAACAGCAGTTGTGTTTACTTGATGAAGAGTAGAGCGCAGATTAACATTTGTGTGATAAAATACTTTGTTTTCAAAGAGAGCTTGCTTGTAGTTGTCGTGAGTTATATTTTTTTGACAACTTCTTTACTTATGCCTTTAGCCTTCTTCATTACAGAAGTCTGACTAGCAACGCTGTACCTCTTCGACGCCAAACCAACATATTCTTTTATAACTGTCCCATTAAGTCATCCTTCATCTTTCCAATTACTTTCTTGTTCACAGTTGAATGTAAAGGACTGTCTTTTGGATAGTCGCATGTGTTGTACCACCCATCAGTTCCTTTAGCTACTTCTGTTTCTAAATCTTTGTAAAAGTCTTCAGTTGGGACGTCTAGAATAAAAGAGTCAGTGTCTGTGTAAAGGACTCTTGCTTCTGGGTACAGTGGTTTAAAGTAGTCATACAGAAATTCTAACATCAATAACTTTGACAACTCTAATACAGTAAAGCCGATAAACACCGGCTTGTCCAACTTAACATCCTTTTTCTTCATCATAATGCCAACCAAGCTGTCGTTAAATCTTCAAAGTCTTGATAGTTAGGTTTAGAGGCAAACAAAATTGCTTGGTTTTCTTTTGTAACTAATTTCACATCTTTGCGTTTGTGTGGATTTTCCATAGTTTTGCCAAAAACAGCTGTTGTTCATTAACTTGAAAAAGTCTTTTTCGAAGCGTCAGTGGCTGGGTTTTCTTAAGAATCAGTATTCTTTTTGATGTATGGCCTCATAAAGGGCTCTTGGCCACAGTAATTATTCTGTGAAAAAAGCTCTTAGTTTCAGCCCGTGTCAAAGTAAAACTGTAGGAGTCTGTAATGACACACATACTTAGTTTTGTGGCGAAGATTTGGGAACAAGTTTAGGCGGTTCGATAGGACTCATCTTTAATCTTCTGCAGCTAGGGGTAATCGTTGTGGAGATCGTGTAATTCTTAGGATATTCTAAGTCACTTCCAAGATTAGTCCTGCTAATTATCGGGTGAAGCTGTGAAAACCCATACCTAACACAGTATTAACATCATGGGCCCTTTTAAATCATTTTAAAGTTTCTCAGTGGGAGCGGTTGTCCATGGCCCACCCATACTATTGTTAGCGTCTAAGTACATTAGTTTAGTTGGTGGGTTAAGTTGGGTCAAATCATCTAAAATATTTGTTGTTAGCTTTGGCAGTAAGGATGTGAGGCCAGCTAATACCTCCCCTTAAAACCGTCTTCAATCATCTGAAGGTGGGTAAAATCAGAAATTAAGTCAATCTGAATGTTTGTAGACTTTTAAGAATGCATCCCAAGAAAGGCCAGGCGCAGAGGATGTAATGCGATGAGTCTAGACAGTAATGTTTCATGCATGTAGATCGTAATTCTGAAAGACGTCGCCAATAAAACACCGTCAGCCATCAAGAAATGATCATGATAATCCCCCATGTTTCACAGTGTAATTCTGTCCAGGCTTTCCGAGCGTATTCATATTCAGAGTCAGTTAGTCTTTGCCTCTAAGACTAAAAAGGAAAGCGCCTTTAGGAGGAAGTGAGTTTTCGTCAACCTGTCCCGAGTTCATTATTCATAAGGATAGACACCTTTACGCACTAAAGATGGGTCAAAGTATTGTTTAGTTTTTGGGAAAAAGTTTGTAGCGATCCTGCTAACTTATCTAAACAGCCATCAGATGTTGAGCAGAGTCTAAAAGGATAAACAATCAAGAGTAAAAGTCATGTACTTTTCTGAAGTTTGGGTGCAATGCAGGTAACCCTCTTATATTCAGAAGCCCACTGCTTGCATGATAAAATGAGAATGTAACCTTGTAAGTTATGAAAGAAGATAGGCAGTTTCCATTTTTTGGGTAAACCTTAAGTTGAAGATTACAATTGTTGTGCGCGGGCTCCTCTGAATTTGCAGTAATGGGGATCGTGGTCTTTACTGTAACGTCTTACTGTTAGGCGTAGCTCTAAGCCGCAAATCCAGCAGTGTGTAGATGAGTCATAGCGTTCTTGGTCTTCAGGAGTCATAACAATGTCTGAAAGATTTAGTTGGTTGGAGTAGTAATTACGAAGTTGTTCATCTGCTCTAAAAATCTACTAGCTGCGTTGGGACCTCTGTAAATCTTTTGGGCGTGTGTGTTGCCCCGTCGACCAACAACAATAAACGCATAAAGAACAATCGAGGGGGGTTTAATAAGGTTGTTTTTTGTTCTTGCTGTTGTGGACCATAGTACTGCAGCAAGAGCGATTCAAAGTCAGCATAAACCACGTATGGGCTCATTTGCATTTTGTGTAATTTTTAAAATAACTTTAGACCCTGGTTAGGCTGAGGAGTTCAGTTTCACAGTCTACAAAACTTTAAAATGAGTTCTATGACTGGCAGCTGCTTCTATAGTTGGGATTCTAACCAAACACCTTCTACAAAGCCCTTTTTTAAAAATTTGTCTTTTGTAGTATAAGCCATAAGTCGGCTTATTGTTCTGATTATACATAATGACTCTTTGTACTATCTTTAAACAGTATCACGTTACATCTTGTTAAGTGGTTCGCCTAAAGTAGGAGCTTTGGAGAAATCCTTAGAGGCACTAGATTGTCTACTACAGACCAGTGTTACGTTTACAGTGATTGGTTTGTTTTGCTCTTCAAACGGGAGTTTATACTTTCTATACTTACGGGAAAGGTTATGTTATTAATGTTTAGTTCTTGCTTATATGCTTCAAAATTTGGAAACTCTGTTTCCCAATGATTTTTTAACAGGATGTAGATGCGCTAAAACACACCACATAAAACACATGTTTGTCAGAATTATGTATGTTTAAGACTGCCCATTTTAACTCTAACTTTTTTGGGAAGGGAAGGTAAGAATTGCCAACTTTTAGGATAGAACTTGTTTGCCTCATCTGATTTCAAAGGACTGTCCCTTCAGACCAGCCAGAACCCCTTAACTTTTGCCTCCTCACTTGCATGGTTAAACTGTGTAAGCATGTAATCAGCCCATTAGAGTTAAAGTCGTGATAGCGATTACTTTCTTTCGCCTTGTTGAAACCCAACCGCGCATGTTACATCATCAGGCGTTATAATCAATCAGAACAGCCAACAAACACTTTTACTGGCGGTTCGCGTTGAAGAGACTCTGGAATTTTGAGATAGCATGTGCTACGCTTTCATGAACGTTTGTAGGATAAAAGATGTCCATGTCTACTTCACTAAACTATTGCTTAATTTTTTGTCACTGCTAATATTTCTTCCATCGTAATAGTTTTCCATCCTCGAATTTACTTGTGGTCGTCATTTTAAAGCCACAATATTTACGTAAATTAAAAAAATAAATGATATAAAAGTAAGTAAAACAGGCTTTTATTTTTTCGCCCAAGCATTCAACACTTCAAGACACGTTTAAACCTTACAATAACACCCGCTAATATTTTAGCTTTTTCTGAATCACTACAGTTAATGTTCATCACTTTGATTGCTTCTTTAAATTGTTCTATGATCTTTTTAATTATTGTTTACATCATTCTCAAAACCAAATTCACTAAAATCAATGTTTAAATACTTTCATTGTTTCGTCCAAAAAAGTTCATTACAATTCTTTAAATCAGATTCACTGAGTTCGACAGCCATTTTTAAATCTAAAATAAAAAAAAAATAATTGTAAATATAAATCAGCTATTATTCATAGTCTTTTCTAATCGTAAAACATGATCTTCATTAAAGTGAATAGCTACTCCTTCAGGGTGGGTAGAAACAGTCAGATTAAACATCTTCAGGAGCCATATTATCAACTAAAATGGGAAAAACTTTATAACTGGTTGAGGCCAAGAATCTGGTATTTTCTGATGGCCTGCTTCACGTTTCTCGCATATTTAAGCACTCAAAAAATCAGTAATTAATTCTTCAAACCTGCTCTTTAACTCTTCTATATCACCCTCTCTCTCCCAATCCAACTCGTAAAGTATATTAATAAGCTTTTGTAGCTACTTCGGCCTTCATTTTTTTTAACCAGAATAAAAACGACAATTAAAAAATAAGTAAGCTGCAGCATCTCTCTCCCCCCTCATTTACTCCCACTCTCTCTCTGTCTCTGTTGTCTGTCTGTCTGTCTGTTTCCGTCTTTGTCTGTCGTCTGTCTCCCCCCATCCCTCCCCCCTCTCTCATTCACACACACACACACACCCGCACAATACACACGCACATACACACGCATGTCAAGGGAAACAAACCCCTAGACGTTTTGTAACTTGGAAATAGGAGTTGTCTCCCGTGTTAACGTTTTTCATCAAAACGAGCGGAGTCTCCGGCTTAACGATAGTTTTTTCCCGAACCACACAAAACACACACACACGCACAACCCACACACACACCACACACCATGCACGCACACATTTCACAGAGAGAGAGAGAGCACACAGCATAACACACACACACACACGGTAACGAGCACTGCCTATTGACGTTTTGGCAGTAAGGTCTATTTTGAGCTCTGGGTTTTCCCCCCTTTCTGACAATGTTTGTAGAGTATTGATTTTCTGCCTTCCTTTTTCACACACGCGCAAGTATAATCATTAACAATCAAAATAAGCAAAACAATGATAATGATAATGAAAGTGATTTATCTCCCTTTAATTATGCATAAAAGTAATTTTTTCCCTGAAAAAATTATCTATTTATAGATCAGTGAGAGAAAATTGATTATTAAAAGTTGTGTTTTTGTGTTTAATTTGCTAACTTTTAAAACGAATATTTGTACAAAGTAGCTACTAAAAAGTACTTTAAAGCACAGTTGTTGTTTAACCTTTAAACTATTCTGCTGAATAAAAAACAATTTTAATAAACAGCCTCAATTATGCATAAACACCATAAAATTATAAAGCTTTCAGTTTGCACAGTAATATATTAATCCAAAAAGTGTAAAGTCGGGAATATGGCTGCAGTGGTTTGGTACTTGTTTGCGTGGGTTTTTTGAAAAATCTAAATTTGGGCCCCCTTCTCTGCCCTCTAGTGACTCTTCCCATTTTCGCGTTTCGTCTGGGTCACTGGCGCGGCTATAAACGCCCGCAAACCACAAATGTGTTGTGTTGTCTGGGTCACTGGCGCGGCAATAAACGTCCGTAAACCACAATGGGGTTGTGTGTTTGTGTGTCCTAGGGAAAAAGTCACTGAAAAGGGGGGGTGGGGAGAATTGCCCCAAATTAGACAAAATGAAGTAGGCAACCAAGTATAAGAAAAACCACTATTAGAGGCATATTCCCAAAACCCTTACATCTGGCCCCATTATCTGTGATCCTTGGGGCCCTAGGGCGCCATAGGGTCTCAAGTTACCCAGGGGTGATCAGTAATGTGGCCAGATGCGAAGAGTTTTTCACTTTTTTATTTAATGATTTTATTGGAGAGAATGTAAATATCTTTGTTCACGATCACCAAATCCTATTGTGCACGGAAACCCCCGTTTTAAATGTGCTAATTACGTCAATTTTAGAGGTTTTGAGGTGCTAATTTTTTAGAAATAGGTGTTAACATAGATATTTACATTCTCTCGTGGTCTGTCTTGCATGGGGTATATACAAGTCCACTCACGCTTCACGCTTCATGACTCACAGAGAGAATGTGACACTGCCCTTTTTTTTCTCTTTTTCGATGCGTGAGGTTCAAGTTCCTGGCTACCCTTGGCCAGTTCAGTATGGATGACTACTACTTCTGCGTACGCAGGCTGATACTCCTGCAGACACTCCCTGTATAGACAGCAAGGATTAATCCCATCTACCCAACGAAGGGAGTGGAGTTTTGTGGGCGTGACCGTTTCTTTTTTAATCCCGCCATTAAGGCAGCCATACCCCATCTTCGGGGAAGATGCATGCTATGTTTAAACGTGCGCTCAAAGGTATCTTTTGATCGATTGATCGATCTGTTCTTGTCATTCATAGCACGGTCAACCAACAGGCAGGTAGCAGCCTCATCTCAGGGCGTGTAGTACACATGAACAGATTAATATCAAGTTTTGTCATGTCAGCGACACAAAATTGGATACAACTTGTCTTGTCCATGCGTGAGTAGCGAGACATGAGCTCCAGTGGCCCAGAGCATGAAATGTGAGACGAAGAAGAGGCGAAATCGAGAGCGAGAGAGAGAGAGAGAGAGAGAGAGAGAGAGAGAGAGAGAGAGAGACAGAGACAGAGACAGAGAGACAGAGACAGAGACAAAGACACACAGAGAGACAGACAGACGGACAGACAGACAGACGGGCAGGGTGAGGTGGAAGAGAGGGGGGGGGGGGGGGTGGTAGGGGAGAAGGAAGACAGTCCTCCTCCCC
>CM031619.1:7306983-7309483 GCA_018398815.1 Conus ventricosus
GCCCCGTTACATGCGTCGAACTATAGGAACAATAATACATTATTGGGAGCCGGAATAGCTAAGCTGGTAGAGCGCCGGACTCGTCATCTTGGTGATGCTGGGGTTGCGGGTTCGAATCTCCGCCGGGCCGTTTCTGGTACTTGGGGATTTTTCCCTCGGAGTTAACATTGGTTCTGACTCCATTTCCCATACAGTCCTTCGAATGAGACTATAAACCGAGGTTCCGTGTGTGAACGCACGCATAACATCTTGCACACACGTCAAATCCCATCACCGCCGGGCCGTGGAGTGTGGATTGTAAAGCGCTTAGAGCTTGGTCTCTAGCCGAGAATAGGCGCTAATATAGTATTCATTATTATTAGGTTAAACACCCATCTCCTAATATGGGTCGAATCTAGGAACATTAGAAATTACCATGGTAAATACCCACCGACAAATAGGGGTCGAACTATAGGAACAGTATACATTACCATCTTAAACATTCATCTCCTAATATGGGTCGAACGCTATAAACAGTGTACATTACCAAGTTTAACACCCACCTCCTAATATGGGACGAACAATATGAACAGTATACATTACCATGTTAAACACACACCTACTAATTTGAATCGAACTATAAGAACAGTACACATTACTAAGTTAAACACCCACCCCTAATTTGGGTCGAACAATATGAACCGGGTACATTACCACGCTAAACAACTACCTCCTAACATGGGTCGAACTATACAGATGCAGTATAAAGCCAGGTTAAACACCCATCCCTTGGTATGGGTCCAACTAGACCAAAAGGGTATATTATTATTGTTATTATTATTATTATTATTATTATTATTATTATTATTATTGTTATGAATACTTATATAGCGCCTATCCTCGGCTAGAGACCAAGCTCTAAGCGCTTTACAATCCACACTCGTTTACACAACGGCTGCCTACCTGGGTAGTGCCGACTGAAGAGCTGCCAGCTGGCGCTTCATTCAGTCGTTTCCCGTGTCATCCAGTCAATATCGTTCACTCATTTTCCTTACTTTCCTTCATTCTTTCCATTTCTCACGCAGGGTGCATGCTATGTGTAACGTGTCATCCATACCAACGGCCAAACTGGCCTTCTCTTCCGAAAGTTGGTCACGGGATTTTACGTGTGTGCAAGATGTTATGGGTGAATTTCGGTTTATAGTAAACATTCGAAGGGCTAATTGTCAGTTAAATACCCACCCCCAAAATGGGTCGACCCACACGAAAAGAGTAGATTGCCATGTAATAGTTCCCCTAATTCCCTCACCTCCTACGCTCTACCCACGCACTAACGGGTAGACTTCTTTCGACAGGACACGCTATTAGGTCAAACACCCTGTCCTTGACTTTGCCAAGGTACTTTGCCATGTGTAAACAACTGTCCTCTACTCTGGGTTTGTCCATGAAAGAGGGGAACCTAATCAACCAACCACATACACACACAGACACACACACGCACGCACGCACGCACGCACGCACGCACGCCACACACACACACCACACACACACACACACGTACACACACACACACACACACACACAAAATCGGGACAAAAAACACACAACAACAACACACACCCCAAAACCAACACACACAAAACAAAACGGGAATGACTAAAAACCCTCGCGCGCCTGTCCCGCTTTTCAACACACGTGCCCCACGCGCAAAAACCCCCCAACATGCCATACACGGACACTCACCCCACATTGTGCACACATTAACGCACGAGCGCACCAACCCACACACTCACCCCAAACCACACAAAACCACACACACACACACCACACACACAAACACAAACACACACACATACAAAACCAAAACACTCTCCCCTCTCTCTTTTTCTTTTCTCTCTTCTCTTCCTCCTCCCCTCTATCCCCTCCGCCCCCTCACCCACACACCCACACACACACCCCACCCCACACACACACACACAAAACCACACACTCACCTCACAAAACACAACACACACACACACACACGCACACCCCACTTTTTTGGGGGCCCCGGGAAAGGTGAGGAGAGGGGGGGGGGGAAAAGGGGAGAAACAAAGCATATTTAAAATTTACCTGCCACGTAGCATACACAGATAATAGAGTATTTAAAAGCGAGAAAGTCGGGCCCCAGAGAGGGGGGGGAAAAGGGGAGAGAAGGGAAAAGGGGGAATGAAAATGGGAGCCCCAGGAAAAGGGGAGGACCGGGAGGCCGGCAAAGGGGGAAAACAGAAAAGAGGGGAAGGAAAAAAGAACGGAGGCGGCGGGGAGGGGAAAAGAAGAAGGGGGGGAATCGGGGGGGGAAAAGGGGAAAGGGAAAAATTTAAAAAAAGAAGGAGAGGAAAAACCCCGAAAAGGGGGGAGGGAGAGGAAAAGGGGAACCGAGGGGAGAAGAAGGAAGGGAAAGAGTGAAGAGAAGGAGAATGAGGGGGGGAGGGAGAGAAAAGAAAAGGGGGAAAAGGGGAGAGGAAAAAAAAAAAGAGGA
>CM031619.1:7316983-7324483 GCA_018398815.1 Conus ventricosus
GACTGATAGTGAGTGATAAACAATCAGTGTCTGTCGTTATCATCCGAACTCTGTGTGTGTGTGGTGTGTGTGTGTGTGTGTGTGTGTGTGTGTGTGTGTGTGTGTGTGTGTGTGTGTGGTGGTGTGTGTTTGAGAGGTGGAGGGGGGGACAGAAATACAGAAACAGCCAGAGAGAGAGAGAGAGAGAGAGAGAGAGAGAGAGAGAGAGAGAGAGAGAGAGGGTGTGTGTGTGTGTGTGTGTGTGTGTGTGTGTGTGTGTGTGTGTGGTGTGTGTGTGTGTGTGTGTGGTGTGTGTGTGTGTGTGTGGTGTGCCCGCGCGTGTGTGTGTGCATGTGTGTGTGTGTGTGTGTGTGTGTGTGTGTGTGTGTGTGTGTGTGTGTGTGTGTGTGTGTGTGTGCTAGAGAGAGAGAGAGAGAGAGAGAGAGAGAGAGAGAGAGAGAGAGAGAAGAGAGAAAGAGAGAAGGGTGGGTTGTCTGCTTGTGCGTCTCTCTCTCTCTCTCTCTCTCTCTCTCTCTCTCTCTCTCTCTCTCTCTCTCTCTCTCTCTCATTGTGCGCGCGCGCGCGCGCGCGTGTGTGTATCGGTAAATGGGGTGAGAAAGGTGTGTTATCTTCTTATCTAAGCAGAGGCAGGTCCTGTTTCGACCAGTTCCAATCATCAGTAGGCTACAGTCAGACTGTCAGCTACAGACAGACTGTCAGCTACAGACAGACTGTCATCCCAACAACAGTTGGCTACAACCCAACCAGCCCAGCGCAGCCTCTATTCCTTCGGCAAGGCATGTGTTCAGGCGCGACAACTCTCACTTCCACCAACCCAGTTATTTACACACACCACTGACAAGCCACACAAGTTGTAGTAGTAAGTAGCGGAGGGTAGATGGGGGGGAAAGGGAGGGGGGGGGGTATGCGGTGGAGGGAGGAAGGAGGAGGGTTTGGTGGGGGAGGAGAGGGAAGGGAAGGAAAGGGGATGGGGGTTGCGGGGAGGGGGCGCGACATAGCTAATAATAGTCGTCCGCTTCAATACTCAATACTGAGTATTTGTTGCCCAAGTCACCCCCCCCCCCCCCCCTCTCCAACCCTGACTGTGAACTCAATCGTTCCAGTGACTGATCCTCTGCAGGTTTTTTTGATTACTCTCACGCTATCGGCGTATATTGCGCAAGTCACATTCCCTTTAAAAAATAAAAAAAAAGGCAATAAAAATGAACGTATGACAGAAAGAATGAATGACTTAAAAGAAAGAAAGGAAGAAAAAAAAGGAAGGAAGAAACAAGAAAGAAAGAATTAAGGAAGGAGGGAGAAAAAAAAGAAGAATAAATGAAGGAAGGAAGGACGGAAGAAAGAAAGAAGATTGGATGGAGGACAGACACAGGAGGGGGGGGGGGGGGGGGGGGAAGGAAGGAAAAAAGAAAGAAAAGGACTGCAGTTTATCAATAATGGCACAATCAAACTTGTGTCAGTGTCAGTGTCACTCTCTCTCTCTCTCTCTCTCTCTCTCTCTCTCTCTCTCTCTCTCTCTCTCTCTCTCTCTCCTCTCCCCTCTCTCTCTCTCACACCACAACACACACACACACACACACACACACACACACACACACACACACACACAACACACACACACACCACACACACACGCACGCACGCACGCACACACACACACGCGCAGAGAGAGAGAGGAGAGAGTATGCGTGTGCATGTGTGTGCGTGCGTGCGTGCGCGCGCGCGCGTGTGTGTGTGTGTGTGTGTGTGTGTGTGTGTGTGTGTGTGTGTGTGTGTGTGTGTGTGTGTGGTTTGCGGGGGTGGTGACGGTAGGTGGGAGGGGAGAGGTGTTTTCACGAAAATATGCGACTACCGTTTTTACGGGAAAACAAATTGCAGCAAATTCCCATTTCCATTACGAAAATTACTGTCTTCCCGAGAAAAATACTGTGTCCGCGAAAAAAAAATTGATCTGTTGAAAATTTATTTTAAAGAAAACAGCGACAGCAACAAACGAACAATCAATAGCCAGAATTTTTCGTAACTGAAACAAGAGGTTGGAGAAGAGATCAGCCAAGTTAGAAAATCGTGAAGTATGAAGTTTTTGTTCAGAGACAAAAACAGCCTCCCTCCTCCTATATATCAATTAACAACTGGGTGCCGTCTCTACCAATAGGTCCGTTGTCTTTTTTTTTGTATTGTACATTCTTTGTTCCCTTTGTTCAACGGCCCAGTCAGTCTGCTTTTGGCTCTCCTTTCAATTTCCGCCTGCAGTCTCTCCACTTTGAAACTAACGGCTATCAGAAATGAAATGAGGCAGGGAACAGTAAACGATAAACAGTAAACAAGTGGGGTATTTATTGCGTGGCTCCGAGGAATACAAATATATCTGCCTTCAAAGGGATTGCGATGGTTCCCTTATGCAGCTAGTGAAGATTTTTTTCATATCTGTAATATATTTTCCTTAATTTCATGTTCCCAGTTTCTCCTCTTCAAATTCCCCCCCCCCCCCCTCTCCCCCCCCCCCCCCCCCCCCCCCCCCCCCCCCCCCCCCCCCCCCCCCCCTCCCCCCCCCCCCCCCCCCCCCCCCCCCCCCCCCCCCCCCCCCCTCCCCCCCCCCACCCCCTCAAACAGTCATTGTGCCTCCTGTTTTTTCCCCAACTATTGATGTTCATCTATGATTTTTCTGACTGTTATTCAGTTTTAAACGTAGCCAGTCTGATAAAGTTACTCTGTGTTATTTTTCTTATGGGAGCAAAAAACCCCACTTATAAATTTCTGTTATGTTAAACGGACATAATACTATTGTATTGTATACGGCTCGAAGATCATTACTGTTTTCGGTAAAGGCATGTTTTTTATGTTGGGTGAAGCAGTATTTATGACGTTGGAAATAATTATTTTCTCCTATTTTTTTCTTTTTTTGACGCTGTTATGACGTTCTTGAGTAAGAAGAAAGAAAGAAAGAAAGAAAAAAGAAAGAAGGAAAGAAAGGAAGAAAGAAAGAAGAAAGAACAGAAAGAAAGGAAGAAGGAAGTATGATGGAAGAAGAAAGAAAAAGAAAGAAAAAAAAAAGAAAAAGAAGAAAGAAAAAAAAAGAAAGAAGGAGAAACAGATTTGTAATCTTATCACACCGTGGATATGCCCAGGGGCAGCTATTTTTAACTTTGCAACCTGTTCTTCCGTAGTAAATTTCACATAATATGCAACGATAGCAGTTCACGTGCTTGTGAGTCATCGTTCCTTGGGTTCGTGCCATTGACTTAGGATTATCTGGCTTTGTTGTTTACGCGTTTCCGTGACTCATGATTACCTCCCTTTTCAGGGTCATCATATGTTATACCTCAACAATATTTTGACTGAGAAACAACAGTTTCTTCAAACCATTTCATATGAGTTGGGGGTGGGGGGGGGGAAGGGGGGAAAACGGGGGGGGGGGGGGCAGGGGGCGAGGGAGGTGGAGGGATTGAGGGGAGGAAGTAAATATTACTGCTTTTCAGGGAGGGGGGGGGGGGGGGGGGGGGGGGGGGGGTAGCGGTTGAGGACTATTTCAACCGAAATTTAAGGTTACTCTTTTTACGGGGAAAAAGTTAAGTTGCTACAAAATACCGTTTTCATAAAAGAAATTACTGTCTTCCTGAAAAAGATACTGTTTTCACGAAGAACATTACTTTTTTTTTTTTTTTAAATGTTTCAAAGAACATAATATTACTGTGTTCATAAAGAAAGTTGTGTTCATGAATTTCTAAAATGAACACGAGAATTGCTATCTTCCTGAAGGAAATGACTTTTCACGGAGAAATTTAACTCTTTCACGAAGAAAGATCACTGTTTTTACGAGCAAAATTACTGTATTCATATTGTTTTCATAATGAAAATGATTGTTAAGACAAAGCAATTACCCATCGAAAATAACGATTTCAGGGGGAAGTTTTTGCGTTCCCCACCAGAAAACTGTTGTTTTCACGGAGGTAACTGACTTATTCAAAAGAAAAATGACTGTGTTCACGAAGAAAATGGTGTCTTTACGATACAAATCACTGTCCTTCACGAAGATAATGATTGTTTATGAAGAAAATAACTGTATTCACAAGTGAAATTAATATCATAAGGACAATTACTGAGTCCACGAACGAAAGACTGATTTCATGATGAAACATTTACCGTGTTCACAAAGAAAATTACCATGTTCACAACAATATTACTGTTTTCATGAAGAAAATTGACAGTCTTCACGAGGAATTTTTTTTAATACAAAAAAAACCTGTTAACTCATATATTCCAGAATTTTTTTTTATTTTATTTTATTTTTTTGTTGCTTTTCTACCCTTCACTGGCTGCTTTGAGGGGCTCTTGGATTCCGTTTTTTTGAACCCGTGGTAGTGAGAATACCACAAAATTATATAGACTGTGGTATATATCTCCATTGGATGCCAAGGGAGCACAGACTCGATCAGCCGTGCCTCCCTGACGAATCCGACCCGGCGGACAAAAAAAACTTCGGAGCAGGCGATATGAATGATTCTGTCTTCAAGATGGGTTACTATGGTCCCCGTATGCTGCCAGTGAAGAATCTTATCATTATCATTCATAATGTATTTCCTCATTCTTCCTTCTCATTTTCTTCTTCTCCTCCCTACCTCCCACTCCCCCCCCCCCCTTTTTTTTTTTTTAAATCTTTGCCAAGTCATTAGTATAATGACGGAGCCTGCACTTGTTTTCCCCTCACAGTTTAAAACTTTTAACTTGTTTTATTATATATTCATTACATATTTTATATGCATATACATACATCTGTATATATGTATGTATGTATGCATAGATAGATAGATAGATAATTAGATGTGTGTGTGTGTGTGTGTGTGTGTGTGTGTGTGTGTGTGTGTGTGTGTGTGTGTGTGTGTGTGTGTGTGCGTGTGTGTGTGCGCGCGCGCGCGCGTGCGCGAGCGTGCGTGTGCGTGCGTGTGTGCGTGTGTGTGTGTAGCTCTCCATAGGATTAGTATCAAAGAAAGACAGCATTGGCATTAATATATTTCAAGCGTGCGATACCCATCGAATCCCAACACACTGACAGACCAGGGTTTTTTTTTTTGTTTTGTTTTGTTTTGGGGGAGGGGGGGGGGGGTCTTTATTTTAAAGTCTGCATGAGCGCGGGAGCTGTGTGGTTTGTTTTCGTTTTTTTTTTTTTTTTTAACCGTGTCGTCCTATGCGAACGCTAGGCCTAAACAGAGAGCGTGTCTGAGGCAGGTAGAAAGGTAGCCTACAAAGCTTCAGCGAAGATGTCGGTGGAGGTCAACTGACTATAAGCGGTACGCTATCTCTTCTCTCTGTCAATAACCTGCTATCGGTGGTTACTCAAATCCATGGCGGTGGCCCCACTGACAACAATACGGTGACCCTCTACTTTTTTTTTTTTTTTTTTTTTTTTTTTTTTTTTTTTTTGCTGTCCCAACCTCTGCGCCACCTCAGAGGCAGTGCACCCACACCGCTCATTCCGACACCCCGTCCACAGCCATAGCCCGGCCGGCCCCGCCGCAGCCCCAGCACCAGCAATCCACAGGGAGCAGTCAATGTCAAGTCGTCAAGAGGCAACCCACCGGAGGAGACACTGCACTGCTGCCGAGTCACTTCGGTGGTGTTCGGTGGCGCCTGTTCTGATCTAACATACGCAGGACACCACCTACTAAGCCCCCTACTGACGACAATAATTGCTTAGTCGCGGAGCCGGCGTGAGTGAGCTCTCCCTCCGGAGGGCGCCACACGTCCGTCCAACGACAGCCCCCATGGACTTGCCGATACCGGTGACCCCGACGGAAGCAAACCAAGGCCACAAACGTGGAGAGGACATCGAAATTGAGGTCACCATGAGAGCAGGGCATGAAGGGCCACAGACTTTGAGACATATTTTTTTTTAAATGCTGATCAATGGGAATGAGGATGATTAAGATGATGCTACAGATTTCCATTTCGGTCTGAGACTACATGACAGGGCTGTACTCTACGCTTCCTTTCATAATATATCCCGGCGTCAACCAGGTCCGAGAGATACAGGCACCTGCAGTGTTGGTCAGGAAATTTGAGCAACACTCTCAGAAACGCATCCATTAAGTGGATGAAACTCGACTGTGTGGTCCCAGTCTTCCCAACTGAGTCTGCAGCAAACTCAACTCTGGGTAGGAGCCGGTCGGGCAGAAAAAACCCACATGACTCTGATGGGATTCGAACCCACGACCTCCCAGCCGGGAGTCCGCGACGCTAACCACTTCGCCACGGCAGCTGGTCCCTCTACTATTTTATGGTGGGACGAGTTTTGTCGCTCCTTTTGGCTTATTTTCATTCTCCCCCCCCCCCCCCCCCCCCCCCCCCCCCCCCCCCCCCCCCCCCCCCCCCCCCCACACACACCCTCCTGCCACCCGCCCCCTCCACCCACCTTTCCCCTCCACGCCACCCTCGCTGCCTGTTTTTTTTTTTTTTTTTTTTTTAAAGATTTCTTCTTTCTTCCCTCTTTTTCCTTCTTTCTCTTTTTTCTTTATTTTCTTCTGTTTTTTTTTGTTTTTCATTTCTTTTATTTCTTTTTTTTAATTGATATTTATTTTATTTATTTTTTTTTTTTTTGCGGACTTCAATCGTTGGTTTGATGATGAAAAGAATTTCTAAAAATCGAATGGATATCATCTGAGACGTGCCTGCTTTCATTTTGGTGAACCTTGTAGGAAACCTTTTTGTTGTTGTTGTTGGTTGTTGTTGTTGTGTTGAAAACTGAACAATTTTTTTTTGGGGGGGGGAGGGGGGTTTGCATCTCAAACATGGATAGCAGCTTCCAAAAGTAGTCTGGATTCTGTAACTGTTTAACACCCCTCCCAAAGAAAAAAAAAAGTAATCCTGCTACTGTCCTATAGATTGACTAAAAGGGGTCTCAGGACGGAACAGACCTCCGCCAAGGTTGAACGGATTCTGGATGCACTATCTGAGTCAGATCCTGGGTAAAAGTATTACTTTGCCGGCAAGGGAGCTAAAAAACAAAAAATAGGCACAAAGTGAAAGAGTTACTTCCCATGTTTTTTTGTTTTTTTTAAAAAATTAATCGCGAAAATACAAAATGTTACTGTTTAATGTTGAAATGTTTTACAAAAATCTTCATGTTTATTCAGTTTTGATTTTTGTTAGCCTCAAAATTGAGCAGGTTCATTTGGTTGGGTTCATTTGAATGGTTTCAATGGGTTCATTGTCAGTGTC
Organism: Conus ventricosus; assembly: GCA_018398815.1. Taxonomy (NCBI): domain Eukaryota; kingdom Metazoa; phylum Mollusca; class Gastropoda; order Neogastropoda; family Conidae; genus Conus; species Conus ventricosus. The sequence goes on from CM031619.1 coordinate 7,324,199, forward strand.
TGCTCATGTCATCAGCCGAGGTGAATACGAACGAAGATCCACTGCGAGTGTGGCATAGCAGTGGACACCAGGGGAGAGGTGGCAGTTTTCCTTTGAAGGATGCTGATGTGAGAGATCAATGTCGGGCGGCGCAGACAACCTTCCAGCCATGTGGGTGACGGCGGGTCTAGCCTGTGTCGCCGGGGGACGGCTCCTGGAGATGTAGGGCGATCGGCGAAGGAGCGCTGCCTGACTGCGACTACCGTGGCCTGGAATACCGTGCTGTTTTAAGGGGTGACAGACATG
>CM031619.1:7336983-7346983 GCA_018398815.1 Conus ventricosus
GCGTAAGAAAACAAGCAGCTTTGTATTTCCTTCACATCCACTTTGGTTTGAGCCTATGTATAACTCGAACGCGTTTTGAATGGCTCATGCTTGTCATAAACAGAATGTAAACGTGTGTAGCCAGTACTCAAGTGCTTTCTCTGGATCAGTGTAATTATAAACATTTATAAAGGGGGAATTCATGAGTTCCGTAGATAAGGTAATCTTCGTGGAAGTGGTCCCAAAAGATCTGTAAGTGATTGTTTTGTGGCAGTTTTAGGAATTTTTGATTCCACTCTTCCCACGTAATGCATATAGGAAAGTTGGTCGCTGCATTCCATTTCAGAGGCCACCATTCTCAAAAAGGACGTGTTGTGTTCAGAAAGAAAGATGTGGTCAATTAATGTTTTTGCTAGTGAATGTTACTCGGTTGCAGTCTATAATTTGGGAATAAGTTTGTGAGGTAGTCCTATCTGACCATGATGTTTGGCACTTCATTAGATCAATGTGTTGAAATCACCTAAAAGTATCAATTCTGTGGCATAAGCGATGCTGCATCCATCACAGCCGTAAACATTGTCCATACCAACCAGCATTTTCCCTGGGTTTCGCATATACAAATCATATTTGATCGGTTTTTGTTCTCTCAACTTGATTACTAACCAAACTGCTTCAATTCAAAACCTCAAGACATACAAACGTTTGGCATTTATGTTTCAATACGTAAAGTAATATGCCTGTAGATTTTGGACTCGGTGGTCTCTGCGTACAAATTGTAGCCAGAGATTAAGACAGTAGCATCGAGGGACAATATCTGAAAGTCTTGCATTCAGTGAAGCCAACAAAATGAAATGGATAGCTTTGATTGATACATATAGAGGGTACCAACTGACCTTGTTATGAATATGGTATTTATATTAAATGTTCCTAAGTAGTCCATCATCCTGTGGCCATATTAGACGATGATTGCATCAATTTGTAGCACCTAAAACAATATAGCAACTAAACAATATAGCAAGGATACACTTTGAATACAAAATCAGTGTGCCCCGATTTATGTAAAACCTTCGCCGTATGAGGCTCAGATTTATAGCAAATTCGACCCTGTACAGATCTATCACGCCAAGTGCTTTTCAAGTAGGGATTTTCCCTTAACACTGAATGTCCGTCGTGGGTCTACCATTCTTTCCGTATAGCGTTTTCCTTCACTGCTCAGACGTGCGAGTATAGCACAACGGGACGGGCGACTCGCATATCCGCGAAGCAAGCCACCAGCTGTGTGACCTACTCATGACCCGCCGGCGGAGGAAGGCACGCGCTGCCATTTGGCCCTGTCGCGTCAACTTGACAGGTGTCCGTGTTATCTTATCGCAGTCTGTTTAGCAGCACGTGTCATCAAAAACTCCCGTTATTGGTAGCACCGCTGCAATTCTTTATGACTATCCTTTTGAAGAGAGTGCAACTAGTTTTGTCTATCCTCCATTACTCCTTCTCCCTCTGTCCTGTATATCTGTTTCTCCTCTTCCTTTTCCTCTCTCTCTAGTTCCTATATCCGCATTTAATTATTGTTATTGTTGTTTTATCTTCGTACTATTTGTCTTTTTGTTTATCAACATTTCCATCCTATGATATGGCTGCATGATATATACAGTAGATTAGCAAGGACAGTTGGAAGAATAGCATGCCTAAAACCTTTATCCTATGAATAAAAACGTTGTTTTTTTTGAGTGCGAACGCAGGAATGGAGCTCGAGTTTGGCCGAGCCTGACAAGTTTTTTTCCTTCTCAATTTTTTTTTATTAGACTAGTATCTCAATCACTTTCCCCTTTGGTGATATTCATGTTAGACAATGCGACTCGATAGCTTCCAAGTAGAAAAAGAAAAAACAAAGGACACGGATTACGAAAGCAAGCTTGCTCGGATGAAATGAAACAAAAAAACGAATGTTATTTTTTCCGAACCGCAAGCGCTTTGAACTCTTCTCTACACCACAGGGCAATAAGAGGCGATGCTTCCACGTCAAGTTGATTAAATTTTATTTGTATACGAATGTCCCAGAAATAAACACTTGCTTAGTTCAGCTCCCGAGAATTAGGATCTCGCCTTCCATCAGTTGATATTTAATATCCATTTTTTTGTCCAGATTTTTAAAATTAGCCCGGCTACACACTGAAAACTCTCAAGTCTTGATTTACTGAGCTGGTAACACCCCATACTTCTGCGTCAGATATAGAGAAACGTGAGGTGTACAGTAACTTTTTTGAGCATTTGATTGCAACTTCGTTTTAAACCATCCATCAGGCTAAAATAGCATCTCTCAGTCTCTTTCATCACACAACACTGTCACGCCGAGTCACAACCTTTGCACAAACAAAACACATCTGGAGAGGGAGGGAGGGAGAGAGAGAGAGGGGGGGGGGGGGGGTGGGGGGGGGGGGGGGGGGGGGGGGGGGGGGGGGGTGGGGGGGGGGGGGGGGGGGGGTTGGGGGGGGGGGGGGAGGGGGGGGGGGGGGGGGGGGGATAGGGAGAGGGAGAGGGGGGGGGGGAGGGAGAGAGAGAGAGAGAGAGAGAGAGAGAACATAAAACCTCTTAGACCTTCTTTCCCTTTTCATTGTTTATTTACCCTCATGCATGCAGGTCTTCAACTCTTTGATATTCCAACCCCATTTGCAGAGTTTTCGGTTTACTATACTAATGCGGCCCATGGCGCATAAATTCTGAAAATAACCCATAAGAGTTCCTGTCAGGGAGTCCAAATGCGCATCGATATTATGAACCAGTGCAGCCACAGTATGTCCGTTATAGTATTGTATTCAGACAACGTTATGAACAAAAAAAGAAAGAAAAACGTTGAACTTCCTTGACTCTCCCAATACACGAGGGTTCGAGATCTCAGTTTACTGCCACCCCCCCCCCCCCCCCCCCCACAAAATAGGTGCGATTAAAAAGAAAAACAGTAGAATCCATTCAAACATGATGAAAGTAGTCAACATCACACGCGCCCACACCCACGCGATACGCCGAGCCTATCCGGTGCAAAACAAAGATTTCTTCACACAACAATAAGTACCGGAACTATGCAGACACACAAAGTTTAACAATCCACCGATGACAAAGGATAAGGAGACGGAAAGGGGATTCGGGGGGGGGGGGGGGGGGTAGTGAGGGAAGAATTATTATCAGTTGACCTCCAGTCCCATCAACATCGCACTAAAGCTACGTCAATTTTTACGCAAAACTGTCCATCTACGCAAAAAACAAACCTCTGACAATGGCCTACTAAAGTGACGTGGTGCTTAAATACAAAAGAGAGAAAATCGCTAACAACCCAATCTACATACATGATTAGAACAAAGGCTTCTCAAGCAATGGTGGGGAATCCGGAAAACGCGGCTACTATCATAGTATCAAAACTGCCGGTGCCTAATTGCTGCTCCCATCTCATTCCTTATCAACAACCAGCCGGCAGGAGAAATAAACATCTGCCTGGCAGCCCGGGCCCAGTGAACACAGGCCAGGGAGTGGAAGGGCCAGCCCATCGTTTTCTGATCTGCACCAACACGCACATCAGGCACAGCAGAATTTTCCTTCAAGAAAAGTATCTTGCGTGTTAACAATCCGTACACTATGAACGGATAGGGTGGATTTTCACCTTTAATCGATTTTTCTATTGTTTCCTTTCTAATTACATTCAAGTGTTATAGTGTGATGGATGCAAATGCCATGAGCTCTGGATTAACAGTAATTTTCATGTTGATGACACTTAAGATGAATATAATATAGCCCCAAATACGGAGAGACTGGGTGGTGCTGCACCCAGAGTCCAAACGGCGAAGGATAGTATACACCCACACAAGAACTATCTTCAATTCAATAGGATAAGGATATGAGGAAACACCAAGTGAAAACTACAATAAGTGTGATAAACAAACACACTTACACACACAAATCCAACAATGCTCAATGAAAAATGATAAAGAATATGAAAAAACACAAAATTTAAAATTCACAAAGTCACGTAGCACGCTTGTGTGGCAAGTGTCGAGCACCGAAGCTTTATCCACCCACAGGTTTCTGAGCGAGCTCACAGACAGGGTCCAATCAGACAAATAAAACTATGATATAAAAGTCTCGCTTTCTTCAAGAAATGCTAATAAATAGTTCGCAACCACTTTTTCTTCTCGTTTATCAGTAGTCGGATCGGCAGATTCGGAATTACACATTCGCCAGATGCATATAGTTCAAAACTCCCGCACTTTCCACACGAGTGTATATATATCATATAGTCAACACAACGCGTCGCACGCACGCACGCCAGCGCACGCACACACACACACACATCAACACACTCCACACACCCACACACACACACACACACACACGACACACACACTCACACATCACACACACACACACTGATTCAAGTCTAAAACTGGCCCATAGTTTGGTGGCAGTGGCATGAAGAGTGGCCACTTCCAAAAAGCAGTGGAAGCTACGAGGGAAAAGAAGGAAGGAACATAGGAGGATACACAGGCGGTGGCATCATGTGTGGTGGCTGTGGAAGGCCGAGGTGTAGGACTCTCTACTACCATGGACGAATTAGTTTCCCCCCCGCGTGGTAGTGGCCCACTGTCCGGTCGTCGGATTGGTGGGTGGGGTTTTAGAGTGGTGGAAGGGAGGGGAGGAAAAAGACCTTCCGAGTAGTGTGGGTCGGCCGAGAATGGGGAAGAGTAGGGGAGGGTTTCGTGTGAGAGGACTTGGTGATGTGTGATTGTTTGTTGGTAACATCGTGGAGTAGGTGAATGACGGGAGGAGGAACGGAACGCGATGGCAACACGGGGAAAGGAGAGACGTCCAAGTGGGGGCGAGCCTGTGGTCACTGCCCCTCTTGTGCCGATGCTGTCCTGCCTGTTTCTAGCAAACAGATTTTCAGCAAGGCGTGCTAGTCCCCTTCCGTCGTTGGGCAGAATGGCATATTTGGTACAATGCCATTCTGGGGGTGTCACCACTTCCTGTGGTGAATAACAGCAGTGTGGTTCCCCTGAAGTGCACACCCATGCCGTCCAAAACACCTGCTGCAGGTTCCCCTGTTAGCTGTGACGATGACTGAATAGAAGGTGCCGTCCTACTGGCAGGCATGATAGCAAACTAGCAGTGACGCATTGGGAAAGACCCTGCCGGCACGGGAAAAAAAGGCTTTCCACTTGTCACAGCAGATGGGGCAACTGTCTGCTGAGGCCTGGACTTGTGACACAGTCGAGGATCCCAAACATGAACTGCAGTCCAACTCACGGTAGTTGAGGGAGATCCTGGGCCACTGAGCCACTCATCACTGTGGACACGGTGTCAGGTCTGTGACACACACTTTTTGCGGCCTTCTGTTGGGGAGGTGAGGAGCGGGAGGGATCCACCACCCCTTTCACCTACATATCCCCACAGAATGTTAGTGGTGTCCTTAGTGACACGACATATGGCGGAGAGGTTGGGGGTGGTGTCCTTAGTGACCACTGACATGTGGAGAGGTTGGGGGTGGAGGTCTGCAGACTGAGGGACTCAGAACACTGCTGTGGAGTCTGCTTTGCCTGCACTGTGTCCACCGTCAGCATTGCTCTCTGTGGCATCGCATTCAGCGGGTGGGCGAAATGGGAGATGATGGTTTTGGGGTTAGGGATGATTTGGGGAGGGTGATTTGGAGGATTGCAGTCTTGGAGGGAAGTTTGGTGATTTGAGGAGCGTGGAAGAATTTTTTTGTGTGTTTTTGGGCTTGTAAGATGCAATAACTGAGTGGTGATGGCATCTATATCAATCTAAATGTGTGTCTTGCTCTTGTAGTGCGCACGAAGGGCACGGAACTCAGCTTGTAGGGATTGTGTTGTTTGTAAAAAACTGCTTTTGACACTACAGTCATCATGGCAGCAGCAACACATCTAGCATGTTTCCCTGACTTTAAAGCTTGGTCCACCGTCTTGGTCACTGGGAAACGCTTTCAGTGTCTGGGTGGTGTCGCTGCTAACTGCTTTCAGTAACAGCCGTAAAGTGGTGTTCTTGTTTGGTAGAGGGAGGGGGATGACTGAGTCAGGTGGCAGGGGTTTTCAGTGTAGGATGTGAGAGGGGTGAATTTTCAGTAGAAGTGGGGGACTGTGAAGCCTGTGCACAAACGCGCGACTGGACAGGTGACGGAAGATGCGCTCAATGAAAGGGCAGTGGAGGGAGGAATTACTGTCACTCTGGGTGAGAAGACCTGGCCTTGTCTGTGAAGGGGGCGGGGAGAGGAGGGGGGATGCTGAGATGTTGGCAGGATGGAGCGGTCAAAGGGTGGTCTGTATCTCCTTCCTCTTCACACTTCGCTTTCTAGCCCGTGAAACTGGCGATAAGCACTACAAGCGCGTGTCCCTTCTTTCACGTCCGCACCATTGCTGGCCGTCATCCACTGCACACCCCCATACAGCGCCTTCCGCGCCCGGCCGACGCTAGGCCTACTCCCATGTGTCTGGCACGCACCTGTGTGTGATGGAGCGTGGGTCGAGCAACCGCAGGCACACCTCAGAGGTGTGTACAATAGTACGCAGCCTGTCGAACTCCTCATCGACCCACTGTAGAACAATGCATTCCCATGTTTAAGAATGGTACCCCTTGAATCAGTAAATATGCATCTTAAGAATCTTGACTTTCCCTCTGATCTCATCTCTATCGTAGATTGGCAGAAGGTCAGAGGAATTGGAGAGATGGTAGTAAAGTCTTCAGAGCAGTCAAATTCTTATGTGTTTGTGTGCACGTAAATTTTCCATGTGCATTTTGCACTTTCCTGTAGGTAAGTACTTCCCCATGTACCAGTGATGTAGTGCAAACCTCCAGTGGGCATACACTGGGTAACACATGAACTGTTTTCTGTATTGGGATCAAGCGTGTCCGTATTATCTGCACGAGGTTACCCCCGCACACAAATATACCAGTCTCTTTGGTCATGGATCGAGTATTGGGCCCCAGGCTGGCATCATGGGTGGAGTAACCTACAGCCGACACATCTATCTAGGCCCCTACAAAGCTCCTGCATGCCGCCGGCCGGCAACGGCACCATGCCATGGCCGGCCTACGGCTGTCGCTGACTTTTTTTTCTCTCTCTCTCTCTCTCCAAATTACACCACAAAAGCGATCAGACGCGTCAGCACTACATTGTGGCTTACATCACATTTTAACAACAGTATTTTCGAAGTTCGATTTTACGTTGTTAACACTTACATGAGTAAAGAAATCAGTGTTTTTTCCTGGACGACGAAGACAACACGTTTTTCCCATAGCCGCGCGCGGGCGCGGGGGGAGGAGAGGAGGAGAGAGAGAGAGAGAGAGAGAGAGAGAGTCCCCCCCCCCTCTCCCTGAACCCCTCCTCAAATCAACCTCCTCCCCTGTTTTCGCCTCCAACATGGACAGAGATTTTCACGTCTTTGTCTTCTATCGAATCCTACACTTGTCTCCTCGTAGGCTACCACCACTTCAATACTCTCAAAGCAATACAGGATACAACCTAACATTGATTTTTTTTTTTTAAACCATTTACTACCGTAATCCGTCAACTGCGTCCCGATACAACACGCCAAAACTTATGGGGCGCGTATTGCAGTTTTTGCAGCACAGAGAGAGGAGAGAGAGAGAGAGAGAAGAGAGATCGAGAGAGAGAGAGAGAGAGAGAGAGAGAGAGAAGAGAGACAGAGAGCGAAAATTGAGATGTTATCCCTCCCCTCTTGCTCCCCTCCCCTCTATAACCCCCCTCCGTTCCCCCTCTCACTCGCCCACAGTTGAAACGCCCACCCCACACCCCACCCCCACCCCCTACCTCAGGCAAACGATGATTTGTGATTTTCTAGTTCCGGGTTTGTGATGATTCCCGTATCTCTCCGGAATTTGACCATTTCAAGGATATCAGTAAACGGTGATGATCAGATCGTATCATGTTTTTATCAGCATGTACAGAGATCTATTCACTTTTGTTGTTTAGTGGTGTGGTGGTGTGGTGGTGGTGGTGTTTGTGCTGGTGGTGGTGGTGTTTGTGGTGGTGAGGGTTGTTGTTGTTGTTGTTTGTCATTGCTGTTGTTGGTTGTTGTTGTTTTGTTGTTGTTGTTGTTGTTTGTTGCAGTTGTTGCCTGTTGTTGCCAGTAGTTTGTTGTTGATGTAGTTGTCGTTGTTGTTGTTGCTTCGCTGTTGTTTGTTGTTGATTTGTTGTTTGTTGTTGCTGCTGGCTGCTGCATTTGTTGTTGTTGCAGTTGTTTGTTTGATGTTGTTGTCATTGCTGCTGTTGTTGCTGCTGCTGTTGTTGTTTGAACTCCAGGCGGGGAGTGGAAGGGCCAGGCCATGCCTGGAGCTGCACCAACACGCACATCAGGCACAGCAGAATTTTCCTTCAAGAAAAGTATGCGTGTTACAATCGTACACTATGAACGGATAGGGTGGATTTCACCTTTAATCGATTTTTCTATTGTTTCTTTTCTAATTACATTCAAGTGTTATAGTGTGATGGATGCAAATGCATGAGCTCTGGGATTACTGTAAGTTTCATGTTGATGACTCTTAAGATGAATATAATATGCCCCAAATACGGAGAGACTGGGTGGTGCTGCACCAGAGTCAACGGCGAAGGATAGTATACACACACAAGAACTATCTTCAATTCAATAGGATAAGGAATATGAGAAACACGCAAGTGAAAACTACAAATAAGTGTGATACAACACACTTACACACCAAATCCAACAATGCTCAATGAAAAAGGATAATGAATATGAAAAAACACAAAATTTAAATTCACAAAGTCACGTAGCACGCTTGTGGCAAGTGTCACCGAAGCTTTATCCACACCACAGGTTTCTGAGCGTGCTCACACACCATTCAGGTACAAATAAAACTATGATATAAAAGTCTCGCTTTCTTCAGAAATGCTAATAATGTAGTTCGCAACCACTTTTTCTTCTCAGTTTATCAGATAGTCGGCAGATTCGGAATTACACAGTTCGCCAGATGCATATAGTTCAAACTCTGCACTTTCCACACGAGTGTATATATACATATAGCACACACGCGCGCACGCACGCACGCACGCACGCACACACACACACACACACACACCACACACACACACACACACACACACACACACACACACACACACACTCACACACACACACACACACCACTGATTCAAGTCTAAAACTGGCCATAGTTTGGTGGCAGTGGCATGAAGTGTGGCCACTGCCAAAAAGCAGGTGGGAAGCTACGAGGAAAAGAAGGGAAGAACATAGGAGGATACACAGGCGGTGGCATCATGGGTGGTGGCTGTGGAGGCGAGGTGTAGGTCTCTCTACTACCATACGAATTAGTTCCCCGCGTGGTAGTGGGCCCACTGTCCGGTCGTCGGAGTGGGTGGGTGGGGTTTAGAGTGGTGGTAGGGAGGGGAGGAAAGACTTCCGAGTAGTGTGGGTCGGCCGGAGAATGGGGAAGAGTAGGAGGGTTGTCGGGTTGAGAGGACTGTGATGTGTGATTGTTTGTTGGTAACATGCGTGGAGTAGGTGAATGGACGGGAGGAGGAACGGAGCGGCGATGCAACACGGGGGAAGAGGAGAGACGTCCAGTGGGGCGAGGCCTGTGGTCACTGCCCCTCTTTGTGCCGATGCTGTCTGCCTGTTTCCTAGCAAACAGATTTTCAGCAAGGCGTGCTGTCCCCTTCCTCGTTGGCAGAATGGCATTTTGGTACAATGCCATTCTGGGTGCACCACTGCTGGTGGTGAAGACAGCAGTGTGGTCCCTGTAGTGCACACCCATGCCGTCACACACCTGCTGCAGGTTCCTGTTGCTGTGACGGATGACTGAATTGAAGGGGTGTCGTCCTCTGGCAGGCATGATAGCAGAAGCTAGCAGTGACGCTTTGGGAAAGACCCTCCGGCACTGGGAAAAAAGGTCTTTCCACTTGTCACTGCTGATGGCACTGTCTGCTGAGGCCTGGACTTGTGCACAGTCGTGGATCCCAACATGA
>CM031619.1:7359483-7440572 GCA_018398815.1 Conus ventricosus
TGCAGTTTCTGTGTGTGCGCATGAGCATGCTCAAGGCAGTGCGGCGAGTGAGTGTGCTTGTCACTTAGACGCTCGTGAGTGGTGTGTGTGTGTGTGTGTGTGTGTGTGTGTGTGTGTGTGTGTGTGTGTGTGTGTGTGTGTGTGTGTGTACGCGCGCGCGTGCGTGCGTGCGTGCGTGCGTGCGCGCGTGTGTGTGTTTGTTTCAACGTTAGTTTATTCATTCATTCATTCATTAATTTATCTATCTATTTCTTTATTCATCTGGTAGTTCATATTTCAAACTTGAAAAAAAAAGACTTCAAGCTTAAACTTAAGTAATAATCTGAGTGTCTGTCAATCTGATAATTCATATTTCAAACTTGAAAGAAAGGCTTCAAGCTTAAACTAAAGTTGATCTAGTTGCAAAGCGAGACGACTGCAGGCGGAAATCTAAACAAATCTTAAATAAATGTTAGCGAACCGCCCAGAGAACGTGGACAAACGAGTCACAAGACAAAACACAATGCGTTTTGACCTCTTAGGTCTTCGTCAGGTGATATATAAACGAATAAAACAACGAAAATTCACTTAGCTTTGATCGCTTCAGATCGCTTAGGGTTCAGCGCAAGGAAGAAGGCCAAACTAAAGTGATAATCTAAGTGTCGGTCAGCCTGATACACAATACCATGAACTGAGATCCCATGTGCCAAGGACACGCATTGAACACATTGGAAGAATCCAAGGCAACAAGTAAATTGTAGTGCGGGCAAAACTCTCTTGAAAGTCTATACTTTGATAGCGAAACCGTAAACTAACACTAAGGAAATGTACAACAACAACAACAACAACAACAACAAAATGGTGGCACCTTACTGCCCAGGTAGAACTTTCCACACAGCTAGAAAACTCTACTGACGGACGATGGAAGTTACGCTATAGACGATGCAATCACTGCGTGCATATGCGAGTGTAGGCCTGTCTAGACTAATTGTGGTCCTTGCGCACGTAAAAAAAATACTGACTGTATTGGTATCTATGCAACGTGTTTTATGCCACTGTCTTAATTTCTAAATGCAATACTGTAGAAGATGCCCTTGTAGTGATAGAGTTCGTTCTCTATTTTAAGGTGGCTTGTTCAGAAATGTACCTTTTTAAAAAATCACAGCTATACGTATTTATACATCCTTCTTGTTCTTTTGCATATGTGCCGACTAGTCAGAAAAATATGTTCTATAAAGCACGTTCATGTGTGTCTTTATAAATCAGTAAAGCAATTTCTTTCTATAGATCAATAATTTTGGCTATACATCTTTATTGTGTTTATAGAAGTGAGAGTTTCATTTATAGAAGATGAATTAGACAGCGTGGTGAAAAGAAAAAAAAAATCATGTTGGCTTTGACATGTGTGCACGTGTCTATATGTGTGTGGTGGATGGGGCACGAGAGAGAGACAAGACAAGACAAGACAAAATTCTTTATTTTCGAGGATAATAGATAAGCACTAACGTGCTTTTTTACATCCAGTCCTCGCCCTGAGTAGGGACTACAACATGCAGTGAAATCAATTAATGTAAGAAATCAAAGAAGCAAGCAAAGCGGTCATGTAATCATAGAGGAACATCAAATGAAAATAGAAGATAAATGAAAACAAAACAAAAAATAAGAATAACAATAAACAAAACAACAACTAAAAAATGATAATAACAAAAAAATAAAATGAAATAAAAAGAGAATAATAATAATGAAGAGGAAGGTGAGAGCGGGTGTAGGGAGTGAGGTGGGCTGGGGAAACATAGGTAAATGTACTACAACGTACACGATTGGCATGTATGAAAACAGACAGTGAAGTGAATTTGACAAGGTGCGTACATATTTTGAACACACAAATACACGCACGTTTGCACGCATAGAGAGAGAGAGAGAGAGAGAGAGAGAGAGAGAGAGAGAGAGAGAGAGAGAGAGAGAGAGAGAGAGAGAGAGAGAGGAGAGAGAGAGAGAGGAGAGAGAGTGTGTGTGTGTGTGTGTGTGTGTGTCCGTAGTGGTAGTCAGTGTAACTGTTGATTTGTTGTGCTTGATGACCTCGACCCTGGTCATATGACACTACTCCGACATGACGTCACTGCACTGTTGACATTCTGTGCCGCCATCTTTATGGTGAACCGGAAAACAGCAGACAGGAAGAAATGTAAATTGTTGACAGACATGTAATAATGTTAATGTTTGACATTGAAATCGATTGAGTGATTGCTTGTGAATTGAAGTTTGTTCCATAATTGTAACAGGGGTGAGTACCTCCAGAGCTGTCTGTATTTGCAGTGTCGGTGTGGGTGTGCAGTGATGACTTCTCGGTTGGAGTCGGTTCGGTTGGAAACATGCGTGCCTGCTCAACTTGGATTGTGTTTTGTCACACTTTGTCTTGATTTGTGGAGAAAATGAATTTTGGTTCATCATTTTGTTACACTTAGTAATCTGTTTGTACACGTTGATTTCAGTTGAGGGTCTACATGAAAGCTTTCTTTATGTACATTTGAATTTCTTGACAAATAAGTCGCTCATTTTCTTTCTTCTGTCGCGTGATAGTCTGTGGTCTGTGACGTCTCGAAAATGATTAGTCAGCGTGTTACTGTTAGTCTGTTACCGTTGCGTTTAAAAAATGTATTTTATTTATAGTCGTCGGCTTTTCTTCACACTTTTTTCTTTAAGGATAGCGCGGTTGCTGTGCAAAGGAATTTTTTTGAAAGCCGAGCTGCTTGCTTTTTAGTGACCTTTTTTTTTTCTTTCTATTTCTTCCGGGGGGGGGGGGGGGGGGGGGGGGGTTTTATTCAACGACAGATATAAATGGTATTAGTTCTAGCATTGCGACAGAGCCAACAATAAATCTGCGACTGCAAGTGCTTGTGAAGTATGCAGACAGTAAAGATTTGTAGTCATTTAAGTCTACACGTGTTGACAGTAAATTTGGACATTTTTCACAATTTCAGTCGGTGACTGAATGAGTCATCTTGCTCCCATGGCACAGTACCATTTTAATTTCAAACTCAACTAGTCTTTTCAGATCATCCTGTATGCGCCTGTTTGTATTTTATGCTTTCCATTAGGTGATTCTCTGTTTCAGCATGTGACATGAACCCATGGAAAGAACATCAAGATAAATCATAGTGTCCTTAAATTTGTGTTGGGTCCTTGTAAGACCCTGAGTTTGAAGTTCCCATGAGGATTTGGTCAGGATTATTCTAACAGTTGGTCATGAGACCTAGGCTACTAGTACTACGTACTAGAATAGAGGACAGTCTTTTTCACCTCCTCACTGTCACTCGGTGCTTTTTGATCTGCTAGAACTTGGCAGGACTGTCTAAAGTTCTCACCTCCTCTCTATCACTCAGTGCTCTTTGATCTGCTAGAACTTGGCAGAAGCATCAATCCTTTACCGCAATCACTTCTTTAACCAAACCAGTCCAGTTGATCCTCAAGGACTTGTTTTCGGAGGCATGGGTTTTAACAACAAATGTCATCAAATGAAACAGAGCCACAAATGCAACCTAAGTAACTCGACCTTCTCAATAATTACCACTTCAGAGCTCAGGTTGCTAGCATCCCATAAATTTTTTGTGTGAAATTTGTAAATGATGCGTCACATGTGAAGCTCGTGTGTCAGGCTATAGTGCATCTGTGGAAAACATACTGAGATAGGAGCAGGTCTTTATCTTTTACTGAATTTTATGAAGCCACAGAAGTCGAAAAATTGTGCCTGGATATACACTCGTACTATGCAGCACTGACATATTTTCTCGTACACACACTCAGACACTCGGATGCACACACACACACACACACACACACACACACACACACACACACACACACACACACAGAGGTATATATAGACACACACACACACACAGAGTAAACATGCACACAAGCGAACACGCGCGCGCGCACACACACACACACACACACACAAGTACACACACGCACACACACCTGCGCGCGCACACATACACACACACACACACACACATGCGCACACATGTGCGCACACACACCAACCACACACATGACATGCATGTATCCACATGCACGCACGCACGCACGCACGCACGCACGCACGCACACACACACACACACACACACACACACTCACTCACTCACACACACACATTGTGATAATTAACCAGTTCACTCACAAATTATATCCATGAGGCGAAAAGTCCAATAAAAAAAAATTAATGGTGCTGCTTACACATTTTCTGGTAATGTCAGCCAGAAATTGCATGAGAGCTCCAGTCCTAGGTATTGACTTTGCCAGTTGGCTTTGCATTTTGTCCCCCTCACTTTAAGCTGCTGAAGAGCCGAGTGTCCCATGTTGATTAGAAATAAAGTCTGAAGCTGTACTATTTGAAAACATGGATCAGCTTACATGTACCTAGATGACTTGCTTGCTGAAATACTAATTTGAAAAAAGTGTGGCTCTTGATACAAGCCCCCACCTTCAAAATGGAAGCAACATGCCTGATCAATCAAAACTACTGTTCGTATTCCTTAGTTTGACATAGACTGAAGTCAATGAATAGTTGAAGATACCAGCTCAGCGAAACAACATTCGGCTGACTGACTTGATGTGCTGTGTGTCAGTCTTTTCTAGTTTTAGCCGGCCAGAGACCCCAGACCAAAGCCTTGCAGAATCCCTGCCTGATTTTAAGCCTTAGATTTACAATTCCTTTTTTTAAGAGTTGGAATTATGATCAAAGGTATTTGAAAGGCCTCTGAAGTTGTTTGTTGCTTCTGTCGCAAAACTTGTGGGAAAACCGAACCCAGAAAGTGTCCAGAGGAAAAAGGCAATCTTGAAAGATTACGTACAGGGGTCAGTCGCTAATGATAATTAATTTATCATTGATGGTTAGCCGGAGACCTGATGTTGTGATCTCTCAGGAAGGAGACCGAAACACACTGGTGCATTACTGCCAACATGCCAAAGTATACAAGTTGACACACAAAGCTAGGTGTGAATTGAAGCTTATTTATAAAAAAATACAATACAATACAAAACCTAGACAAATGAAATTTCAATTAAAAGGTCTCTTACAAATGTTACAAACATTTTTTTTTTAATGCACAAAACAATATCCCCAGTTTGACATCAGCATGACAATCACTGTGCTCTACTTGTGTCAGTGTTGCAGTTTTGACAGGGAATGATGCATGGGTATGGCTGTGTAAGGGAAAATAGGAATGAACATTGTGGGAGTATAGCGCTGAGGGGACATGAAAGATGAAAGCATTAGAGCCTGAAGTTGATAAATCAGAAAAGAAATAATGGACTAATACAGTAATAGTAACACCAAAGATAAGGTAATAGAACGTTTAACTCCCCGCAGTTCATCCCTTCATTTTCGATTAACGGGGATTGAAGTTTTTTTTTGTTTTCTTTTGTGGAAGTCATCACATCTAAGGACATGCGTTTTTGTCATTAAGATAATGGTTTGATAACACAAACCTAAACAAACGCAATTACTAAAAAAAAGTTATTCGGAAATTACAATATTTTTGCACAGTTGTACAGGTATAGCAAAAAAATTAAGAACTGTTGAGTTTGGCAGACTGACAGGGGAAAGAATTGGATTGAATGCGAAATTGACATGCATGGGGAAAACGGATAAAAAGTCTTTAGTAATAATATTGAAAACCAATATTATGTCCATAAACAATTCCAAAATGAGATGCTGACAGAAGCAAAAATTATCATAGAGGAAGAAATCTGGCATTTTAATGACAAAAATTAGATGGAATGATACAGTACAAGAATCATCAGAATAGTTCAGATCTGTTGACAAGAGCCTAGACACAGACAGTACAACAGTGTGTGTGTGTGTGTGTCTGTCTGTCTGTCTGTCTGCAGGTTTGTTTGTTTTTTGAGAAGTACAGTTTTTGTCATTCGATCACTGAATATAACATGGGGCAAAAAATCGGTAGCACACAAAAAAGGGATTATTGTGTATCAAATGAAGACAAACTGAGAGGCTGTTTGTGAAATTTAAGAAAATATAGACAAATGCCACACATAATTGATTTTTACAGAACTGTTGACAAATGGAACATGTTGCCACTCAGCTGAGCTCCAAGTTTAGATGCCCAACACTGAACAGTGAATTTGAAAATCGGCTTGACTCAAACCCTCCCAGAAGCAGAAATTTATTTTGTAGAGCTAAGCTTTGATGAAACACTTAGATGCTGTCAGACCGCAAATAAATGTTGATAATGAGGAGACCTCAAAATATGCTTCATGGCCTTAACTAAGTTCCTGTCCCTGTCTCGTCGGCTGCTCCTCAGGGCTCGGCTGATATCGTACAGGTTGCAACACTTTCCACAGATCAGCAAGCCCTTTTCGTCTGCTTTCGTTTTCAGCAGGATAATTTGAAGATTTTTTTTTTTTTAACTTGAATGTACTTTTTTTTTCCTCTTCTGTTTTGATGATGCATTAAATGGTGATTTGGCTAGGGCATCATTGTCTGACGATATTTCATGGAAATGAACATGCTTGCTTCGCTCTTTGTGTGTGTGTGTGTGTGTGAGAGAGAGAGAGAGAGAGAGAGAGAGAACTTCTTTGAGATAACTTCAGTCAATACCAGTAATACACACAGTAAGTGTAAAACATTGAACTTTTGAACAAAGTCTGTTTGATTCTGCTGAGGAGGGCAAATTTCAAATGAAGGGTGCCAACTTTGGTATCTAGAGTTTCAAGCTCATGCATCAGCCAGTCATAATGGACATACTTGACTTTGGAAGTGATGTTTAGATGTACTTAACAGGCATACATTTCATTACACATTCCACCCTCATCAGAAATTTGAAAACGCATTTGGCTGTTTTATTGCATGTATCTTGTATGACATAAAATGCACTGTATTGAGAGCCTTGTGCACACTGTCACTCATCGCATATTTTATGTGGATACTAGGATAGGAAATATTCCCAGAACTGATATTAGATCTTTGCGAGGAATGCGTTAATTTATATCTGGTTAAAAACTGGACAAGGTTAACAACACATATTCAGTCCATTGTGGTAAAAATGGAGTTACACTTATTATAACAGTTATTCTGGATTAAGAAAATTTACACATCATTATATTCATTAAATAATGATGTGAAATAATCAAGTGTGATCAAAAATGAATCTGTGTACATAGTAAATTGATATCAGTATATGGAAAGAAGGACGCCCCAAAGCTAAGGTGCTTTCAAATTTATTCAGCAGAGTGGAATTTTTCAAAGAATGTTCTGAATTGAAATGAATTTTGAATTTTATTTAGCACATTGAAATTTTCAAAAGACTTTTTAATTTTAAACAGAAGGTTAAGAAAGGTGTATTGCATTTTGAATCCTTCATTGACATGTAAGCATTGAAAAATCACAGGATGTATTTGCCAGTCTGATTTTTTGTAATGACAGATTCAGAATAGCGCAAGAGCATATTGTTAGTTAAACATGTTGTTTATGAAGATGGAAATGTCTAACAGTACAGTGATAAGTTTAATTAAGGAAAATTACATTGAAGATAATTATTGGATTATCAGCTCTGGAAGTCATGATTTTTCCTTTCAGGATACTTGCCAAACTGATCGCAAGTTCTTCAAAAAATTTTTATCAGCCGCTTCAAAGAAAATTGCTTATAATCAAACCATAGAAAACACTAGCAAGTTACGCATGCGCGCGCGCGCACACACACGCACACACACACACACACACACACACACACACACACACACACACACACACACAAAAATTGCATCTTCAAATGTGAAGAAAAAAAGAAAGTAAACACTTCTGCCTTTAGCCAACATTAATAACAATAGGTACTCCAAAGTGATTTTTAAAGTGTTTTTGACTTGTTTTCAATAAGCCAGGGTTATAGTAAACTCAGAGTGAACTTCAGTATAGCTTCTTTAACTGTGTTAATGCAGTAGCATTATAAGCGGCATTTTTTTAAAATCCTTATTTACATATTCTGGGTGCTGGAGGTGATAAAATGATGTATAAAGCAACCAGAAGTACTTAAATTTGTAAGTCAAATGTATATTTAAAGCATACATATTCAGAGTGCTGGAGGTGATAAAAATGATGTACAAAACAACCTAAAATACTGAAATTTATAAGTTAAATGTATATATACAATTAAAGTGTGTGTGTGTGTGTTTGTCATGATTTCAATTGTCATGTATGAAATTAGATGTATAATTTGGGGGGGGGGGGGGGGGGGGGGGTGTCAACTTCATATGAAAATTTACGATCGTATTGTGATGGTTTGTCTGTTAAACATTCTATGGCTCTTGTGGGCCAGACCAGAACTTCGGCAAAACATGTTGTTGACCACTGCACGTAGGACCAGCTTTGTGACAATCGAAAAATAAAAAGTTACAGTTATGGACAGTAATGCTCAGGATTCTGAGGATTTCTCCATCCAGTTTTTAGCTAGTTAACCATAGGAGACTGCGATTACAAAGTAACCATGTCTAGGCAGATGAGCGGTTCATATTCGAACAATGTTAGATGAGGCTGGGACTCGCTGAAAGCTCTTGCTGTGATGTGGAGGGTTAATCACTTCGTTAATGGTATCAGTATGAACGATTGAAAATGTGGTTCAGTTCTGCTTTTATTTAGCCTCTAGTGTGTGTGTGTGTAGGGGTGTGTGTGTGGGTGTTGATAGAGCCTAATGAAAAGAGGAAGATGATGGTAAGTGGTACAGTCCGTAAATAGAGGAATAGTGTGATAACGTTCAAGCTGTAGGAACAGGTATCGCTCGCAATAGTTGTATGTGCCAAAGAATATCTACCATTACTTGGATCAACACTGATAGTGTGATAGTGACACATTGTTCTGAGGAAGGTGATGTGTAGGAAAGATGATGAATGTAGTTAGATAGTAACAGAACAGTACAAACCGGCTGTTGTTGTGCACCCTGAATCGTATTCATGTGCATGAGTTGTGTGTGTAAATTTTTAGAGAACTTGGCAGTGATGACATGTAGAGATCTATAGGTAAAGCATTACAAATACCTATTGTTTTTATCTGTGATTCAGGCCTGGGGCAAAGTCTGTCTGGGAACCCAACGTGACTGCTATGGTGAGTCATGTTTCTGTCCACGTGGTCACTTTTCTAGCGGGGTGCTTTTTCGTTTTTTGCCTTTGTGAGGAAGAGAAAATTCTGGAAGCGTGTAGGTTGTTAAGGGTACCTGGTGACTTCATCTTAAGACATGGTACATATGACGTTTGTTAAACATCTTTTTTTTGTTTGTGGGGCATGTTAGTCCAAACCTTTTTCCTCCCCCCCCCCCCCCCCCCCCCCCCCCCCCCCCCCCCCCCCCCCCCCCCCCCCCCCCCCCCCCCCCCCCCCCCCCCCCTCCCCCCCCCCCCCCCCCCCCCCTAGGGCCCCCCCCCTCTCCCCCCCCCCATTTTCTCCCCCCCCCCCCCCCCCCCTCCCCCCCCCCCCCCCCCCCCCCCCCCCACCCCTCCTCCTTCACCCGCCCCCCCCCCCCTGATCCTCACTCAATCTGCATGTGAAAACTTCTCACTCTTTTTCCCTTTCTGACCCAACCAGATTGTGCTTCCTTACGTTTCATTGAGAGAAATAGTAGGGACAGAGAGTATGATTGTGTGCCTGGGATTTCTATCCCACTAGTATTTCATCTTGATACTGGGTGGTGTAACTGACTGGTGCCTTTTTTTTTTTTTTCTTTCCCTTTTCTATTAAAAACTTTCTCTGGCTTAATTTTTGATCAACTGTTTTTATATTGAGTGCTGACTAATAGGCATAGACTGCAACATGCTGTTCCTTTACATTGCAAAACTGTGAGAGTGAATGGATCAATTGATGACTAACACCAGTGAGTGTGTGAGAGTGTGTATGTGTTTTCATGTCTCTCCTTGTGCATGTGCACATGTGTATCCAGTGCTGTACGTGTGTGTGTGTGTGTGTGTGTAGCTCTGCGTATGAGCGGTGTGCTCATGAGTGCTAGGAAAGAGAGGAAAGGCCACTGTAGTGTAGAGTCTGTAGGGCCTCGGATTCAGATTCTGCGAGTGTGACTGAGAGGTGATTGCTGTCCTTGAATGACGACACAGTATTTATGGTACTAAGCAAGAAGAAAACCTTTTAGGATGGTAAACTACAAAGTGGAAATGATATTTTGTGTTTGCTTGTTTGTATGCATTTTGTTTTAATGAACAGTTGATTTTTTTTGGGTGGAAGAAAAAGTCCTGTCAAATGCGTAGATTTTCTAGGGAAAGGCTTTCCCACTTCCAAGAAGTAATGACGTGGAAAATACCATGTGTACACTCAGGAATCAAGAACACATCATAAGTTACTGGTGCACTTGATAATGTTGTACTGTCCAGTCAGTGGTAGACTCGTTTCTGACATTTGGCTGAATTGATATGAATTTCGTCATTGTATTGATTCTGAAGTGTTATCAGTATTGAAATATAATGACATTTTTTTTTAGGCACTTCAGTCTTGACCGGGCTTTTGTTTGTTGTTGTAATCCGTGATGAGAAAAAGAATTGTCTAAATTTTAGACAGATTTAATTTTAAGTGTTGAATTACAGTTTGTGAGTTTTCAAAAGAAAAGGGTTGTGATCAGTAAGGATAAGAATGATGTGTTGAACAAGTGAATGATGTGGTGGTTGATGAGTATTTATCTGCCTTTCTTGTTGTGGTGGTGGTGGTTTTTGATGCCTTTGAAAAGAAGTGGCACCATTAAATTGTTCAGAGAGTAGTCCAATGAATTGAACTGGAAAGTTTGATGGATATAATGACATTGTATGGGCACACATTTTCTGACTCGGTGACTGGGTTGAATTGGGTCATTCAGTCCATTTATAAGCATGTGTGTGGCATTGACTTGATTGAGTGAAGCTCTGGATTCGGTAAATGAGTTAATTGATCAGATCTTTCAGATTGTTTTCTCCTTATGGATTTTTAGTCGTCGATCATTATGTTTTATGCAGACTTTTTTTTTTTTTTCATTGGGGAGGGTGTGTGTGTGTGTTGTGGTAAATCTAGAAGATAGTGTAATCAGAAGTACCTTGGCCTTGTCTCGTGTCCCACCTTTTTTTTCTTCGTTTTGTTTTTGCTTTGTTCAGTCAACAAGATTGGCAATCTGCAGGAGTTGTTTTTGTTTGTTGTGTTTTGTTTTTAAGTTCATGCTGTCACATATATCTAATTGTGTTATTTTGATTTATATAAACAACTTTTTCAACTTCCATCCATTCATGAACATTTATTTTTGGTTGTTATGGTTTGTTTTTGTATGTTTATTTGTTTGAAAGTTTGAGGCATATAACCCATAATGGTCACATTTGTCTTGGTACAACTTAAATGAAGACTCGTAAAGGTATGGCTGTTAATGAAGCAGATTCCTATTTCAGTTTCTTACTGTTCTTTTTTTGTTTTTTGTTGTTGGTTTTTTTCAGTGTGTGGGTGTGTTATAATTAGCATTGGTTTATTATTACAGTTTTTTTTTTTTTTTGGTAGGGTTCTCATTGTGAGGAGCCCCATAGCCTGGAGTGCATCAAGCGCTCGGACATGTACCCCCGGGTGACGCTGGTGTGTGACGACCCCGCCATCCAGCACATCCCGTTCCCCTGCTCTACGGAGAGAATGGACTCTTCCTCGGACGCTCTGCGGAAGGGGTGGTCACTCTCACCAACTTCCGCCTGCATATCTGTCAGAGAAAGTCGTTTCTGAACATCCCCCTTCGCCTGATTGAGTCGATCGAGTCACGTGATTTGTTCTACTTGGTGATCCTGTGTAAAGATGCCACGACTGTCAGGTATTTCCGTGTCCAAAGGTTTTTTTATTATTTTTTTCATATGTTTTTAGGGCAATGCGCATTTGTAGAATAATAATTTTTTCCTGTAAGACTTATTTTTCGAGCTTGATGTATATGGTTGCATGATTTATGCAAACATGCATATTTCTCATCATGTTGTTGATTAGGAGATATGTTCATAGATGCCAGTGGTGGTGGTGGTTGTCTTTAGTTTTATTTCTTTCACTAGATGTGTGATGTTAAATTGTTATAAAAAAAGAAGGAACAGGAAAAGAGCAAAAGAGGTGGTAAAAGAGGGGAGGAGGTAGATTGGCGATGTGGAACAGGTGTGATGATTTTGTGTGTGCAGATGTGTTCATGTGTTCACCTTGTGCCCTCTACTGGAATAGGGCCTGAGGCATGAAGGCAAATGACTAGAAGTGATGATAAAGCAAGCGAAATATATTTTGGGAACAGTTCAAACTTACTGCCTGTGTGTTGGTGGAGACAGTACATTGCACTTACAGTGATAACGCTTTGACATGGATGCCTGTTGATTTATTTCAGTTCAGATTAACATTTGAGCATACTTTAAATTTGTTTAATTGAGAAATGTTATATGGAATTCAAGTTGTTTATGAATCTCGTATTCCATCAAGCAGCATTGAAATAAATCCTGCTTTGAATCTCAGATGCTCATGATTCACTAGTCTGCACTGTCAGTTGTTTTTCGGATTCTTTTGATTTTAATCTAGAACTTTGAATTCAGCTGTTGGTCATAACTACATTAGCTGGATTTTAAACAGTTGGCTGGACATGTAGTTCCGGTTCCAGTTCAACTCGCTCAGTAATCCCAGCTTCCTTCTGCAGACGTTTGCCCCTTTGTGTTTATAATGTTTGGAGCAAGTCTGAAAGTTGAAAGGCCGCAAAGATTTTTTGCTGTGTTCAAGGCTCTCTGTTCATCAGGTGTCATCTCCCAGCAGAGCGAGTCCAGTGAAAACATTTCGCCATCGATGGATTAGTTTGATCATGAAATAACTCGCTGAATAGATTAAATCATACTTTTTTTGTGAGGTTTCTGACACTGTTACTGGTGACTGCTTCCCCAGGTGCAAGTTCTCCTGCAACGAAGACTGCCAGCTGTGGCTGAAGAGGATCTCGGAGTGCACGGGACCCCCGCCAGAGCTCACCAAGCTCTTCGCTTTTGCTTTCTTCTCCACGGCTCGGAGCAAGAGGATCGCCAGCAGCTGTCCGTGCAAGCCTCCATGAGCACCTGCGACCAGGCCGCGCAGCTCTGCATCCCCCGTGAGTCATGTTTGGTGTGTTCTCAGACTGTGGCCACGGCGGTTGCAGTAGACTGACATTAGCTTTTTCTCTGACAGTAACAGGGATTTGAGTTAAAAATGGCTTTAGGGGATGCAATCACTTTAATTTTTGTTGTTATTGTGCTCAGCATACATCAGTGAAGTATTTGGTTTGGTTGAGTGTGCGTGTGTGTGTGTGTGTGTGTGCATGCGCATGTGCCGCGGTTCTGTAGTGTGTGTGCATGTTAAAGTGGTGGTTTGTGTGGTGTGACTGTGGGTGTGAGTGTATGTATTAATGTTATTAACGCCATGTTGCGCTGAAGTGGATGAAGAGAAGTGATTGCTCGTTCATTTTCGTTGACCTGAGTGTTTTGTATCTTGCCTGAAGAAGACCTAAGAGGTCGAGGTGCATTGTGTTTTGTCTTGTGATTCGTTTGTCTATATGTTTTTTTGGCGGTGCGCTATTACCAACATTTGGAATTAATAACTTTTTGTATTTTACATATGAATGCTTTGAAATATTGTTGAATGCTTTATTATCAATGCAAGACCATTTCCTTTTGTAAGAGGATAATAAATGAATTGATTTGAAAGAGAACAGTTAAGAGGAATGAGCTGTATACTCAAGGTTTGTTTTGACTTGTGAAAAAGTTTGATTCGCTCTGGTATTAGATAAATATTCTGTGCAGAAAGTGACTTGGCAGTGTTGAGGATAAGGATCTCTGAAGGTTTTGATGGCAGTGTTGAGGATAAGGATCTCTGAGGGTTTTGATTTAGAAGGATCACTGTTTTGCTCTTGCCTTTCGGGTTGTGGATGACTGGAGAATGAGGTGTGGAAGGACCAGGTGTTGTTTTCAGTTGGTTCACTTTGCTGAGGTTAGAACAGATCCCGTCCGTGGGGAGTCCTGGTCAGTGCAGAATGTGTGTTGTGTGTGTGGTGCAGTGAGGAGAAGTACACATTCTCCTTTGGGAAGGAGCTGCAGCGCATGCAGTTTGACACCAGCCACAGGAAGGTGTGGCGCATACTGCAGCTCAACGAGGATTATTCCCTGTGCGAGTCCTACCCTAGGCACCACATCGTGCCCGTCTCCTTCAAGGATGAGCAGCTCAAGAACGTGGCAGTTTCCGTTCCGGGAGACGCTTCCCATCCGTCGTTTGGAGGTAAGGGGTGGGGTTAGGTTAAGGGTTGTCCTGGTCCTGGACCTGATCAAAATTAGAACAGACATAAACTTGTAGACATAGAGTCATGCAGATAACACATGAGAGCTGTCAAATTGACGTGCTTGCAAGCATACCTGCATATGCATGTGCACCCACACCTGTGTATGCATGCGCCCGCATGTGCATGTGCACGCATGTGCGTGTACCCATACACACACACATACATGAGCACTCCACAGTGCATCTACACAGCAGTTCACACACACACACACACACACACACACACACTGTCAACCTCTGGTGATGTCGATGGAGGAAGGACTAGCGCACAGCCCAAACACACTCACAGCTTGCTTACAATCTCATTCATATATCATGCATTCGTCACATAAAACCCACTAGTAAAGTCTATAACTTTACTACACATGATCATAGAACGAAACATCAATGCATATGGAATCAAATGAAATAAAACATTCTCTCTTTCCTGAACTTCACAAAATCATTTATCTAAAACATCATTAACTAACCCGGGTATAAATAGATTTCTACTTTACCTGGCCAGGTGATCTTAACTATTCACGAATCACTGTCTTTTTCTTTTCCTTTTTTTTTTCTTTTCACTGTCACTTTCACAACACGACACAACTGCTGGCACCGGTCAAGTTAGAACTGCTGGCATCGGTCAGGCTGGACTGCTGGCACTGGTCAGGTCAGACCGCTGGCGTTGGTCAGGTTGGACTGCCGATGAAAGTGGCGCTGGCCAAGTATGAGGTCGAACCCCCGGTTCAGATGGAACAGTGACTATCAACATCGATCTGTTCTCCTTTCTTTCTTCCTGCATTAACGCATTGCACTCTCTCTCTCTCCCCCTAGTCTGCTCTATTAAATGGACATGGTTGCTTTTCTTTTCCTTTCTTTTCTTTCTTTTTCTCTTCATTAGTTAGCAACTCTCTCTTTCCACATCTCTCTTTAGTCCTCCCTCTGCAGACTATATCTGGTGCTAATGCTCAAACTTCACTCCTCTCACTCTCTGCCTTTCTCTGCAGAGACTACACCCCAAACCTCTCTCTCTCTCTCTCCTCTCTGTTCGTTCTCCCCCTCGTTCTGCCCTTCTCTCACTCTCACATCCCTCTTATCCCGTTCCGATCTGTCCAAAAAGGGCGAGTACCATTGGTCAGTATTTTTACCCCTGATACCCGAAGTTATCTCCCTCTAATTCCATTGGATATTCAAATCATGACAGTCACGCCTACACGCCTTACTCTCTGTGGTGGTCAATTGGTCATTTAATTGATTAGCTAGATTTCACCCCCACCACACACTACCTTCTCCCTCTCCCTTTCCTGCTTTAACCTGCGACGTCCGACTAACAATGGCGCTGGTTCCACAAATTGGCTAGATGAGCCTGAGCCAGGCGCTACGACTCGTCTCGCTAGACATCGAGGCGTCGGTCAAAGCTGCTTAGTCCGTCTGGCCGGACAGACCGTCTCTGTGGAGCCTCTCCCCTATGCTTAATTGGCTGGATCCGAACCATGGGCCCGTCTACGTGGCGCCCAGAATATTTGAGTTAGAGCTTATGTCCAAACAACCTGGACCACGACTTGGTTGTTCTATTTTTGACCGTGACAATTTCCCCCTTGCAAAAGACTATGCACCGCATCGTCTCAAAACCACGGTACAAAAAAAAAACAACAACCGAATTTGCTGACACACAGCTACACATGCAAAGTTTGAAAAAATACTTTACAATCAACGGTTTATAAATTATAAAATATATCATTAGTGAATACCACTCCAATGAGTTATCATTGACGTGCGCTCTTGCGTTATTTCAATTCATGTTATAACGACCTCTGTGCGCACCTATGCAATCCCCTACCTGCGGATTTGCCATATCTTCTCTTCACAATTCTTATGAAAAGCACAATATAATATGATCACGATCCATGACACTTCACTGAGGATCTCCATCCTCACTTATTGCAAATAATGCATCACTACACAAGCGACTGTATGCTCCAAGCATAACTACATTCACATGAACAAGTCCCACAAAGAAAACATGAACAAGTCTCACACAAAAATTATGAACCATAGCCAACTGGGCATGAACCCATATCCAATCAACATAACTGTAGTCAACACATATTATCAACAAAGCACCCGGATACGACTGACTTCCTCTGAGTTGCAGCTTGCTAGACTACGCGACTTAAATAGTCAGCTCCGACATTCTGTCGACCTGGAATGTACTGCACTCGATACCTGTAGGGCTGCAGTGCCATTGCCCAACGCAGAACCCTGCTGTTTTTCAGCTGTGCCTCCTGCAGGAATTTGAGTGGTTGATGATCAGTCTCTATCACGAACTCTTTCCCATACAAGTATTTGTTGAATTTCTGCACGGCCCACACGACGCTAAACACTCCTTCTCCACCGTTGCGTACCCTTCTTCACACTTTGTCAACTTCCTGCTAGCATATCTCACAGGGAACTCGACCCCTTCATGCTCCTGTAACAATACTGCACCTATCCCACCACCTGATGCATCTGTCCGCAACAAAAATGGTTTGGACATATCTGGTAGCTTCAAGATGGGACGGGAACCTAGTCTTTCCAACACCGTCTGCAGTGCTTGCTCTGCAGCGTCTGACCATTCGACCACGGCCGGTTTCCCTGCCTTGATCAAATCACTGAGAGGACTCGTGATTGCTGCGAAATTTGGAACAAACTCCCTGTAGAACCCAATAAAACCTAGCAGACTCCTGACTTCTGTTTTGGTCTTTGGTCTCTCTGACTTCATCATCTTCTCCACCTTTCCCCTTTCCGGCTGCTTTGTGTCCGCCTCCGACAACAAAACCTGGGAACTCCTACTGTCTAGCCCTTCATACAGTGACACATCCCTGTATGACTCTTCTGGCAACTTAGGCAACAAAATCTCCCCTTCTTCTGCTGGGTCTCTTTCACCTCATCAATGATTGCTGCTGCGCCTATGGGCTGAGTCTCACGCTGATAATATCTGCGGAGAAAATTCGCATGGAAAAGTTTTAGTTTCCCATTCACATCAATTCGGTAATCCCGACCGACCTTTCAGTGATGGTGAATGGTCCTTTCCAATGCATCAGCAGCTTGTTGTGACCCGTGGGAAGCAGTACCAGGACTGATCTCCCGCCTTGAGGGATTGCTTCCTCACCTTCCTGTCATATTGCTTCTTCTGAACGACCCTAGCCTCCTGCAAACTTCCTTTGCAACCTTACATGTCTCATACCTGTGCCCACCTTTGGAACAGGGCGCGATTGGGCCAATCAGATCAACAGCCACCCTCCTGAATGGTGTGTCAATTAAAGGGGGATGTTTAAGAGGTGCCTTCCTCTTCACCCTCTTGTGGCTGATCTTTGACACACATCACATGACATGCAGAAACGTTTTATGTCTGCCATTGCTCCTGGCCAATGAAAGTCATCAAAGATTCGGTCAGCTGTTTTGCTGGTGCCGAGATGACCCCCATGAGCGACTCGTGACCCACTGACATGACAGTGTCACGATAACCTGCTGGTACCTCTAACTGAGTGGTCACCTTACCTGTCTTCCCTCTTGGTGAACACTCGTACAACAGCCCCCTTTCACAAGAAATTCTGTCTCACCTCCTCTAACCTCCTGTTTCTCTCCACCTCTTGCCAACTCCCAAGACTTCACGAGCGAAGGTCTTGTTCCTGCGCTGCCCTAAACTCATCAGGCGACACGTCTATTGCCCGACTTCCTTCCTGGAACAACTAACGGTTTAACAACCTTTTCCTCCTTCTTGCTCCGTGTCTGAACTGCTGCCCCTGTAGCAGTCAACAACTCGGGATCCCCTGGATCCCTTGCCCCTGGAATATTTCCAATGATCAAATCATGAAGGGGTTTCTCCATCACCAACGCAGACAACTCGCCTGAGAAGTAAGGGTACGTACTTCTATCTTAGCAACTGGAAACTCCCTCACAGTGCCATCGATTAGAGTACAGGTCTGGATTTGCCCTGTCAAATCCCCTTTCTCGACCAGCGTTGTTCTAACTACACCACATGAACAACCAGTGTCTCGTAACACTTTCAC
Source organism: Conus ventricosus (assembly GCA_018398815.1). NCBI lineage: Eukaryota > Metazoa > Mollusca > Gastropoda > Neogastropoda > Conidae > Conus > Conus ventricosus. The sequence goes on from CM031619.1 coordinate 7,377,824, forward strand.
CCTCTGCTGGCCAATCCACCCTTCTTCCACTGGTAACGAACCACTCAGCCTAGTGCCCTCCATCCCGACACTGACTGCTGTCCAGTGCTAGCCATAGGCTGCACTCCACCCTCTTCAGACTGAATCCATTTTGGTTCCACTGCAGGTCGTTTCCCTTGGCGACCCTTATCCACCTCTTGCAAGGCTGCTGCCTTCTGGAACCTCATGCGACAATCCCTCGCCACATGTCCCTTCTTTGTGACAAATGAAACACCTAATGTCCCTTTGCCCTTCTTCGCCCCACCACTGGTTTGCAGACTTTGCAAAAACTCCCCTGGTCTCCTTGCACTCTTCTCACCTGTGCCTAGCACCTGTTTCTCTCCTGCACCTTAGTGCCCAAAACGTGCCTCTCTATACACCTCTGCGAACTTCAACAACTCCCCTGCTGTCTCTGGCTGTCTCTCTTTCAAATGTATGGTTAACTCAGGGCCGCAACCTGACAAAATCTGTTCTTTCATAACTAGCTCTTTCAATTCAGCGAACTCCTTCTTCGTACCACTCAACTCTAACCACTTTCTCAAATAGTGATCTAAACGTCACCAAACTGAGTGTACGTCTCACCTGCTTGTAATTTAGCTGAACGAAATTTCTTCCTGAACCCCTCTCTGTGAGGTCAAATCCTTTCATCAACGATTCCTTCACAGCGCCGAAATCAGACTGTTGTTCTGCTGGTAACGCAGTGAAATTTGTAATGCCTTACCCGTCAGTAACGTCGACAAAATGACTGCCCACTCTTCTGGAGGCCAACCCTGACTGGTCGCAAACGTTTCGAAACGACTGATGTATGCGTCAATCGAATCGGTCCCTTCCGAGAATTTTGGCAACTTGGGTCGGGGGCATAGCTGCGCACAGAGTCACTGGAAACTGAACTCCCATCCTCGGTGGTCTCCCTCTGTATTCTCACTTTCTCTAACTCTAGTTGAACCTTTAATCTTTCTGTTTCCTGCGTTCCCTTATTCTTTCTGTTTCCTGCGTTTCCCTAGCCTGATTATCATTAGCCTGAATCCTTAATTTTTCTATTTCTTGCTCATTCTTTCTGTTTCCTGCGCTTCTACTGCGATACGGCGCCTTTCCCGCACGCTCATCTCTTTCCATCTTTTGTTGGTTTTCAACGAATGCACGCAACTCATCTCCTGAGTAACCTAGATCACGAGCGACGCTCACAAGTTGTTCAATAGGGGTGTTCTTTTCTTCCGCCATTGTAACTTCTTTTTTTTTTTTTTTGAACAAGATTTATTACTACGACAGCCAACTGGTGGTTACCGACACGAGTGACGTAATAGCACAATCCTATGAATGATAATATTAGCTTGGGACAACGTAGTTAGTTTTTTATAAGACGCCCAGCGCCTGACCCAACTATGAGAGCGAATTATAGGCAATCTGTGCGAAATAAGTACTCTGGGGCTGAAATGCCAAGCCTAGTATGACTATCTTGGAAGCAATGCCAAGCCTAGTATTTAACTATCTTGGGAACATACAGTAAGACAACCCCTTGTCTTAGGATTACAATACTTGAATCCCACCCCAGCTTCCTCTCTGAGAAGTTGAACAATTAAAATAAATGGGCCAGAATATCCTGGCAAGCTCGCCAATAAATTGTCAACCTCTGGTGATGTCGATGGAGGAAGGACTAGCGCACAGCCCAAACACACTCACAGCTTGCTTACAATCTCATTCATATATCATGCATTCGTCACATCAAACCACTAGTAAAGTCATATAACTTTTACTACACATGATCATAGAACGAAACATCAATGCATATGGAATCAAATGAAATAAAACATTCTCTCTTTCCTGAACTTCACAAAATCATTTATCTAAAACATCATTAACTAACCCGGTATAAATAGATTTTCTACTTAACCTGGCCAGGTGATCTTAACTATTCACGAATCACTGTCTTTTTCTTTTCCCTTTTTTTTTCTTTTCACTGTCACTTTCACAACACACACAACTGCTGGCACCGGTCAAGTTAGACTGCTGGCATCGGTCAGGCTGGACTGCTGGCACTGGTCAGGTCAGACCGCTGGCGTTGGTCAGGTTGACTGCCGATGAAAGTGGCGCTGGCCAAGTATGAGGTCGAACCCCCGGTTTCAGATGGAACAGTGACTATCAACATCGATCTGTTCTCCTTTCTTTCTTCCTGCATTAACGCATTGCACTCTCTCTCTCTCTCTCCTATCTGCTCTATTAATGGACATGGTTGCTTTTCTTTTCCTTTTCTTTTCTTTCTTTTTCTCTTCATTAGTTAGCAACTCTCTCTTTCCACATCTCTCTTTAGTCCTCCCTCTGCAGACTATATCTGGTGCTAATGCTCAAACTTCACTCCTCTCATCTCTCTGCCTTTCTCCTGCAGAGACTACACCCCAGAACCTCTCTCTCTCTCTCTCCTCTCTGTTCGTTCTCCCCTCGTTCTGCCTGTCTCTCACTCCTCACATCCCTCTTATCCCGTTCCGATCTGTCCAAAAAGGGCGAGTACCATTGGTCATATTTTTAACCCCTGATACCCGAAGTTATCTCCCTCTAATTCCATTGGATATTCAAATCATGACAGTCACGCCTACACGCCTTACTCTCTGTGGTGGTCAATTGGTCATTTAATTGATTAGCTAGATTCACCCCCACCACACACTACCTTCTCCCTCTCCCTTTCCGCTTTAACCTGCGACGTCCGACTAACAATGGCGCTGGTTTCCACAAATTGGCTAGATGAGCCTGAGCCAGCGCTAGCTACGATCGCTCGCTAGACATCGAGGCGTCAGTCAAAGCTGCTTAGTCCGTCTGGCGGACAGACCGTCTCTGTGGAAGCCTCTCCCCTATGTTAATTGGCTGGATCCGAACCATGGGCCCGTCTACGTGGCGCCCAGAATATTTGAGTTAGAGCTTATGTCCAAACAACCTGGACCACGACTTGGTTGTTCTATTTTTGACCGTGACACACACCACACACACACACACACACACACACACACACACACACACACACACACACACACACACACACTGAAAACACACACACACACACACAGTACTTCACTGTGCATCCACACAGCAGTTCAGACACGTCTGTCCTTCAGCTCTCACACACGGATGCATGCACATCCAGACGCAAATATTGCTGGCTACATTGAGTGTTTGTTGTGTAGAAGATGGAGGAAAGGAGCGGTTTGAAAGGTGATATTTGACACAATTGACAGGATGATATTGTACATCAGCAAGCGGTATATCCCATTTAGTCTGACACATAATGACAGTCAGCATAGTTAAGCCATCAGATCTGCAATCCTTTTGGTTGCATGTGCACACAGGGACCAAACGCAATGGGGCGGTGATCGTCCGATGCAGTCAGCCAGAGTATGGCTGGCTGGGGTGGCGCAACTCGGATGACGAGCTGCTGTTCAGAATCATCCCGGAGGCCTGCGCCCAGGACGTGGGCCAGAACACCTACCACTCCCCACAGCAGAGATTGTGCAGCAACCTGTGAGTGCCTAGTGTGAGTGCATGTGTGTGGAGCAGAGAGTTGGATCGAGAGGATTGCCAAAAACTCTTTGTGTTCAAATTATCTCGAGGTGGAAGCAGAGTTCAGGTATAATGATGAGTTTTGCTTTTGGCTTTCGCCCCACAAACATAGAGGGAAGTGTGGTTAACCCTCTTGACAGGTGAGAACCCCTAGCGCCCAACCGGAAATCAACACGGCCAAAATGCTGAGCAACTGCCAGCGCCCGGTAAAACACGTGGCAACAATGGGCGCCGCCATATTTCTCGTAGAAAAGGAAGTCTCGCGAGAACGTGACTTCCTTCTTCCTGTGGCCATTTACTTCCGTTTGCAAAAAACCGCGAGTCGATACGTGCCGTAGTTCTCGAGTTACGAATTTTTAAAGTTTTGTGGTCGAAATGCTGTTTTTCGCCATCGCTAACCTTGATTTCTGCCGTTCTATAACGAGATTTAGTGATGAAGATACTGTGATTTGTAGGATTTACGGCATAAGACTTAGTGAAAGTGCTGGGTAATGAAGCTTAGAGTGACCTAGATTTCGACTGGGATGATGTTCCAGGTATGATTCGGAAGAACGTTCTGAAGAAGATTTTTTTTTTTCTCCCGAGTAAATGGCTCATATGATATTCTTCAAACTTATGATATAGCAACATATATATTCGTAGGAATTTTTAAAATTATTTTCATTTCACTATTTCCTTTCCTCTCTTTTAAATTAATTTTTAAATTGGGTAACCATGTTCAAATTACGGAGTTACTTACCTTGCCGATGGGTTTTCCGGCGTAACTAAGCTCAGGTAAGTGCATACTAAAGACGGTTAAGGATTCACTGTATACTTAGGGTTTATGATCACTCGCCATTTGGAGGAATTTTGCCATTGGAAAGGGAGATAGTGGGAGGGATTAGAATATTGTATTTCAGGACAATTAGAAGTGCAACTTGGGACAGCTGACAGTTAGCTCAGATTACTGAGAGTAAAAACCTGTGGTTCCCAAGAGATAACAGACTGGTTACAGTGTTTATTAGACGATGTCTATGGTATACAGTATGTGATTAACCTTTACCAGCCGAGTCGTGACAAAAGTGGACGAAAGGATTTCTCTCCCTTGAGGCGAGTCGTCCAAGTCCGGATGACGGACAGACAGCAGTACATTCTGCCGTGTCGTCCACAATCAGACGACGGGAACATAAAAAATTCCTACACTTTCCATGAAATGGTCCAAGGGAAATAACCTCTGTAACTAGTCTTGGGGATGTTGGAACGAGTTGTCGACCATACTTTCAGTGGCCTATTGTGAACTTGGCTGACCCCAGGAGCTTTGAAACAAAGAAACTGACGGCACCGCCACGCGGCGCGCGCCACGTATTTCCTGTGCCAGAAAAAATGTCGGTCAGGCAAAGGGGTGGTAGCAATTTCTCGCGCAATGAAGCGCTTGAAATCGTATTACAAAGTGGATCTGGTGATGATTGGAGTTGAGTGTTTGTTCTTTCCTGTGACACCTAACACAAGACCGTCAGTTGTTGTAGAGCTACCGTAAAAATAAATTAAAAAGTGGCCAAATCTGTGCGTCGGCAGGGAATGAGCGCTGTGAGCGAGCGTGCGGCAGCAGGGAATCCTGCCGTCGAGCCGCGCTCGGCTGGATAGTATTAAAGTAAAGCAGGGGGGCTGGAATAGCTCAGTGGTAGAGCTCTGGACTCGTAATCTTGGTGATCCTGGGCTAACAGGTTCAAATCTCTGCCGGACCGTTTCAGCCAAGGGGGATTTTTCCCTCGGAGTTGACATTGGTTTTGACTCCATTTCCTCCCATATAGTCCTTCGATTGAGACTATAAACCGAGGTTCCGTGTGTGAACGCACACATAACATCTTGTACACACTTAAAATGCCATCACCAACTTTTGGAAGAGAAGGCCAGTTTGGCGGTTGGTCTGGATGACACGTTACACATAGCATGCACCCTGCATGAGAAATGGAAAGAATGAAGGAAGGAAGTAAATTGAGTGAATGATTGACACAGGAAACGACTGAATAAAGCGCCAGCTGGCAGCTCTTCAGTCGGCACTACCCAGGTAGGCAGCCCGTTGTGTAAACAAGTGTGGATTGCAAAGCGCTTAGAGCTTGGCCTCTGGCTGAGGATAAGCGCTATATAAGTATTCATAATAATAATAATACTAAAAAGGACATTGCTTATGGATGCGATGAATGTGATTCATAGTAGAAGACACAGTGGGCGGATGAACTGTGCATGATTGAAGTCATGGACACTGTAGGTGTATTGTTTGTAATTGAAGTCAAGAGCAGATGTGCTGAAGATGAGGTGTTGCAGGTGAAGAGGGCGCTGAGGGCAGCAAGGTGAAGGTGCTGACAGCCCAGAAGATGCTGGTGATCGACTGTCGCTCCTACAGTGCTGCCATTGCCAACCGAGCCAAGGGTGGAGGCTCCGAGTGTCAAGGTGGGTTAGGATGGCATAGTTGACTGCAGTAGCCATTCCTCCTGATCGATGAGAGGAAAGACATTGATATTTTCGTCTTGTAGGCTCTCATTTAACAGGTTCTTTTTGTTTTGTGATTGTAAATGTAAGGGAGATTTTATGTCCACTTTAAGGATACAAATGTCCTTTCCCAAGAATTCAAGATTGTGTAGGTTTGTGAATTGAAAAACTGTAATTCCAGATTTTATTTTAAGATTTCTTGAGTATGGGAAGCGTTTTTGAACTATCATTATTTAAAGTCTTATTTTCAGTGAGAAGGACTTTGTAAAGCAAATGCTTCTTGGATTTCAGTTTACTGACTGAAATATTGGTTCGGAATTGAAGATGTGATGATAAATCGGTTGTGGGAGATAATGGTTATGAAAACTTGAAGCAGAGGAGCTTTGTTGACAGTGTGTTATTTGTTTCATTTTGCAGATTACTATACAAATTGTGAAATTCGATTCATGAATATGGCCAACATCCACTCCATCAGGAAAAGTTTTCAGGCCCTCCGACTTCTGTGTTCAAACTATCCCGATCACAAGTTAGTCTCTATTCCATTCTTTCTTCATTTATGTACTTTTTGGTGGGTATGAGTGTGGGCTTGGGGAGTGAAGGAGTGAATGTGTGTGTGTGTTGAGGGAGGAGTGTGTTTAGACTTTTGCGTGTGTGGGTATGAAATTTTAAGATGGGTTTTCAGTTTGTGTGTGTGTTTCTTATCTTCTCTTTAATTAATTTTGTGAGCATTATCTGACAACATTGCTGTATAGTCTGAAGTTGCTCGGCTGAAAATAAAACATGTTCATCTAGTAAGTAATGTTTTATTGGCTGGGGGGGGGGGGGGGGGGGGGAGACTAATAGTAGGCTTCCTTCACTTGACCATATTTGTCAGATTCAAAAGGAATTGAACAGAAGTTAAAGCAGATACCAGCAATCTCTTTGTATGTTGTTTTGGGTGCTGTGGTGATTCTTGTTTTTTTTTTTTTTTTAAACATCTAATATCTGCATCAAGATGTTAAATGGGCTGTATAACATTTTTTGTAAATTACAGATGGTTTGAACTTTGTATATATTGAAATATATGTGACCAAATATTCAGAGCCAGTGTGTTGTCTGGTGACAGTGTTGTCAGGGTTTGTACAGTTGTTAAAAGTTTGGAGTATCTGAGCACTCTTTTTCAAGGCCTTTAAAGTCTGTAAAAGCTGATTCGGATTTGTAAAGGTTGTGAATTTGATGCTGTCTCTGACAAAAAAAAAAAAAAAGAAAAAGAAACAAAGAAAGAAAAGAAACTGCAGTTGTAAGTAATTTCAGTTTCCATCTTAGACAACTTGAACGTTGTAGTTGTTTGGCAATTGTTTAGACATTTGACCATACCGGTAGCATCATGATGATGAGTGAGTTCTGTGTTGCGATAGAGGTAGAAAGTCGCTGCAATGAAGGTAAGATTATACGTAAGTTTTGTAAATTTTTAGTGTGAATTATTAGCAGTCTTCAGTTCGGAACTTCTATCTGTTGGGTCTCAGAGTTTTGAAAAGTTGATATATTTTTGTTTTTTGTTCTCCCCCCCCCCCCCCCCTTTTTTTTCATTTTTTTTTTTTCATATGAACCTTGGTTGTATAAGAATCCCCCCCCCCCCCCCCCCAAACAAGTCTTGTCCTGAAGAAGCTGACTCTATTGGTGGTGATGGTGATGATGCAGCTGGCTGAGCAGTCTGGAGGCCACCAAGTGGCTGAGCCACCTGGGCACCATCCTGTACTCCAGCCAGGTGGTGGTGTCCGCTGTGGAGGACGCCCGTCCGGTGGTAGTCCACTGCTCCGACGGCTGGGCCCCGCACCGCCCAGATCTCCTCCCTGGCCCAGCTGCTGCTGGACCCTTACTACCGCACCATACAGGTGAGGTTAGGTGTGGTGGTCATGGTGTGTGTGTGGTGGTTTTTTGTTTTTTTTTAAAGTGTTTTTATCTGGGAAGAATGGGAATGAGTTATTTGTTAAGAGAGATCAGTTGTTCATTCAGTTCCACCTCTGGCAGTGTCTGTGGTGAGGTGGTCTGAGCGTGGTATTCAGTCCGTGCCAGAGGACTGGTTGGAGGGGTTGGTTTGACTTGTTTCAGCTGCAGTGGTTGTCGCTGTGGTTGTTTTGTCCTGTGTGGTTTTTTTTCCTCCCGTTTTTGGTTTGGTTCACAGTAGCCAAACACCAGTTGTGTCTCATTAGGTATCAGAAGAAAGAGCAAACATTCAGCAAACTGTTAATGAAACATTTGAAACCGTTTGATTTTATGGATATGGTTGTCTGCAAGAAAACAGTTTGCAAACATTGGTATGGAAAGTGATGACATTTTGAGAAGTCTGTTTAGTTGCTGTAAGTGTAAAAGGACCATAAAGATTCAACGGTGTATCCTCTGAAATAACTGTTTTTTATCTAAAGATTACACTTGTAAGCTGGCCCATATTCATACATGGGGTATACAGTTCTGCTTTAAGAACCATCGCTCAACATTACTTGATGTGTGATGGAAATAAGGTGAGGTCTATTTGTATCATGTGGTTTCAAGTATTAGAGGTGTCTGCAGTGCAGTAGCAACTTTGTCATGCTTACTTTGTATGAAACTGTGGCCTGCATGAGCTCACCTTTGCTCTCAGGGTTTCCAATGGCTGGTGGAGCGGGAGTGGCTGGAGTTTGGCCACAAGTTTGCAGACCGGTGTGGCCATGCCGTGGGCAGCGAAGATGTCAACGAGCAGTCGCCGGTGTTCTTGCAGTGGTTGGACTGCATCTACCAGATCTCCAGGCAGTTCCCCTGTCACTTCCAGTTTAACGAAGCTTTCCTGGTGAGTTGCTGAATACTCGGTATATCAGAGAAGGAGTTAGGAGAAGGAGCACCAGGTGGGGGCATGTGAGCCTGTTCTGATTAAGACTTTGACATAACTTGTGGAATGTTACCATGTAGAGGATCACAGTCCTGTAAATGTGATGAACGGATAGAATGCATATATTTACATGGACCAGCTGCGTTGATTGACTAGGTAAAATGTCAGCAAATTACATTGTTCTACTGTTACTGAATTTAGGTGCACAATATCACTTGAAAATGGTCCACTGTCACATCATTTGAACTTTGGTCAAAATAGATGAGAATCTGATAAATTGTGGCTTCATTTTTGTTTTGTAAACCATACCGCAGAAAATCACCAGTGTTCATTTAATTACCCCCCCCCCCCCCCAGCTTTATTTTTCCGTCCCATTCGAGACACTTAGTTAAAGGGCCGAACAAACAAGGCTTACACATTTCTAATCCAACAGTTTTGTTGTTGTAGTTCAAGCAGAGGCATATATCAAACTTGTGTACTAGTTAATTAGGGAAAATTAAGTTCCCAGAAAGTGATGACGTCATTTTTGCACAATTGTGTGTGTGTGTTGTCATTGTTTGAATATCGCCTGACCACTTGTGTACAAGCTTTCATGCTGTATCTACATTATCTACAGGAAAATTAACCTAGTCTCGAGTTTGGTATTAAAAGAATTGTCGGGATTTTGCCTACTCAGTCATCTCAAAAGCACAGATATATTACATTTTTCATGACAACTACTAATTATCAAACTAACAGCCCCACTTGTAATGGCCGCTCAGCAATGCCGAACAGATTGTTGCCAGACCGGCTTTACACAGATGACATTCAGTTCGCCGAGTACAGCACGGTTAGCTGGCTGGTGGGGAGCAGCCTGCAGAAAACACCCCCCTTTCCCTGACCTGCATTCACGGCTTGGCCTCTGCAGCTGTGGGCGAGCTATAAACTCCCCTTACTCTCAAAACTAAGTGGCTTGCTCTGAACAGCCGTGCCCCCCTTATATCATGATAGCCAGCATCAAACCAGTTGCTTGTATGCACAGTTGACTGTGACCCATCACTTGGAATATCTTCATTTATTTCAAGTTTACTTCCAAATCATATTGCTTGGCATAAGACATTGAGTGAAACAAAATTGGCTTTTGCCATGATCTCCCATGATGGAGAAAAAACAAACAAGTTGAAATCGATCAAGAACATGGAATAAACAGCACAATGTTGACTTGAGTGACAACAGGACTTCAATTATTCTTTCTGGAAGTGTCGTTAAACGTCTGTAGTAGAGGTCTTTGCCAGTTAGTCTTTGGGATGTTGGCGTCTTTGGTTGTTGTTTAAAGTATTTTCAAGAGTACAGCTTCAGCATAGTTTGACATTCTGTAAGGATATAAAAAGATGAATTTTATTCTATCCTTTGTAGGCTATGATGTGCTGGTGGAATGGATGACGAAAGAAAGACGAGCCTTAATTCGTGCACAATTCGGTTGCATTTAAAAGTGATCCCTGAAGACAGAGTGTGTGTGACGTAATGGTAGATATAAAAAAAAACAACTGTCAGTGGTATGGTATAGCTTTGAATGCTGGCTGAGGAGTGCAGAAAAGGGCACTGATGATGATGTGACGCTGTGTGGACAGATCAAGCTGGTGCAGCACACCTACTCCTGTCTGTTTGGCACCTTCCTCTTCAACACTAGCCGGGAGCGGCAGAAGGAGGCGCAGACCAACCCCACATCCTCTGTGTGGACCTTGCTGCACCCGGACAACCCTAAGTTCCACAATCCTCTGTACAACCCGTCTGCCAACGAGGTAAGACTGTCTGTCGCCCACCTCTTTTCTTCCGTGTTTGTCTGTTAGTGATTTTCATGATCCCTGGTTCTGCAAACCTCTTTACAACCCTTCCGCTACAGAAGTAAGACTGTTGCCTGCCTCTTTCTTCCATTTTTTTCTGTTGGTGTTTTTCATAACCCCAAGTTCCACAATCCTCTTAACAACCCTTCCGCTAAAGAAGTAAGAGCCAAGACCGTCGCCCACCTCTTTTTTCTGTTTTCCTTTGTTAGTGATTTTCATAATCCAAAGTTCTGCAATCCTCTGTACACCCTTTCCACTACTGAAGTAAGACCGTTGCCCACCTCTTTTGTCCATCTTCTTCAGTGTTTTTCACAGTCCCAACCAAGTTCCTCAGTCCTACATACAACCCTTCAGCCACTGAAGTAAGACTGTCGCCCACCTCTTTCGTCCATTTTCTTATGTTAGTGATTTTCATAATCCCAAGCTCCACAATCGTCTGTACACCCATTCCGCTTCTGAAGTAGGAAGTTAAGACTGTCACCCACCTGTCTTCCATTTTCCTCTGTTAGTGATTTTCATAATCATAAGTTCCACAATTCTCTGTACAGCCCTTCGGCTACTGAGGTAAGACTGCCGCCCACCTCTTTCTTCCGTTTTCCTCTGTTAGTGATTTTTATAATCCCCGGTTCCACAATCCTCTCTACAACCCTCCGGCTACGGACGTAAGACTGTCTGTGGCCCAACTTTTTCTTCTGTTTTCCTCTGTTAGTAATTTTCATAATCCCAAATTTCATAATCCTCTGTACACCCCTTCCACTACCTCTTGTTATTTAATTATCTTTTACTTTGTTTCGTCTCTTTCTCTCTCTCTCTGTCTCTCTCTCTCTCTGTATGTCTCTCTCTGTCTCTGTCTTTGTCTCTGTGTGTGTGTGTCTCTCTCTCTCTCTCTCTCTTTCTCACTTTCGCTCTCAGTGGCTCCTTGGAAGTGGAGTCTTTGAATATCCTCTTTGGATAATGCTGCACTGGTAATTTCCCCTTTTCTTACACTATAATCTGACTCTGCGTCCAGATCAGTGATAATTCTTACGCTCAAATGTGCGTCTCTGACACATAACATTCCCTTACAAAGTCCATCTTACTTTAGAGTATTCTTATTATTCATTTTTTTTTTTTTTTGCACCCTTACTTTTCATCACTTTTTTCAGGGGGGGGGGGGGGGGGGGGGGGGGGGGGGGGGGGGAGAGAATATTCTTTTGTGTAAAGATTCGATGATGATGAAGTTTCTCAGTGTGCATGAAAGTTAAATAAATCTGAAGAATCTGTCACCAGTGTCGGTTTCAGATTTTTTCATTGCCCTTGAATATAAAACGTGCACCTGTGTGTATGTGTGTGCGCGCATGCGTGCGAACATGTGTGTGCTCGTGCGTGTGCTGATGGCAGGAACTTTTAACCATCTCAACGTATCCCCATCTCCACTCCCCCTTCTTCCCATTCCCCAATCTCAAGGCAGGGGTAGATCATTTCTGACAGACTTTTTGTATTCTGCGCAGGTTTGTTGGTCATTCCCAGAAGAACAAAGAATGTTCAATTCAACAGATTTCTTTCTTTAGATGAATTCTGTCAAGGCTATCTATCTGTTTTGTGTCAAAATATTTGTTCCCCTTGGACTGATTACCTTACCTGTATTTGGCTAATGTACACAAGGTGGTACAGGCTTGTGATCAAATTTCTTTCTCCCTGACTATGTTGGTCCACGGCACCTCCTTCTGCATAGCGCATTATCCGGTGGGACCCTCACAAAGTCTTGAGAGGCTTCCTAATCTGCCACCATGGCGACGCGCCTTCACACCACATAGTCAAGGCGCGAGTTTTTTTTGTTTGTTTTGTTTTGTGTGTGTGTTTTTTTTTAAAATACTTATTTTCGAAATCTCTTTTTTTTTTCTTTTTTTTTTTTTCAAAGTTTTAGTTTTATCTTCAGCCGCGCCACTCTTCCACCATTCTTTCTTTCCCTGACCTGTGATCAAGACTTGTCGGGTAAGCCACCCCTCATAAGTCTGGCTGTGTATGGTGTTGGAAAACTGCTTCCATCAGCTGGTGAGTGGTGTTCTCACAGGTTGGTGAGTGATGTTCTCACCAGTCGTGTATGGCCCCACTCCTCTCTTGTGTTGAGTCTCAACTCAGGTGTGTGTGTTGTTAATTTTGACAGCTTCAGTGATTTGTCTTCCCAAAGCAGTTTCTTGGTAACTTGTTATCACCATGCTGTACTGGGGGGGTGGTTCACTGTTGCTGTGTGTCTGTGCTGTGTGTCGCCACAACACTGAGTCATGGTCTCTCTTTGCCAGGGCTGTCATGTGTTGTTGGCCTCGATAGTGTCCAGTGCGTGCTGTCTCTCCAACATACACGCAACTGCTGAAGATAAAACTAAAACTTTGAAAAAAAAAAAAAAAAAAAAAGAGATGCAGTAATATCTTCATGGCTAGAGTCTATGGACTATCTAAATGTTATTTTCGAAAGTAAATATGAAATGAGGCAGGGAACAGTAAACAATAAACATCAGATAAGTAGGGTAACTCTTGCTCCCACAAGAAAACATAACACCAAAGGAATGCTGCGCATGACACTGAATCGCCTAGCAGACATGACAGCACAGAGCATACAGAACAAACAAGGAAGCATCCAAAAAAGGATGTTACAAGCTTGCTACCCTGTACCGAACACATCTACACAGCAACAAGAACTGGAGAAATGAATAAATATGAATTAACTTTTAATCAAGACTGGCACAGCCTTTTACAACTTGAATATAGTCAGACAGGTACATGGACGAACAGAAACACACACAAATAACTTCGATTTAATTGAAACAAAACTAAATATGACATGAGGCAGGGAACAGTAAACAATAAACATCAAATAAGTAGGGTAACTCTCGCTCCCACAAGAAAACATAACTCCAAAGGAATGCTGCTTACGGCACCAAATCGCCTAGCAGACACGACAGCACAGAGCATGCAGAAAAAAACAAGAAAACATCCAAAATAGGGAGCTACCCCTCCTTATCCAGAAAGCCTAAAGGGTACAAGTCCACACTGTCTCCCTGAGCTAACAGTGACAGTGGTGGAGGGCAGCCTCCTCTTCCTTGACGAACTCGGGAACAAGCAAGGTAGAGAAGTCATCGTCGCTTGAGTCTGAGATGGTTGTGTCCGCGTAGGAGTCTGAGGTACTACTGTATTCAAAGCTGCCATGAATCCACTCCTGGGGCCTTTACTCTGAGATGGAGCCCTCCTCCGCCAGAGTGCGAGCGTAGTGACGATGACTGCGACTCTGACACACTCTGGTGGCATGGGGGTGGAGAGGTTCCTCATGCTGCACAAAGGGCACAGGCTGTACGGCGCCTCGGCTCTCCTAGCTGTCGGAGCACAGGGCTTCTGAGTGGCGCTGGATGCCAGGATGGCCTCTGTCTGTAAAAAAGAGCAACAACTCCAAATCATGTTGTTCGTAGCTTCGTCAACGGCAAAGAGTCATATCAGGGCTGTCACAACAACTGTACGATGTTGCACTTTTGTTTCTTGCGCATAAGTGTGTGTCTCTGACGCATAAAATTCCTGTCTGATGCACTGGAATTCAGTCCAGTGCATCACTGAAACGTACCAACATTTACCGCGATGCAATGATTTTCTCCTGTACACATTGCAACTCCGAGCAGTGCATCATGTAAAAGCACTTTAGTTGGAGCCGCCTTGGTCGAAGCCCATAAAAGATGTAGCTTTTCTCGATATTTTAGAATGTTCTGAATCGATAAACAACTTCCGCTTTAGAACTCTTCTCTGCTGAAAACCAAGAAGAGTCATCAAATTAGACAGCCCAAGTCTATGACTGGACCACAAGATCATGTGTTTCGGCCAAGCGCGAACAGCACGGAAAACTGTATATAATTAGGTTTTTCACAGATAAAATAGACGGTTCATCTGTGGCTAGCACATGATCAATAATCCAGTGAGTGGAACAAACATCAGGTGATCTATGCAACACGAACGGAATAATCAAAATGGCTCCGTTATGGACGTAGGAATGTCTATGTAGCATACAGTGCAAGAGTGGCCAACCTGCATAGTTTCGTGAAAAGCTCCTTGAATATTCATCACTCGCCACTTGTTTGTCACGGGGCTCCCGAAGGCAACTTGAATATGGTCAAATAAGAAAATGTTTCCATATTGGAATTGCCTCACGTTGTGTAAACTCTGTGATGGAAATCACGGAGGACATCCCTCATATCAACTTTTACTGTTAAAATCCTGATAGTATAGGTATTCACACTTAGTCACTTTGGTTATCACTTTACTAACATTGCAGCCCTGATATGGCCCTTTGCGGTCGGCTGGGCTGTAAGCAACATTACCTCACTAGCACTGGAACACGAATCTAAATAAACAATGTTTAGCATAATCTAGAGAGTTTTTATTAACTTTGTCCCTTTCTGTCTAATTTTTTCTCTGTGTTTTTATGTGTGTGAGCCAGTCAAAAACGCGCTTGTGTGTGTGTGTGGTTTTCAGTACATTTACAAGCTGTTATAAAGTGTGACCCCCTAAATATTTTTGTGACCCCCTGAGAATTTGGAAATGAGTTTTTCACACCAAGCCTCACCCCTGATATTTAGGAAATAATTGTCACTGCAGATTAACATCAGTCACCCAGTCTGCAGTGGTTGTGCCAGTATGTGCATTTCTCTGTGTGTGTGTGTGTGTGTGTGTGGACGCACATGTCTGGCAACATTAAACGTTTCAATAAAAGATTTTTTTAACAGATTCTGTAATTGGAAGTGAAAGATCAAGCTCAGGGGCGAGTGCCCTAAATTCTGCCTTGAGCTTGTCTGTGATTGAGCTGTTATGCTGTGAATAGTTGTAGATAGTAAGTATGTATGTTGTCATGTGTGTGTGTTTTATTTTTATGACAGGACTTTTAGTTCTGTGTGGTGGCAGCCCTGAGAGGACCGTGCTTGGTTAGCTGGGCTGTTTGTAATGCAGCTAAAATGGATGCTTATGTGTGTGTTTGTGTGTGTGTCAGGTGTTGACCCCCGACTGGAGTGTGCACGGGCTGAAACTGTGGAGCTCCGTGTACTTGTCCAACAACTCCTTGAAGACCTCCAGCGCTGAGGAGTTTGCTGCTTCTGTGGAGCAGGCCCACCAGGTGAGATACCACTGGCTGCTTTCTGGGGGATGTGTGTGGTGGCTTGCTCTGAAGAGGCCGGCACATACACACATGCACGGGGAGTGGTTTGTCTGATGTACAAAGCACAGTTCTCTCAAGAGCTCAGTTCACATTTTGAGACAGCCTTGAAGAAGTATGGGTGCTTTTGTTGCTTAAAGATCAGTGCTACCGTGCACATTGTGTGCATGTTAGACATCAATTGAAGTGTAATTTTCTGTACAGTAGTCAAATCAGGAGAAAACTTTGAAAGAAAAAGAACAGGGAGCAGAATGATGGAAATAGTGAAGTTGTATGTCGCAGTGAGTGTGACAGCCAGTTGTCTTATGTTGAAGTTTTTGCTTGAATGGTGGTGGTTTTCTGAGTGTTACAAGATGTCAACCAGAACAGTAATACTAAATGTTTTGCATGCATTTGCGCATTGAAATACATGCTGCTGTTTCAGCAGTAAACTCCGACGGACATGCTCAACAAGTTCTCATTTAGACCTTGACTATTGACTGTGCATCACTAATCTTGAGGGAAAAAGAACAAAACAGATTGTCTGTGGCTATATTGACAATTAATCTTGAGGAAGAGAGAACAGAGCGGATTGTCTGTGGCCACAGTGGCACATGGTGACCTATTGCTTCAGGTGCTGACCCCAGACGAGGAACCAGGGGGCCTGACGAAGACCCGTTCCTGCGACAACCTGACCACACTGGCCATGGCGCCCCAGGATGGCAATACCACGCTGACCCGACGCTCCAGCGACCCCAACATCGGCTGTGGCGGAGACACCATGGCTTTGCTGTCCAAAGAGGTGGACGGCAGCCAGCACGTCGGCAGTGCTGAGGAGCCCAGCAGTGGAGACACCTCAGACAGCGAGGCGGCTCCTCCAGCCAGCCAGACAGGAGAGTTGTGCGAGGGACTTCCTCCCAACACTCAGGTATCGCCCAGTCTAGAGGAGCCACTGCAAGGAACAGCGACAAGTGAGGCGGATCATGAAGACAGTGGAAAGAGTGACGATGGTGGGAGCTGTGAAAATTCTCCTCCTTGTGAGGACCTGCCAGTGGATGCTAGGGAAGATGGACAGTCTGCTCTTGTGCAGACATTAGGCTGTGAAGGAGGTTCACCAAGGCCAGGGGACAGGGGGACCAGGAGGTCCTGTAATGGAGTGTCTTTAGAAAACTGTGCGGATGTGAACGGTGAAGAAGAGGCGGGGGAGGGTAAAGCAGTTGTGATGAACGGTCAGGAGGTGAACGCAACCACCTTTGTGGAGGCAGACACTCAGACCTCAGGCTTGTTAATAAATGGTGATCATGACCCTAGTCTAATGAATGGTAATGACGATGACCCTGTGGGCGCTCCCTCTACTCTGACGGTGGACACCAAAGCTATTGACAGTTCCACAGACACACTGACGGGCTCAGAGGACCAAGCCTTGCTGCTCAAGTCCAAGCAACACCTGGCATCGCAGCTCGCTGCTCGTCCGACAGTCAACTACCAAAATGGGGACGGACACAACAGTTATTTTGATTCTGATGAAGACGAAGAGGAGCGGTTGTTGAAGGGCCGCCAAGACCTGGACACTTTGTCCGTGGAGTCGTTGAAGCTGATGATCCAGAAGAACTGTAGTATTAGTACCAGCACGACTGACATTAGTGATTCCCATGTGAAGAGCAGTGGCATGGCGTCAGATGAGATATCGCGGGCGGCAGGTCTGGGGCTGTACATCCGCTGTAACAACGGCATGTGTGGGATGGGCGGGGTGGGACGGCGTACCCCCAGCTCCTCCGAGGCCTCGCCCTCTGTCTGTTCTTTGGTGGCGACACCCATCAACTCACAGACGCCTCCCTCGACGTGCTCTCCGACTCCTGGCTCTGAAGGAAAGGTGAGTGTGTCACCTCAGCTTGTTGTAAAGGCAACATTTTCTCATACTTGCCAACCAAAACAAATGCCTTATCGTTACTTGGCGTGGAACATCTCCGTATGATCAGGACCCACCTAAAAAAAAATCAAATTCAGAGAGCAGGAAAGTAACTTTGCCTGCATACTCAGGTACACAGTAATAGTGATTGCCCTTGGTGAGTTCACCTCACTGTGCCATGTATTTGAACATAGCTCAGTTTCCTCCTTTTTCTTGGCGAGAGAACACGCTCCCCTCTGCTCTTTGGAATTCAGCTTCCTTGTGGCATTCAGTGATCCTGACAACGAGTCTTTCAAGCTTTCATTTCCTTTTGACAGGAAAGATTTCTCCCATGCTTCCCAAGTGAAATTCTGTCTAGTAATGTTGCAAATTACCTTTAATGGCCGCCTCTCTTCAGTGTTTGGCTCCTTTGTCGTACACTATGCTGTCTATCTCCTCGTCCTCCAAGCTGACTGCTACAGTAATAGACTCATGTGTCTGCCCGTCTTGCCACAAGTGGGCCTTCAGTTGGCACCCAGGAGACGTGCGTCGCCTGTGCAGAATGTTCCCCATTCAATCCATGTAAGAACTGGCCTGACGCGACTTAGCGTTCACTTTGCTGTATCAATATTTGGAAAAACTTCGACTGTTTGTCTTTCCCATTGACGCTAATTCTGTATTGTTACTGAGGACTGTGGAGACAGTGCCCCACCCACCCTCCCCTCCCCCACCTATCCCCCTCTCTGCGCTGTCAATCCCTCGGCGCCTTGTTAATGAAGAGCAGTGTCTGCGATGTCTTTCCGTCAAGGATTGTTGTTCTGTTTGCCCCTGGCAAGGCTGGGTTGGTTGGTGTTTGGCTGGGAGGAGATTTAACAGCAGTTCCTGCTGGAAAAGGGCAAGCCTCTGCTGGAGACCTGGGCGTCCTCTGACTGTAACCATTCAGGTCTGTTTGATGAGAACGCAGACGAATGTGACATGGACGACAGTGGAAGCGAATGCTGTGATGATGATTTTGAAGCCACTGTTCCAGTTTCCAAGGTTTCTGTTGTGCTCTGAGTGTTCAGATCTAGACCTGCATTTTTTTGTGTTTGCTTTCTTGTCAAAGGCAAGAGAATGGTCAAAATTCAGCCTGCCATTTTTCAGCCTATTAGCCGATCTGCAGATAATCATCGTTTTTTTGTGTGTATGTGTGTTTTCTTTTTTTCTGTCCCATCTTCTGTGTCATCCGGTGGCATTCCACCCACGCCGCTCATTCCGACACCCCCATCCACAGCCACAGCCCAGCCCAGTCCATCGCAGCCCCAGCACTGGTAATCCACAGGGAGCAGTCAGTGTCAAGTCAACAAGAGGCAAGCCACAGGAGGAGGCACTGCACTGCTGCCGAGTCACTTCGATGGTGTTAAGTGGTTCCTGTTCTGATCCAACATATCGCGGAGCCAGCATGCATGAGCTCTCCTTCCAGAGAGCATCACCACATCGGTCTCAACAACACCCCCCATGAACTCGCCAATACCAGTGACCTGACAGAATCAAACCAAGACCATAGACATGGAGAGGGCACCAGAACTGAGGTCACCTTGAGAGTGGTAGGAAGTGCCACAGAATTGGAGACTTTTTTTATGCTGATTGATGAGGATGAAGATGATGCAACAGATTCCATTCTGATCTGAGACTGAATGACGGGCAGTACTCTAGGCTTATTTTCATTTAATATTATATCCCAGTGTCGACCAGGCCCGATAGATACAGACACCTGCATTGTTGGTCAGGAAATTTGAGCAACACTCAGAGACGCATCCATTGTGTGGATGAAACTTGACTGTGTGGTCCCAGTCTTCCCAGTTGAGCCCGTAGCAAACTCAGCTCTGGGTAAGAGCTGGCTGGGGCAGAAAAATCCCACATGGCTCTGATCAGAATCGAACCCATGACCTCCCAGCCTCGTGTCTGTAATGCTAACCACTTTGCCACGGCAGCTAATACAGATCATCTTCTTGTCTCCATATCTTTTCTTGAATGGTCCTCCTCTCTCTCTCTCTCTCTCTCTCTCTCTCTCTTCTGTCACTTATTCTTATAAAGGGCTTAATCTGAAAAGGTGACTGGCAGAAGATCTTGTATGCTGCTGCAGGTTTGGCTTCTGTGGCATATGCTGGCCTTTCGTTCTCTTTATGTGAGTCTTTTTGTCTCTTTGTGGCATTTTGGAAGTCTGGGCTCTGTCCGATGGTTGCGCCCTCTGGTGGAGCATTGCGATGGCTTTCATGCAGCAGACTGAATGGGTGAAAGTGACACAGACAACTTTAAGAAGGTTCTGCCTCTGTGACATGACTGGTGAGATAGAAGCACTCAACTGCCTCATGGGTATAGTAGTTGCCCAAGCTGCAACACACCCTCAGTGGTTTCTTTCTGACCTTTTCTGTTTTGGTGGTTGTAAAATGTTTTTTGCACTTTTGTAATGTTGTTTGTGTTTTGTTCAGGTTGCCATTTTTGTTCAACATGTCTGACAGCGAAAGGGTCTTTGGAGTGGCGCTGTTTGTTACTTGCGTTCCTAATGTGTCTCAACAGAAAAGTCCTCTCTTCCTAATTTTGTGCTTGAGAAATTCTCTTCTGCTTCAGACATTTATTGCCTGTCATTTTGTGCCATCACCTGGAGGAAAAGCGAGGATTAAACCTTTGACCCGCAGACTAAGCATGGGGATGGGGGCTAATGAGAGTTCTACTTCTAGGCTTGAGGAGCTGTGCCCATTCTCATGAGGGATCAGTGTCTTTCTGTCCAGGCGAGCATGCTTCCCACTATCTTCCATTAATGTTAAGGCATTTGCTTGGACAGGTAAATGTCGGAGGGGAAAAAGGAATTTTACCACTGATACTAGTGATAGTAATTTTAGGATATACCTGTCCAAACATATGGACACCCTCCCATCTCCCCACTTTGCCGGAAAGAGGTGTGAAAATCGAGCTATGCTTGAAGATGGTGCAGTGAAGTGAACTTGCTTCAGTCGCTCTTGTGCCAAACTGGATAGGAAGGCGAGGTTAGCTCCTGCTCTCCAGTTTTTTGGCGGGGGGGTTCTGATAATGTGGAGATGTTCCACACAAAGTTGGAATAAGGCATTTGTTTGGACAGACGAGTAAATCTACCTCCCTTTGCAACAGGCCTCATCCAACCTCTTCCTCAGGTGTGGTCGTTTTCATTCACAGTTCTCCTCACTGTCAGGTTATTTTGAAACTTCTTTGGGTCTTTAAAATCAGGCGGTTTAATATGTGACACATGACAACCAGCTGCTTCTCAACTCAGAAGAGTGAGGTTGTGTGTGTGTGTGTGTGTGTGTGTGTGTGTGTGTGTGTGTGTGTGTGTGTGTGTGTGTGTGCCTGCAAGCATGTGTGCATGTCGATGCATAAATTTTGTATTTTTTCTTCATTAGCATGTCATTGTGTGCAGTTCTCGAGCTTAGTGCACTCACAACAGTGGATGGCTGTGCCCCAACTGTTCAACCAGCCACTCTTTCTCTCTGACCACACTCCTTTCTTCCCTCAAGTCATCCTGTTCAGGGTTATTGGTTAGGGGGTTTGGTTGTCGTTTTTTAGGTAACGAGAAATTGATGATGCTGTTGCCAGTTGAAGTGGTCTTCTGTTCATGACTGGTGCACATGTAGACAATTTATAACTTATAAGATTGATCAGTTCTGTCCATGCACATGCTTGTCTACCCCCTCAGCCCTTGCCCTTCAACCAGCAATGCTTTTTTTGATTGTTGTTTTAACCAAAATGCAATTCTAAATAAGCAGTTGTCATGGTGTGGTTGGCATTGAGGGTTCGATTCCAGTCAGATCATGCATTAATGATTTGTGGAATTTTTCGGGCTGGGCTGGCTCCTACCCAGAGTTGGTAATGGCGCAAACAAGATGACAGGAACCATACATTTGAGTTTCATCCACTTAATGGGTGCATGTCTGGAAGTAATGCTCAGATTTCCTGAGCAGCATTGTGAGCGAGTGTCTGTATTGGGCCTGGTTGATGACAGTGTATCAGAGGTTGCGAAGGGGTCAGTCCTGTGATGGCTTAGATAGAAAGACAGGAACCATTTGAGTTTCATCCACTCAACATGTCTGAAAGTAATGCTCAAATTTCATCCACTCAACATGTCTGAAAGTAATGCTCAAATTTTCTAAGCAACACTGCAAGTGTTTGTATGTAATGGGCTTCTTAATGCCAAGATTTATTAAAGGTAGCACAGGGAACAATCGTTTCATACAGTCACAGATCAGAATTGAATTTAAACTCGGTAGCAGCATCATGATCACCCTCATCCCTGACTATCATCAAGTCTCCGATCTTGTTTCCTTTCATGTCCTGTTATTGTGGTGAACTCGGTTTCGATTTCCTTAACATGCCTGTGGTGAGTTTGTGTCAGAATTCTTGGTGGTGGCAAGATCATGGAGAATGTTGTTGGATGGATGCAGTGGCATCCTCCTTAGGGGAGGCTTGCTTGCGCTGGCTGCTCAACTAAATCATCGTTGTCTTCACTAAACAATTGTTGTCATCAGTAAGAGGGCTTAACAGGTGATACCCTGCATATATTGGGTCTGAACAGGTACTGCTGAAGCTGTAGTGGTCTGCTTTGTGACAGTGTGATAGTGATGAGATTGTTCTCTGCCCCGGCCCTGATATGGCCCTTTGCGGTGGGCTGGGCTATAAGCAACATTACCTTACCTTACCTCCCTGTGGACTGCCAGTGCTGGGACTACCAAAGCCGAACTTACATGTGGCTGGGTATGGAGTGGCCTGAACGAGTGGCGTGGGAACAGTGCCTTGCTGATGGCTTAGAAGATGAGACAGCGGTAACAACAACGCAGTTATGGTTTGAAAATATTCCATGTTAAAATCAGATAATCATTTGGGAATTTTGTTTCATTTTTTTTTTCTTTCCCCCGTAGCAAGTCAGGACTTAGAGAAGAAGCAACAGCAAGTCCAGTTTGGAGAGAAAACAAGCAATGAAGCATTCCAAATTGTCAAACATTTTTCTTGTTTTGGGGAGTTGAATGAAAGGATCATTCCATCCGAACAAGAGATTTTTGTTTTCAGTTCTTATTCAAGAACGATAGAACATGTAAAGTCATGGCGTAGATTGGGTTGAGGGGTCATCAGACATTGTCAGTGTCACACGTCTCTCTGGCGTCCACAGAACTCGGAGTCTCCGCTGGTGCGGCAGTTGAACAGTGTGGCACGGCACCTGGACTGCGACGGGCTGACGACCTTCGTGGACCCTGCCCTGGAGCGGGTGCAGCAGATGATGAGGGACTTCCAGCGCCGCATCATCTCCCTGGAGTACCGGCTGGCCGCCACCACTGCTCACCTCAACCAGATGTTGCCCTTGTCCAATGGGGCAGGCCGGGTCGTCGACTCTTCAGACTGCATGGTAAATGCACTGCTACTGGCATGGACACTTTTCTTTGTGTGTGAGGAGGGGGTCGGGTCAGCTTATTTCTGGAGTGTGTGCGTCTTGCTTTTTTGTTTTGTTTTTGATTTATTATAGACTTGTGTCAGCAGTTGGGTGGGGTTCAGCTTATAGTGAATAGAGTTGGTGACTTCTGGAGTGTGTGAATGTATGTGTTGCTTTTTGTGTGTGTGTGCGTTTAAAATAAAAAAAATTAAACACAGATATAAATACACTCATTTGCTCACACATTGCTCTCATTCTCTCTTACTCCATTATTCTCACAGACCTGCCAGATCCCATATCAGTAAATCCGCATGATTCAGGCTGGAGAACACTCCTTGGATCTGAGGATATCTGAGAAAAAAACACGTGATTTTCAGAGACTGGAAAAGCAAACATCTGAGAGAAGAACAAGATGCGAAGCACATAAACATACTCCCAGTTTTCCAAGTCGCTTATAGATCGGCCAAGTGCTTTGTGAGATAAGAAATAAAGGCAAAATAACGGTTTTTAACAGCTATTTAACCGATGTACACTTTTGAAACTGGTATTTTAGTCCTCACTGGGATAAAGCCTGTGTACATACCAAATTTCATCCAAATCGGACAATATGTCAAGAATAACGGTTGTTAATGGTCAGATTTTGAAACAC
This sequence comes from Conus ventricosus, assembly GCA_018398815.1. NCBI lineage: Eukaryota > Metazoa > Mollusca > Gastropoda > Neogastropoda > Conidae > Conus > Conus ventricosus. The sequence continues at coordinate 7,401,641 of CM031619.1, forward strand.
TATATGGAAGTGCCATTTGTGTGTGATAACCTTACTATATACAAAATTTCATTAAAACCCACCAATATATAAAAAATAACGGCAAAATAACAGTTTAACGGTTATATATTAATAACCGATATACACTTTTGAAACCGGTATTTTAGTCCTCACTGGGCTGAAGCCTGTGTACATATCAAATTTTATCCAAATCGGACAATATGTCAAGAATAACGTCGTGTTTCAGTAACGCCGCAGTTTGTTTCATTTGCCGTCAAGAATAACTGTTTTTAACGGTCAAATTTTGAAACACTATATAGAAGTGCCATTTGTGTGTGATAACCTTTCTATATACCAAATTTCATTAAAATCCACTCTATAAAAGAAATAACGGTTTTTTAATGGTTGTTTAATCCATTTTCAGCATTACATCACTTACGTATGGACAGAGGCTTCGATTTGTCACAAGATCATCCAAACCGCTTATAAATTGGCCAAGTACTTTCTGAGATATTCCATAAAGAAGAAAACCCATTACAGGCCGTTACAGCCGTTAGTAACGGCTATAGCGGTAAACTAAAACATCGGGCATCATCCGTGGCCCATAATGAACATACCTACAAATTTTCAGAAAGATCGGCCCAGTAGTTTTGTCTGGAGCGAGTGGAACACATTTTGACCATGGACACACAGACACACGGACACACAGACAGCATTTCTTTGTTCCCATTCCAAAGTACTCCTGTTCTATAAGAACTGGGAGTACAAAAAGGAAGACAGAAAGACAGAAAAAAAGTCACGAGTCTCATACAGTATGGTTTTTCAGTCCAAGTTGCCAGGATTCTGTGTTCAAGCTCATTCCACCAATGGTGGTTGTGGTGCAATGCTGCGCTTCTGCATGCATGAATCGGACCAATTCAGTGGCAGACAGATGTGTAGGTGAACACGATTCAGCCATTTTTTCTGGTTGTGGTTCATGCACTGGCTTCTTTAGGGTTAAATATGTTGTCTTGCATGTATCGAATTGTGTATCGAGGCCAGGCATTGGCGAAAGTCACAGTAGTCAACTATTGGAGGTGGGGGCGGATTGAAAAGACTACAGAAGCGAGCAGTTTTGTTCATTCAGTATTTTCCAACTTGTTTTGGAAAGTGAACATCCCAGGAATGGCACATCATTATTCATTGGCTTTATTGAAAAGAGCTGAACTTTGCCAGTTGTGGTTTTAACAGCGCTCTGTGAACATGTGCACTTCAAGACACATGTTGATGATGCCAGAGCACAGGACTGGAATTGGAGGAGATTGGATTTTTTTTTGTCGGATTAGTGTTTCCCTTTTATTGTAGAAAAGATGAACCTGCTTAGGTTTTATTTTGACAGTGTGACAGTTCTAGCTCATAATTTGTAGGTAATTATGTACTCCTGTGATCGGCTTGGTTGTGCATGACAAGAGATGCCATGCACAATAAGTGTGACCACAGTGAAGGATATTATTCTTTAATTTACAAAGTTACATGCATGATGACTGTTGAGTACTGATTTGTCTTTTTTCAAGAAATTGATAAAATTCAAGTGTGCATGCCTCTGTGTGGGTGTGTGCAGTTAGTTATTTTCTTTTGGTTTCTTTGCTTGCTGCATAGTAAGTTGCCTATCATGAAAGACTACTAAAGGGTGTTCAGAACTGCTGAAATCATATTTCAACTGGGAGGCTTACCCCCCCCCATCCCCCCACCCTTGTCTGCCCTGGTTACCCTTTCAGGGCAATGCCCTTGGACCCCACCTTTTTTAGGGGGTTTTCAAGTCAGTTGTTCTCCAGCCTGATCGACAAAGGATTCAGCTGAGAAAACAATCTCTGCTAGGTAAATAAATTGATAGTATTGTTCAAGAATACTTAAACCTGGAATACAGTGGGAGCAGTGGTGTTATAGACATCGGGTACTTTGGTAGTGAATGGTCTGGTATTGAATCAGTCGATGTAGCCCTGGCTGGAAAGGAATCGTTTGGATCCCTTGGTGGTGTTTGAATGTGTCCAGGCCATTTCATTATAAATACCTTTCCTGTACACAGAGGTGTGATGTTTATGTCATTTTTTGTACTCCCAGTTCTTAAAGAACAGGGAGTACTTTAGAATGGGAACGAAGAAATGCTGTCTGTGTGTGTGTGTGTGTGTCTGTGTGTGTGTGTGTCTGTGGTCAAAAATGTGTTCCACTCGCTCCAGACAAAACTACTGGGCCGATCTTTCTGAAAATTTGTAGGTGTGTTCATTATGGATCAAGGATGATGCCCGACGTTTTAGTTTACCGTTACAGCCGTTACTAACGGCCTGTAACGGTTTTTCTTCTTTATGGAATATCTCAGAAAGTACTTGGCCGACCTTTATGAAAATTAGCAGGTATGTTCATTATGGGTCACAGATGATGCCTGATGTTTTAGTTTGCCCCGTTATAGCCGTTACTAACGGTTGAAACGGCTTGTAATGGTTTTTCTTCTTTATGGAATATCTTAGAAAGTACTTGGCCAATTTATAAGCGGTATGGATGATCTTGTGACAAATCGGATCCTCTGTCCATATGTAAGTGATGTAATGCTGAAAATGGATTAAACAACCGTTAAAAACCGTTATTCTGCCGTTATTTCTTATATATAGGTCGATTTTAATGAAATTTGGTATATAGAAAGGTTATCACACACAAATGGCACTTCTATATAGTGTTCCAAAATTTGACCGTTAAAAACCGTTATTCTTGACATATTGTCCAATTTGGATGAAATTTGATATCTACACAGGCTTTAGCCCAGTGCGGACTAAAATACGGGTTTCAAAAGTGTATATCGGTTATATAACCGTTTAAACCGTTATTTTGCCGTTATTTTTTATATATTGGTGGGTTTTAATGCAATTTTGTATATCAGGGGTGGGATTTTTCCGCGGATTTCCGCGGTAGATCCTTGTTCATTCCGCGTAACAGCGTGTCAGTTCCGCGGAAGCGATCTGTGATTCTCATTCATGTCTTCAAAAACATCCGGTGTCATTTATCCACAAACTGTTCGACATTCTTAAACGGCTTGGATTCGCAGTTAACTTGGTAACTTTCTCCTTCTGGTTTTGCGATCTTCAAAATGGCGACATGTCGAAGAGACGTCGTTTCACGCAGAGAAAATGTTTCCTGCAACAGTTCTTTGAAGAACAAGTGGAAGTGGGACTGGTTGGAGAGTAAGGTGGATGATGATGAAGTGATAGGCCAGTTCATAGCCAAATTTAATGCCTGTGGCCTTGCTTACTGCAATCTTTGCGAGTGCAAATAAATTACAGTTCACGCGGAAAAGTTGCTTTGGTGGATCACATTAAAAGCAACAAGCACAAGACAGCTCTGGATCAGCGGACAAACTTAATGCAAGATGTCCAGCTCCACACTTGCATTAATTTTGTGTGCCATTAGGTTGAAAAGGAACTCCTCTCATCTACACTTGGTCCAAGTTGTTAAAGATAGTAAGTATTAGTATAGTTGATTTTTATAGCTTTTTGTGTTTTAAAAAAAAAAAAAAGGTAAACAAGTGGGGTAACGTTTGCTCCCATAAGAAAACCTGACACGGAGTAACTTTTATTCAAGACTGGCACAGCCTTTTAAACTTGAATAAAGTCGGACAAATACATAGACAATCTGATAGTGGGGGGGGGGGGGGGGGGGGGGGGGGGGGGGGGGGGGGGGGGGGGGGGAACAAGCGCAGGCCAACAACTTAACTGTCCTCATAATAATGACTTGGCAAAGATTTGGACTTAAGGAGGGGGCAGTTTGAAGATGGAGAAACTGGGAACATGAAATTAAGAAAATATATTACAGATAATATGGAAACTCTTCAGCAGCTGCACAAGGGAATCATCGCAATCCCTTTTGAAGGCAGATATATTTGCCTTTTTTATACAAATATATCTGCCTTCAAAAGGGATTGCAATGGTTCCTTGTGCAGCTACTGAAGAGTTTTCATATCTGTAATATATTTTCTTAATTTAATGTTCCCAGTTTCTCCATCTTCGAACTGCCCCCTCCTTAAGTCCAAATCTTTGCCAAGTCATTATTGTGAGGACAAATCAGTTGTTGGCCTGCGCTTGTTTTTTTCCCCCCACCATTAGATTGTTCGTCTATGTATTTGTCTCTGACTTTATTCAAGTTTAAAAGGCTATGCCTGTCTTGAATAAAAGTTACTCTGTGTCAGGTTTTCTTATGGGAGCAAACATTAACCCACTTGTTTATTGTTTACTGTTCCCTGCCTCATTTCATTTCCAATTTAAAAAAAAAAAAAAAATTGGTTTTTTGCTTTAAAATTTGTTAATTTCAGTCTCAAAATGCACCAGATTGCACAGAATTGAATGTAGCAACCCAAAATTTTCCGGGGGGGGCATGCCCCGGACCCCCTAGACTGTTTCCTCTTTTTTCCTTTATGGAGAGTCCCACCCCTGTATATAGAAAGGTTATCACACACAAATGGCGCTTCCATATAGTGTTTCAAAAAATCTGACCGTTAAAAACCGTTATTCTTGACATATTGTCCGATTTTGATGAAATTTGGTACGTACACAGGCTTTAGCCCAGTGAGGACTAAAATACCAGTTTCAAAAGTGTACATCGGTTAAATAACCGTTTAAAACAGTTATTTCGCCTTTATTTCTTATCTCATAAAGCACTTGGCTGATTTATAAGCGGTTTGGAAAACTGGGAGTACGTTTATATGCTTCGCATCTTGTTTAAAGTTATGCCAGAACACCATTTTGAAAACACAAGTCTTCCGTTTTTTTGAAAACCAAAGAACTGAATCGAGGGCATCCCCATAACATATCTGTATGTTGTTGTCTGTGAAACAGAACCTCCCAGCGGACATGGGTGAGGGAGGGGAGCTGTCGTCGCTGGGCACGGAGAGCAACCCAGCCTCCGATGTCAGCTGGGAGCAGGTGGACGAGCGCGACTCGCGCATCACCTGTGGGTGCCAGACCATGTGGTCACACACTGCGCCGGCTGTGGGGGCTCCTTCTGGATTGGGCGGCGCAAGCACCACTGCAGGTGAGGGTCCTGACCTCTGTGAAGGAGTTACTTGTGAGTTGACTTCAACATGGTGACAGCTGGCTGGACTGTGAGCAACATTACCATACCTTAACCTTACCTTACCTTACCTTACCTCTGTGTGGTGCACACCTTACCTTACCTCTGTGTGATGCCTGTGTTTCCCTCCCTAGGCCAGTGTATTGCTCAGTGTCTGGCAGGTTTGGTTTTTTTTTTTTTTGTAGTCAGTACACAGGATTTTTTTTTTTTTTTTGAACAAGTTAATGATAGTCTTAGATGATAATGCTTTGGAGTTCTGTTTTGAATCTGATGGGGGACTGATTCTCCAGTCTCTTTCTGATGTATTAGGGGAAATTTGAGGGACACTGTGGGAATCCCCTCCATTAGGTAGGTGAGACTTGTCCATGTCATTCCAGTCTTCCCTTTGGAGCCGTAGGGCACTCAGCTTTGGAGCTGCCAAGGGCTGAAAACCATCACAAATAAACGCTCCTTATGGGACTCGAACTCCCATTCTCCCAGTTCGCAAGCATGCAAAGCTGATTACAGCACCTACGCAGTTGGTGCTGTTTCTTCTGTCTGGTCCTGTCCATAGTGGCATTGATGCCCTGTATGCACAGGCAGAGCACGGCAGTGTCCACAGTCCTGCCTGTCTGCCTGCACAGGGACTCTGAAACCGCAGGGAGGTCCTTGATCAAGTGGTGCTGGTGAGCTGATGGGGTCAGTATCCAGAAGGGATCGGGTTTTCAGAGTCTCCAGGACCAACGCTGATAACAGTGACGATAAATGTTTTCAGGTCTGTTGAGACTGGAAAGGATTCCTTCCATCTGTTTATGGAAAATGTGGAGAGGAAACGGGGATTGTGCAGATGGTGTTCTGAAACACCTCCCTTAATCATTCTCACCTATTTTCGGAAAACAAGTGGGGGACTGGCTAAATGGAAAAGATGCTGGTGGAATCGAACCTTGCCTTTGGTGCGGGTAAAGTTGAAGTCATCAGTGTGGAGAGTCAAAGTCCAGGCGGGCACTTGAAAGAAAGCAAAAATAGGATTGAGCAAGCCAGCCGCCCACAAAACCGAACGGCCATGTTGGTATGGAAACAGTTTGGCAGAACAGTTTTATTTTTGTTTGAAATTAAGATTTTCACACTGAACCTGGGGGTAGCACAAGTTACAATGGCAAAGTCCAGTGGAGACCCAAGGTTTTGTAGATCTTGATTAGACAGGGGCTGTCATTAACAGAAATCATTCTGTCTGCTAGAGCACAGGTCAGTGCGGTGAACATCAAAGGGGGGCCTTTAAACTAGGATTTCATTGTTAGTCACCTACTGCCATGATGAACCTAGGGCTGCGCTATGAAAACCTGACCTGAAAAGCTTTTCAGGACTAAAGCCTTCGCCATCTGGTGTCAGAGAGACCAAGTTTGTACGCAGGAGTGTGCATGTATAGGGTGTAGAGTTTGAAACCATTGGAGCAGAATCTTTTTTTACATGAGTATTAACAGAAACAATAATAAGAGTCCAGTTGATAGTAGGAAGAATAATGAAATTATGAACTGGAAAATAGTAATGCAATAACAATATGATTACATACTTTCTCACATAGACCCCACCCCCACCCCCCACCCCCCACCCCAGAAAAGGGAAATATGAACATATTTTTTCATTCATGTTGTATGTGAAGCTCTTTTCTTTAAGATTCTAGCATTCTAGGCAGATTCTTCTTCTTTTTTTTTTTTTTAATTAAGTGCTACCATGTCATGTGATGAATTATGATTAGGCAGTTGAAGATTTTTAGTGGAGTAAACCATTCTGGTAGTAGTAATTGATCTGTACACTGTAGCCTAATAATAACCGATACTAGGTATTGTATGATAGCCGTTTAGAAAATGATAAATTGATTTCCCTTTTACGTATCCACCCATGGAATTCAGTGAGAAATACATTCCGTTACATGCTTGTGTTGCTGTAGCAAACATACTATGTGCGTGCAAATGTTTGTCTTTTGTCATTCTTGCAGCAGCAGCATTCCCTTCCCAACTCCCCCTACCGAAGCTATGGGAAGGGAAATAACCACTGATTGAGAAAAGGTTAAGTTTTAGGTTTTACTTCCCTTCAGTCAGCTGTGATGAATTTAGTGGTTGCAGTCACCAACAGCTTGATCTTGATTTGTACACACACACAGTCGCAGAGAACTCTCTCTCTCTCTCTCTCTCTCTCTCTCTCTCTCTCTCTCTCTCTCTCTCTCTCTCTCTCTCTCTCTCTCTCTCTCTCTCTCTCACACACACACACACACACACACACACACACACGCACACACACACAGTGTTGCACACACAGAATACACACATATGACGGTACACACACGCACACAGTAGATTTAGGAGGTATCAGCAGGACAAAAATTGAATAACAAATAATCTTTTTCTGTTTTCATTGTTATGTGAAACACACTGAAGCATACAAAAAAACAAAAAGAAAAAAAAAATGTATGTCCTTTTTTCTGTTCTTGATATTTGAAGATGGCAATCTATGTATGATATGCAAAATTGCTTTGGGAGGCCCTTTTTTTTAAGCACTGATTTCAAAACAAATTGGCACAAGAAAACTCCAGACTTACTGGCATGTTACTTTGTTACATTATGTGTGTGTATATGAAATTTTGAAACACTTACTCCATTAATAAGAAAAATACAGATGTTCAGAAATGGCGAAAATAGCTGTATCTGTCTTAAGTAGTAGGCCTCATGGTCCATATTTGTGTACTCCTATTGCAGATACTGGTCAAAAGTTCAGATGATAAATACAGATGATGTGTACATGTTACTACAGAATAAACCTTTTTTTAAGTAGGATTCATGGTAGGATTCATAATGTTACTAATATAGGTGAGCAAGCTTGGCGCAAAAATCAGAATGGACCATGTCAGGCTGGACCATGTCAGGCATACTGAATAAACAACTTTAACTTTCGAAAGAGTAGGTGGAAAAGTGAAAACTTTGACACAACATTCCAGATGGTATCTTTTTCCCATATCGGTGATTTGAAATTAAAATTTTGATATTTTGACTGTAAATTTCGTCAGATTAAAAATTCTCCGTTTCAAAAGGCTTCTTAGTAGTACAACAGTTCATTTGTTTACTGAGCTGTTGCCCCAGTTACCCTACAGATTTGTCCCTAAAGAGTCTAAAGATTACTGACAAAGAGATTAAAATCAGTCATTTTATTTTTGCAGATATTAACAAATCCGCCCATGAATATCATCAAAGACTGATGTAGCCGCCATCTTTCTTAAAATTGTTGACAGAGTGTTTTACCGGTTCAGATGATGAAATTCTGGCAGAAATATCAGCCAGCGGTATTGTATATATATATATATATATATATATATATATATATATGGATTCAAGTTTATCTTTGGCTGGTGAGGACGTCACCAGTTGTATTGGTGCTCCTAACTTGTATCAGTTGGTATGACCAGGCTGCCTTTCATGTGGCTTGGCATGTTGCGATTTGGCGCAGCCCACCCCTCTCCAGATCAGATTTTTTTTAGTGGAGCTTACTTTTGAGGCAAGTAGTCTGGGTAACATGTTTACGAGAGTAACAAAGGAATAATACCTCGTGACTTATGGTGGTTCCCAGAGGATTGCAGAGGACAGACAAAGATGGACGATTATAGTGGGACAACAACAACAGCCTTAGGATTAATAAACTGACCATGAAGAGGACCAGAGTACTGCTTCTGTTTGATCACCTTTCCTTTGCTGAGTTTACCGTAACAGATTAAAGTATTATTTGCCATGTTAGTGTTTTCAAGTTAAGAAAAATATTTAAAGCTGGCAGTATATCCTCTTCAGAGTACATGGAAGGAAAAAAGTCTGGTGGTGTTAAGTGAAAAGACAATGACCATGAAACATAATAATCAGTCATGCAGTAGATAATTCTGGTCAAATAGCCCACAGGAACGGGCAACCCATGCTAGGCGTGACAGGTGTCTGTTCTGTGGTCAGGAACTGCGGCAAAGTGTACTGCTCACCTGCTCCAACTTCTTCGCCCCCGTGCCCACCCAGCACCTGGCGGAACCCGTGCGCCTGTGCAGCAGTTGCTACAACCACCTGCACTTCAACGGGCCGGGGGCCGCCTCCGATGACACGCGGATCACTGTGGGTGCGGAGTGATGGTGCAGGACTGCATCCGGTGCATCAGTGTTTCCAGGGCCCCTGAAGCTCCTGGGTGGGGGCTGGAAAAGGACTTTCTTTTTTTCTTTTTTTTAAAGAAACATTTGACACCAAATCCCGAGTGTGACTTTCATGGAGACAGGAGTTGAATGGTTGGTTGTCCTTCTGTGGACGAAAATGCAGGTCAGTAGTGAGGGTGTGTCCTGCCCCCTCTTGACGTGGCGTTAGTATTGACAAGAATAAAAGTTCCCGTTGTCAACAGTTCTGCTTGCTTCTTGTTTGAGAACATGATGGGAGTTCTTTCTTTTGGGGGGATTTGTTGTTTTTTTTGTTTTTTTTTTGTTATGTTTTGTTTTTAATGTTAGCTAGTTAACACCTTGTGGGATTGCAGAATGGTTCTCTGATTCATGCTGTTTTACATGTTTTTTTGTTGTTGTTTTTTTGTGGATGTTCAGTTCTTCATCTGGTTTTTACCTTGGTCTTGAAATAGTTCGATGATCCCAGCATTTCTTTCACCCATAATCTCCCTCCCCTTGAGCCCCCCCCAACTCCCATTGCATCCCCCTTATCCTCTTGCCATATGTCTTTCCTAGTCCCTTGGTTTGAAGAGTCACTGTTCCTCTCTGCCCAAGTCCCCCACCCCACACACCTCCCCCTCCCGTGCCGCTGCCATTTACTTTGGTATGGAATTTTCCAGAAAGAGTTGTCTTTGCTTTGTGGGTTCCTTTGGGAATCTTCCTGTTGAATGTCTTTGACAGGTTGAAGAAGTCTTCTGGCCTGCATGTTTGGTCATGTTTGTATCTGTAGTCCACCAGGCTGTCCTCGACATCCCTTCCTTCACGCCCCTTCCTCCGCTCCCACTCCTTCAGCCCTAGTGCCACCTGAATGACCAGACAATCATGGGGGGCTGACTCTGAGCAGCAGGCCAGATCCTGGACACTGTATGTGGGAAGGTCTTGCTGTTGACAATCTGGATGGCCATGTAGCAGACCAGATCCTTAACACTCCCACGTGGGAAGGTCTTGCTGTTGACAGTCTGGATGGCCATGTAGCAGACCAGATCCTTAACACTCCCACGTGGGAAGGTCTTGCTGTTGACAGTCTGGATGGCCATGTAGCAGACCAGATCCTTAACACTCCCACATGGGAAGGTCTTGCTGTTGACAGTCTGGATGGCCATGTAGCAGACCAGATCCTTAACACTCTCACGTGGGAAGGTCTTGCTGTTGACAGTCTGAATGGCCATGTAGTAGACCAGATCCTTAACACTCCCACGTGGGAAGGTCTTGCTGTTGACAGTCTGAATGGCCATGTAGCAGACCAGATCCTTAACACTCCCACGTGGGAAGGTCTTGCTGTTGACAGTCTGGATGGCCATGTAGCAGACCAGATCCCATGTGGGAAGGTCTGCATGCAGTCAACAGGTTGGATTGTCAAGCAGCAGGCCAGACCCCGGACACTCCATGTGGGACGGTCTACATGAAATCAGCAGGTTGGACTGCCAGCAAGTCTTATTAAAGTATCTGACAAATCTTACCCAAGGATTTGCTGTCTTCTGATGCGATTCTTTCTCCCAAGGCCCTTTTCTCCTCCTGTGTAGTGCCTGCTGTGTAAGACGCCCCGATACTTCACATGCAGTGAGTTGTAGTTTTGAAGCATTGTTTTATACTCTTGCATGATGAAGTAAGGGGAGTTCTCAGGTTGACCAAGTGTCTCCTGTTTGTTGTCTTCCTTATTGTCACGTCTTGACAGCGGTCAGAACTTCTTTGGTCAGGATCATTTCCTCATTTCTGCTGGAAAAAAAGAAAATATTCAAAGAACATAGGAGAACCTTTGAAACAATGACCCATGGGGAAACTGAACTAAGGGTGTGGACAAACACCCACACCCACACACACACACAGGCACACACACACAAAGTATATACCCCCTTTACTCGCAGTAAACTGCTGTAGGTGTCTGGGCACATTCTTATGGGCGGTGCATACAGTCAGGTATGTTATATTGCTGTGTTGTATGGCAACGTATCTCGATGTCGCATTCCCCAGGCTAGCCAACTGCCCCCAGTCTACTGTCACTGTGGCAGTGAATCCTGATTTTGGACACTTAGAAATGACAAGACAACGATCAGCCCATGATTGGCATTCAGTCAGTGCATATATATGCATGCGCTCTTGCTTATATGTACTCTGGCATACATGCTTGCTCTCACATAATCGCTTTTTGTGCATATTGAAAGGTTTCACATTGTTAGCGAAAAAGCTTGTCACCAGTTAACCTCCCAAAATATCGGATAGTTTGCACAGATATGTCCCCCCCCCCCCCCCCCCCCCCCCCCCTCCCCCCCCCCCCCAACTCTTGCATCATCCTGTAAAGGCGTTATCTTTTAATTAAAAGAAAACCATGTACATGTAAACAGAAGTATATCTCCTCACCCCTTGAACATTTTTAGGTATTTGAACAACAGCATACTTTCGAACACTTTGAGAGAGTCCCTTGTCCAAAAGAATACAGGATGTACTTAAGTTTTCAAATGTCAACAGCAGACTTACTGCTTGTACACTGGAAACATTTGCTCTAGTTTTTCAAAGTGAAGATGGGCTTTAATTTGCAAAGGTCAAGATCACTGTCCTGTGTCTATGGATGCCATAATAGCATCGTCGTTTAGGAGCTGATCTGGCAGATGATTTCACCAGAAAAATGCAGAGTTCTACAAGTGAATGAAAACAAAGATATTCTCTTTCTGAAATTGAGAAATGTTGTATAAGTTACATCATCTGTTTTTATTCGTAAAACCTGTACATCATGTATTCAAACACCTTCTTTGTACTTAGTCATCAAAACTGTGGGGTCAGAAACCAGAAAACCAACCAAAGACATTGGCATCATATAATGTACCTCACCAAACTCGTGCAAGCTACGGCCATTTGCCGAGGCTTGTTTTTTTTTTTTTTTTGTTAACGAAGGTAACGAATTGCCATGCTCACATTCCTACATCTCAAACTGCAGAAATTGTGTAGTTGTTCATGCGTTCCTGCTTTCTATAGTCCAATCTTCCTTTCAAATTCTCTGCCAAATCTCTTTGAAGGAGTAGTAGAACGTTTGTCTTCCGCTCTTTTGGTCAAGTGAATTGTCGGGGGTGTGAGGAACGGGTAAAGAAAAGCATTACGGATGTAACAACAACAAAAACAACAACAACATGAAGAAGTGTGGCTGTGCCCTGAGGACAGTGTGGTGGTAATAATGTCTTGCTGTCAGAATTGCTTGTTCTGTGGACTTCTGGTCACACGCTTGGCTGAACAGTGAATCGTGTTGTCTGCATGCATGTTCGACAGTATAACCTGGTGGTTTGATCTGCGACAGTGGTGTAGTGTTGGAGAAGTGTGCTTTTTTGGTCTGTCCCCTTTCCTTTAAGTATTTTGATGGTTGTTCATTCATATGTCTCGACTTGTGTGTATGTGACAATGATCATGGTAAATGGGTTAAAAGGGGTGGATAGGATTGAGGGAGATGTGTATGTATTCTGCAGTACCCTTTTTGTGTGTGTGTGTGTGTTATGTTTACATCATTTACATGTATGTCATTTGAATCACATGAATAATATGTTTACATTTATGTCATACATATTTATTTGAGTGACAGATACTTACTTTTAACTTGATGCGTACAATTTCCGTGTTGAAAACACTTTAAAATTAAAAAAAATTTTTTTTTTTTTTTTCGCACATTGGTTAATGAAGTTCGAGATGGTCATCATCATTTCCATTCTGGTCTCATGAATGCATTTGCCATATTTTACTTTCTCATCCGTTGTGTACTGTATGCATGAACACCCCCCCCCCCCCCCCCCCCACTACCCTCATCCTCTACACATGTCCCAAAATAATAGGGCAGGTAGAGTTTCATAAGCACCAAGGATGGTGCACAAAGTCTTTCAATGAGATTGGCTGGATTATCGTGGTGGCCATGATATGGTCATGACTTGCTCCTTGTTTCAACTTCCTGGATATGGTTGGGCTATGCTTGTTGGGGTTCTGGGGAGATGGAAGGCTGGGGGGAGGGGGGAGGAGGAAGAGAGTGAATGTTTTGAGGTGATGAGCTCGTGGCATTGCTGAAAGAATGTGGGTGTAAAAGTGTACATGCTTATTTTATCACACTTATATGTACTTGAGATTGGTGGAGGAATAGATTCTGCTGCTGTTTGTTAATGTAAAACAATCAGATGTGTAAGTCACCTGTATGTGTGTGATGGAGGGGGAAGGGGTCAAGGGAGATGACTGTGAGAAGAGGGGAGAAAGAATGCTTTTTGTCTGTCGGATAGTTTGCCATTTTGTGTGTGCGTGAGCGTGAGTGAACTAGTTTCATGGAACTTGGTGTAGTAGATGATTCCTTGAGACGGACCAGTACTGCAAGTGCAATGAGAATGACTACGTGAGTGGATTAACGTCTGAAAGGAATTGACTCAACTGGAGGCTCGGATTCTCTTTTTCTTCACCTAATTTGAAAGTAATTTTCTTTTCCTTCCCCTGTCTTTCTTTGAATGATTGTTCCTCTACTGATTTTCAGGCTTAATAGATAAATGCAATGACAATGGTTAGAAAAAAAAAAAAAATTTAGAAAAAAAATGATGTGTGAAAGTTGCGTGATATTATTGATAGCTGTTGCTTTGAGTCCAGTTTGGCTGTGGGTATAAAAACTATGCTATTAAGGAGGGAGAAGGGTAGATGATAGGTGGTTTGGGAGCGAGTGTGTGAAACCTGCTTAGGTTGGATTGAACTGTATGTCCGCTGTAGGAACGGATGGACAGTATGGCTGCGGTTTGCTATCGGCACAGTATGTGGGTATTGGGCATTTAGCGATGTTGACTGCTTTTTCCCTTCTATGAATGGGATCCTTTCATCAGTTGTGATCATTTAGTAAGTTACTGAGACTTTGGGGGGGGGGGATAATTTTTTTTCTTTAACCATCAATACCTTTTTCTTCTTTTTTTTCCAAAGTGAGAGTCCTTTAGTGTGCTGAACTCTCCTCCCCTCCCCCCTTCCAGTTCTTGAAGGTATGGCCTTTGAGGAGAGGAGATTGATTGGGGAGGTAAGGAAATGCACTCTTTCCAGGGTGAAGAATTCTCTTGCTGAGGAACTTCAGGAGGCCCTGACAGTATAGACTTTACTTTGTCCACTGACTGTCCTCTGCGGCCTAGGGGGATGTCAGGAAATGCACTCTTTCCAGTGTGAAGAATTCTCTTGCTGAGGAACTTCAGGAAGCCCTGAGAGTGTAGACTTTACTTTGTCCTTTGTAGTTGTCCACTGACTGTCCTGTGGGGCCTAGGGGGAGGTAAGGAAACGCACTCTTTCCAGTGTGAAGAATTCTCTTGCTGAGGAACTTCAGGAAGCCCTGATAGTGCAGGCTTTACTTTGTCCACTGACTTCTGTGCTGGGTTGCGGGGGGGGGATAAGAGCATTTGTGGTGTCTGCGATTCCTGCACCTGTGTGAGCAAGACACTGGTGTGCCCAGGATGTTTGTGTGCCTTGGACTGTCAGATGGGCTGTAGAACCCCAGACTCGAGCGGCCAGTACTGCCGAGTTGACCCTGGAAGGTGGCTGTGAGAGGAGCGCACATGGAGAGACGATGCAGACCTCTGTCGGTTTCGGAAGAGAGAAATGCCATGAAAATGTGTTCAAATCTGCCAACCAAGACACGTCACACAGTAGTTGGGAGTTAATGCATCGAAAAATGGGCCTGTTGATATTGACTGTTTTTATCAGGAATGCATGCAGCAGGTATCTCTGTAGGGATAAAGGAGTTGTCAGATCAGTCCGTCATGACCTTGGAAGAGGGGTGAGAGTAGGATCCCATGAAATGTGTTGCGGCAAATGTCCAAGCATAGCTCTTCTCAAGACAATGGTCAAAGGAGATTTCGAAGTTTTGATCTGCCTCATTCTGGCCCATGGAAAGAGTGAAGATGTGGCTTTGATATTCTAGTTTTCACCTGAGAGAATCGTTTTCCGCAGGACCCGCGAGCAGAGAAGAAATTGGTTAGCAAGCTGTTTGGGAAGTGCCATTGCTGTCGTTTTCTGATACCTACATCATGTTGGGGAGGTAAGGCTTAATGTGTGGACAGGGAGTTTGGATAGCTTTGTGCCTGTGTGCGCATGTGCAAGTTAGTTCTAGTATTGTCATCGGGGACAATGGAGTTGAGTGTGTTAAGAAGGGATTTGGCTTTTGCACGTTATGTTTGCCAGCTTTCTGGTATCGCTTTTGAAGATCAGTTCAAGGAGCATTATAGCATAACTTCAGCTTCTTTGACTTCTATGTGCTTAGTTAACAAGATGTACTGATCAGGGAAATTTTGTCTTGTTGGCTTAAGTCCAGTTTTAAATCTGTGAAACACGTCGTCCTTGATATGTCACAAAATTCTCATTTCATCATCAAGTTAGAGAGAGAGAGAGAGGAATTATGAAGAAAAATAAAGAAAAGAAAAAGGAAAACAGACAAAAATAAACAACACCCAAACACCCTTCCACAGAGAATGGTTGAAAACCAGGCTGCATTGTGGCTATCCTGGAAAAGCTCGACATTTCATTCCTTGTTTCTGCCCTGTGTTGCGTGTGCTTGTTGGTACAAATGAGCGACATGACTGCATGTGATTGTTCATACTCCCATGAATTTTGATGAGTTGATTATGATAAATGTCTAATTTCTAATTTGTGCATTGTAGTGGTGAACCAGGAGAACAAATTACTGCTTCTTTGATCGCATACAATTAAAAAAAGAGAAAAAAAAAAAAAGATGTGACCAAAGTTGGTGGCAAAATCGTAAATGTAGGACCTACTGGGTAAAATTGCCATAAAATCCTTTTATTTAAAAAAAAAAATTTTTGCCAGCCCATTATTTCATCTTGTGTTCTTACTTCTTAAGTTAAAAAGAAGGAAAAACTTAGCTATCAATATCATAGGATTTTTTTGACAGTATTATCGCTTGCTTGTTTCGTCCTGCACCGTATCCAGTGATGTGATGATGTGTCATGCTGTGTACATTGTCTGCATGATGACGAACTCTACATATTCAGTACAGCAAAGAGTGATGTGCGTTCACACATTGATACCATGCTCATGAAATGTATGTCCAGCGCCAGAGTTTTAATTCCAGGGAGATGATTTTTCTGTCGGCTTGTCCAGCATGTCAGTGGAAGGGGGCGGTGGAGGGGGGGGGAAGGGACATCAGACAAGTGCTGTCCCGCACTCGACTTCGAGCCCATTGTGTCTCTGATCCATCCAAAGCATTACTGTGTTGGAACAAGAAACCATGGACAGTGAAACGCTGTTCATTTTTGTGTGTGTGTGTGTACCTTGGAATCTGTTGAGGGTTTGCGTTGTCAGAAAGAAGAACATGATAAATCATTTTCCAGCAAGATTGCACATTATAGGTTACCTTTTTGATATAATTAAGTTTTTTGTCCGTTTTAGTGTCCCTGTGCTGTCAGGTGACTGGAATACACTTGGGATTGTAACAAGATTTGAACATGATTGCCCCTACCCGACCCCCCCCCCCCCACCCAGCCCCTAGTACCAGTGAATCGAGGACATTGTTGGCCTTGGATAACACAGGATATAAACAATGACTTAATATTGGAATCGCCACTACTTCTGTGACTTGTACTTGTAACATGACAACTTGCATCTGTCTACTGGGAGCCAACATTCCACTTGAGGTGAATTGGTTGACTAAATACTTGAAATAAAACTTTGAAATTCACTAAGGCTTTTGTTTTTATTATTGTTTGTGTGTGTGTGTGTGTGTGTGGATTTGCTTGAAGAGTTGAAAAAGAGAATGGGGAAAGGACAGAACAAGAGAGGGGATGCTTCGAGTGGTGAACTACGTGTAAGAAAGGGTGATGAGAGTTTTATCTGATTCTACCCACCAAGGAGGTTTTCACTGACAAAATTCAATGTTTTGCTGATCTCTGTTGATCCAGTCATTGAATCTTCTGCAGGTGGTGGTGGCAAAGACAGAAACTTCTGCTCCCTTCAAAGGTCCAGCCATGGGATCTTCCCAGTGTGTTGTCCTGGTAACTTCTACCTAGATGTCCCACCTGATGTGATCTTTTGAGTTTCTGAAAGAGATTAACATTTATCATCTAAGATTTTACGGAAGAAATAATTGTAACGAAGTTTCTGGTACGCTTTTAGAAGATGTATTTTAAAGAGATGTGAGAAAGGTTGTTGTTTTTTTTGTTTTTTGTTTATTGTTGATGATTTGTGAGTTGATTTTAACGTGGCGGCAGCCCTGATATGGCCCTTTGTGGTCGGCTGGGCTATAAACAACATTACCTTACCTACTCCCTTGATGGGTTAGTAAAAGATGCATCACAAAAGCTTTTTGGCATACCCACGTTCAACAGAAAAAGGAGCGTTGTCTGGCATAGGCACTGACACTCATATAATAAGAATAGGACTTGTAATGCATACAGCTTCCTTGATAATTGTCCAGAGGGACCTGGAGCACTAACAAAGTACAAAATGGAAAAGGTGGTGACAGTGGTCGGAGTGCTGTATATGAAGGAATGCAGAAAATAAGACATGAAGGAAGCCTAGGGGTAGACTTGCAGTGTGTAGAACATCACCAGAGTAAAAATTGAAGGCAAATCACACCCCACCCTCGCCTTCAGCTACACTGACCTTTGAACCAAGACAGGCACCAATCTTCTTTCTACTTGGCGGATTGAGAGGGTTTAAATCGAGCAGATGCAGTAAAAATGGGGTGCTTGCAAGAACTTTGAAATACATGACTATCAACCAGCACTGTAGCCAATGCTCTTTTGATCAACTAAAAAGTACTATAATGATATAATGTCTGACAAAATGAAGACTGTGCACATACTCCGTGTCAAAGGATTCCCACTCTGGTACTAGAAAAGGTTGTAATCTTGAGATTGATTTTGCGTCTTCAAACCTGATCACTGTATCGGCTTGCACACATTTAGAAACAAACAAAACTTGCAACAAACCAGGGCACCACCACCCCACCTCGCCCCCACCCACCTGATTCCCTTCTCCCGAAAAGGCAATTCTAAGCCTTGAAATATAATGGATGTTCCTCCTACATTCCCTCGGTCTCTCTGGCTGATCTCTTTCGCATGTACACATTACTTTCACCTAGCGAAATTCACTACCCCTCCTTTCCTGTGAGACTGGGGAAGTTGGAGAGAGTGTTTTTAGAGGTTCACCTATCGCCTATCCCAGGGTTTTGAAGACCGTTGGGGCGCCACTGAAGACTTCGCAACCAGCTTCCTGCATTCCTCCCAGTTCTCAGCCGCTCTTAGGCAGTTGCTGAGTGCGAGGCCAGTCCATGCACTGATGTTGTCCTCCCATCTCTTTCTCTGTCTTCCTCTCCTTCTGCCTCCTCGCACTGTTCCTTGTATAATTGTTTTGGCAAGTCCTGTTGATTTTGATACGAACCATACCAATTAATTTTCCTTATTTTCACTGTGGACAACAGGTCTTCATATAGTCCAATGGCTTGCCTTACTCTGGTCTGGACCTCTAAGCTGGTAATGTGGTATGAAATGCCAAAATCTTGCGGAAGCTCCTCATGTCTAATGCCTGAATCCTTCTCTCAAGTTCAGCTGAGTCCTTGTTTCGCAGGCATACATAGGTTAGCATTTCTAAACACTTGATATCAGTAGGAAAATTCCTTTTTTCATACTTACCCATCCAAACAAAAGCCAGGTTTTTTGAAAGGTGGAGCGTTGATGAACCTACTCACCTTCAGACGACTTCAGCTACTACAGTTGCGTGCAGAGGTTCTGAAGCAGTCCTTGTTAAGGCCGTTCCTTTAAAGAGGTTTATGCTTAAGCCCATGAAATGTGGCAAGGAGTAAGGTTTGTCGACGGTTTGTGGTATGCGGATGTTTAAGTCACTACAAGAGATCTCACTTCGAAACGTGGAGTTGAGCATGTCGACTCTTCCGGTGATTTAAACATCCTAACAGTAGCAGCTCATTGTCATGGAGTCGAGCACAATCAACTTTCTTTCTTTTCTTTCTTTCTTTCTTTTCTTTCTTTCTTTCTGCGTACGCAGGCTGATACTCCCGCGGACACTGCCTGTATAGACAGGCAGTGGAGTTTTGTGTGTATGACCGGGGTTTTTTATCCCGCCATTAAGGCAGCCATACTCCATCTTCGGGAAAAAGCACATCAACAAGTTTGTAACTTCCACACCAAACATTAATGCGCCAAGGCCTTGCTTATGGAGTCGAGTATTTAAAGACTGACGCCATTAGATTGTTTTGTGATTTTTGTTGCGTCTGAAAATTGATCCTATGCATTTTCTTTCAAATGCCATCAAGGTTCAAGCCAGGTGGATCCACGCGGACAGATTGAAGTCCTGTATCCAAACTCCATCCAATTGAAAAATTGCCTTATTCAGGACATCTTCATCCGCACTGAATTTAGGGTTTACCTGGACTCAGCACTTTCCTTCCAGCACCATGTTTCCACAGTCTGCCGTGTCTGCTGCTTTGAGCTTCGCCGCGTTAGTTCTGTGCGACATCTTCTCTCTGTTGATGCCACAAAAACCCTTGTTTCTGCCTTCATTCTATCAAGACTTGACAACTGTAATTCTCTCTTTGCTGGCTGTCCCCAGAATCTTTTCAGTCGTCTCCAGCAAGTACAAAACAATGCTGCTCGTTTGATTTTTAGACAAGCAAGATCTTCTCGTGTCACTGCCTCACTTCTTTCTCTTCACTGGCTGCCGGTCGAAAAAACGAATAGACTACAAACTGTCCTTGCTCCGCTTTAAATCTTTGAATGGCTTAGCTCCTTCCTACCTTTCTGATCTCCTTCAGCTCTTTGTTCCTTCTCGGCTGTTGCGTTCTTCTACCGACAACACTGCTCAAAATCCCTCCATTTCGAACTAAAACCTATGGCGATCGCTCTTTTTCTGTTCAGGGTCCGTTTGTTGTTGTTGTTGTTGCTGTTGTTTTAAAATAAACTCCCAATATCTATTGCATAGTTCAAACTCTCTGTCTTCCTTCAAGGCATCTCTGAAGACAACCCTCTTCAACTATCAATTGCAGTTCTTTCTTTCCCTTCCCCTTCCCATCAAATTAATTCTGCGATTTGTGTGTGTGTGCGCACGTGTGCTTGTGTTGTGTGTGCGTGCGTGCTGCTGTGTGAGTTGTTGTGAGACAGTGTGTCTGGGATCGTGTGTGTGTCTGTGTGTGTGTGTGTGTGTGTGTGTATGTGTGTGTGTGCGCGTGAGTGTATGTCAATATGTACTCTCGTTTATAGGTGCATGGTATTTACTGCCACATTTATCTTCTTATTGGTTTCATTTATGTTTTCTTTAATCTTTTCTTTGTTTGTAAGCGCTTAGGGCTTATGTAAAATTAAGCGCCATAAATAATCATCATCATTATTACTATTGTTATAAAGGAGTGGAACTACTTGGGCGCTTCAAGTTGGCGCAAAGATAGGGTCACGGGTGAGTGCAAAGGCCTGAAATATGACAACTAAGGGTAAGGTCATGTATTGGAAGGTTGTGATTCCATCGGTGGGGAAATAGTTGGTGGGTAGTAGTTCTTTTGATCAAGTATTAGTTTAGCATTAGGCGCTCGCTCAAATTTATGGCAGGCCTCAAAACGCTTACATGGATTATATAGTATTGTAATGCAAACTCCTAATCATGGAGTGTGGCCTGTGCGAAACCAGTCCCTAACAAGGTGGATTGCCGCCGAAAGAGTTACGTCCCCTTTCAAAAGCGCGATTCAAACATTGAGGCCGTGACTAGATTTCGTCCCGGCTCTCCCCGATTAAAGGGGCATGTAGTCAAATAGTAAGTGTGTTTGCCCACGGAGCGAACACTGACGAATTAAAAAAAAAAAAAAAAAGAAGAAGAAGAATTTTTACACAGTTTTTCCACCAGATACCAAAGACAAACAAATAACAAAGCAAAACACGACGCGTTTCGAGCTCTTAGGTTGTCATCAGGCAAGATAACAAACAAACAAAAAACATTCAGGACGAGGTAATGATTGCTCGTTCGTTTGTATTTCCTGAAAGGTATTCTTGTAAATTTTTTTGTTGTATTTTTTTTATCTTGCCTGAAGAAGACCTAAGAGGTCGAAACACGTCGTGTTTTGTCTTGTTATTAGTTGTTTGTCCCTGTTCTCTGGCGGATTAACTCTGAAATTCTTTTTTTTTATTTTTTAAGTTGTTTCAATTTCCGCCTGCACGCACCTGACCTTGAAACTAACAGTGACGAATTCGAACCGCGCGTAGAATCGGATGTTTACGCTGTGCAACAGTGTGTCTGAGATAAACATTTTTCATCTGATTTAAGATTTTACGGTCGGAAGCTTTTAACAAAATGCCAGTGTTTCCAAAAGATCTATGTGCGTATGCTCTCTCTCTCTCTCTCTCTCTCTCTCTCTCTCTCTCTCTCTCTCTCTCTCTCTCTCTCTCTCCCATCGATATTGATAGTTGACAACCGGGGTGATAACCCTAGTATGAGTCATATTATGACCCTTTGCGGTCGGCTGGGCTATAAACAACATCTAACGAATTCACACACACACACGCACACACACCAGAACACACACACACACACACACACACACACACGCACGCACGCACGCACGCACACACACACACGCACACACACACACACACACAACCGTGCACACGAAGCACACGACTAAAACACACAAGATGCAAAATACGAAGTAAGAGTTTATTCCAAACATGAACAAGGAAAGATGTGACGAAGCAAAAACTGTTTCCAAAAATACGCGAGTAAAACAATCTAACGCAGGTGAGTACAACATACACTGGCAGAAGTTTAGCAAGCTGTACACATTCCGATGACGAGCATGGGTGAGAGGATATAAGGAGGCATAGTTTTGATACCTAGAATATGTAGAACTGCTGGTGCAGACCTTAATCACTGTAAATTTTAGCATGGGGGTAGCACGACATATACTGGCCATTTACTCTTTAAGATTAGGAACACACACACACACACACACACACACACACACACACACACACACGTGCACCTCATGAGTAGCGCCAAGTTGAGAGTGGACTACAACATGAGTGGCAAGGATATATCCATGCCCCGCTCTCATGGTGACCTCAGTATCGATGTCTTCTCCATGTCTGTGACCTTGGTTGGATTCCGTCGGGGTCACCGGTATCGGCAAATTCACGGGGACTGTCGCTGGACGGACGAACGCGGTGGCGCCCTCCGGAGGGAGAGCTCACTCACGCCGTTTCCACGACTAAGCAATTATTGTCGTCAGTAGGGGGGGTTAGTATGTGGTGTGTCCTGTGTATGTTGGATCAGAACAGGCGCCACTTAACATTACCGAAGTGACTCGGCAGCAGTGCAGTGTCTCCTCCGGTGGGTTGCCTCTTGACGACTTGACACTGACTGCTCCCAGTGGATTACCGGTGCTGGGACTGTGGCGGGTAAAGCCAGGCTGTGGCTGTGGATTGGGGTGGGGTGGGGGGGTGGGAGGATGTTCGGTCGGAATGAGCGGCGTGCTGAAATGGTACAGAAGATGGGACATCAAAAACATAAGAGAAATAAATGAAATAAATCATGAAAAGTGGCAGGGGTAAGGGGGAAAATATGGCAGTGGATGTGGAGGGCTGGGTGGAAGGGTTTGGGAGTGAACGGACGTTGACGTGGAATGGTGACCCTCCTCTTGAAGACCAGAGGGCAAATATGCAAAAGACGCACACAGTTTGTACGACAATACTGAAAGCATCTGAGAATTTTTTGCATGCTATTATTATTATTATCATTATCCACGAAAATCATGTCAATTCTTTCATAGTCTGCTGAAGCAAGAAAACACGGGATTGTACACAAATTGTGTTGCCATTTATAGTCTTGATTTGAAGTGTAATACCACTCAAATTTAAAAAAATCTAGAAATGCAATTCTTAACATCAAAACAGTTGACAGGAATAAAATCTAGAGACACAAGTCGCCACCACGAAACAGTAAATAGCATGAAAATACATGAGTCTTCACACTACGGAATTTTTACCATCATTCAACAAGAAGATTCCTCATAGTAGCCCACGGACGAACCACACAGACTGCACTAAACCACTGTCACTGGAGGAACTGGAATCGCAGTTTCTAAGGTTATACTTTCCAGGAAAACACTATCCAAACAAGTATCTGTCGACAGCTCCTAAAAAACACCTCAAAAATCTTCCATGAAGTTGTTGTCTAGGAAGACGTCCACCAAGAAGACGTTCAGTCAGAAGACCTCCTCCACGACGACCCTCTCTCAGGAAATGTCTCCTAAGAAGTCTTGCACTGAGACGGTTGGTTGTCAGAACGGGATCTGCGCGCCTCTGCGGCGGTTCCGAAAATGCGGCTGACGTCTTCAAAGGTGGCTCGCAAATCCCGTTCAAATACCTCCGATCTGTCCGGCCCAGTGGGATCAGACCTCTCTTCGCTCTCTTGTGGACCTTCTTCCCTATGGATGTAGATGGCAGCACCGGCTTCATCTCCTGAGTCGTCTGAATGTTCAGGTGTGGCTGGTGAACTTTCAACTGTGACCTCAGCCCGTTCATCAGCTGAGCCTCGGGCAGTGGCTGGTGAACTTTCAACTGTGACCTCAGCCCGTTCATCAGCTGAGCCTCGGGCAGTGGCTGGTGAACTTTCAACTGTGACCTCAGCCCTTTCATCAGCTGAGCCTCGGGCAGTGGCTGGTGAACTTTCAACTGTGACCTCAGCCCTTTCATCAGCTGAGCCTCGGGCAGTGGCTGGTGAACTTTCAACTGTGACCTCGTCTCTTTCAGCACGGACAAAAATGATCAGAAACTAAGTATTGCCAGATGAACATGACCATGATCAGAAATTAAGTATTGACAGATGAACATAACCATGATCAGAAACTAAGTATTGCCAGATGAACATAACCATGATCAGAAACTAAGCATTAACAGGTGAACATAACTATGCATTAATGTTAAAATACATTTTTGAAAAAGTGAACAAAAGTTAAAAATATAAACCGATGGTTAAAATTACGTCAACAGGAGCAAAACTGCTAATCCACCCAACGAAACGTACTAAAGAGCAGGAAAAGGATGAAGTATAGAGATTCATAATAAACACTTCACAAAATCATTCTCTCTCTCTCTCTCTCTCTCTCTCTCTCTCTCTCTCTCTCTCTCTCTCTCTCTCTCTCTCTCACACTTTTTTCTCCCATGTTTATTAAGCTCTGCCATCTAGTCTCAGTGTTAGTGCTCTATGCTTTAGTCTCTCCCATTTATTTACATCTACTTTGGAAATGCTGGGTCTTCATCGTCCTTTGCTCTGGCGAGAAATGAAATGATAACTGTCTGACATGAAATATGTACGAGGGTCACTCAACAAGCCCGCGAAGTGGCAGGGGGAAAGGACATAAGTCATCGAACAGTAAGACTGCATTGTAGAAGAGAAATTACCTCCAACTCCTAAAACAAAATTTCGTTCCATTGGTCAGTACTTATCAAGCGAGCAAGGAATGTAAAAGTAACGGCCAGCCCTTCCTGTGACGCAACATGGAACCGGGAAATCGCGATGGTCGCACACAAGGAGATACGGTTCCTTGAAAGGGATTTTAGCTTTATGTCTTTGGAAGTGCCTGACACGATTCTTGTGGCGTTTGGGGAATCAGTTTGCACCGAAAACAACAAGTGATCAGTGGTTCGTGCCGGGAGGACGAGCGTGTAAGATGCTAACGGTTGTGGGTCCCTGGGGACAATCTATCGTTTGGCCGTTCCCAGATGAAAATCCTCCTGTAGAATTGAAATGCAGGCATGGTGGGTGGAGCGTTTCACAGCTACGGTACCATCCTTGGAAGGGAAACCAGCCACCTCTGAGTGATATGCGTGTTTTGGATGGCCCAAAGCGAAAAGAGCTTGGTGCAGAATGTACCTGCACACTGGAACCCGGGGTGTGTTGCTGCACCAGGATAACGCCAGCGCTCCCACTGCTCTCGGAGTCTTTCGGTTTCTGGATTAGAGCAAAGTCCAGCTGGTCACCCACCCCTGTTCACCTCACTTGGCCCACGAGCGACTTGTTTCTCTTCCCATCGGAGAAATATGCAGAGTGTACCTTACGACAAGCTGAGAGTGTCCCGGCGAGACTGTTGGCCAGATGGTAGAAGAGAATGACGAGGTGCGTGCGTACTTATGGAAAATTCACCGAGACGCTGCTCTAACTTTCCTGCATCAAATACTACAGGAACGCTACGTCCGCAAGCTTGTTGAGAGCCGCTAGGTCTACGAGGGGAAAAAAGGAAGATATATTAGGGCCTGCATACGCGCTTACATGACCAGCCATAGACATATCATTTGCAGTGACCTACACACCATATTCATGCTTCTTCACCAACTTACGTGCTGGCTCCATCAGTCTCGCTCTCTTCGTCCTCCTCAGGCAAAGCGCGCGCAACATGCTGACCAGACAGGTAGACGGGACCTGAGCCACTGACCAGCCGGAAGGTGACCTGAGAGTTGAAGGACAGGTCCAGCAACGCCATGCTGTCCTTGCCTCCGATCATGTGGACGATGGGCTGCGTGATCTTCTTGTCGGCAAAGTCGGTGCTCTCCATCTCCACCACGTTGGCCTCGTGTGCTTTGGCTTCCGACCCCAGGACCGCCAGCTTGAGCTGAAGCTTGTGCACAGAGTCCTCCTCAGCGGGCACTTCCCAGCTCAGCGGCTGTGAGGGGACGATCTGGCCACCCCAGAAAAAGGAGATGTCCTTGCCTCGGTAAGTGTACGGGGAAGGGGCTTTTTCTTTTTGGCAGGGACTGTGGGGACAGCCAGCGGGCGGTGGAGAACAGCAAAGGCTTCTTCCAGGTCCTTGTGCAGAGGTTTGGGGGCGTACTGGGCTCGGACCTTTTCCTCCCAGGTCTGTCAATGAGAGAGAGAGAGAGAGAGAGAGAGAGAGAGAGAGAGAGAGAGAGAGAGAGAGAGAGAGAGAGGAGCATGGGCATTTTTTAAAAATAGTTTGAAAGTATACCGAGTCAGATCAATAATTCTTTTTTAATAAATATTCACCTTTTCACGTTTTTCAAACCAAAAGCACGTTCCCTTGTTCGCTAAAGAGATCCTGAATAAACACCAACCTTTTCAACATGATCACGTATGAACAGTTATATCAAACCTGTAACTGCAACCACATACGCGTGGTTGAATCAGGTTGAGTGACAATTACCAAGACGTGTGCATAATTATGTCTTCATGACTCAAGAGCTATTGGTTTGTCTATTACGGTGTGGTTATAGTTGAGGGCATTATTGTTCTGCTTCCTTTTTAAATTCTTTTTGGACTCTGTGTGTGTGTGTGTGTGTGTGTGTGTGTGTGTGTGTGTGTGTGTGTGTGTGTGTGTGTGTGTGTGTGTGTGTGTGTAGTCTGTGCGCGTGTTCACATCAATCATCAACTATTTGTCATGACACTACATGGATGTGTTCTCTGGCAAAGATTCGGACGATCCAACATGCTCGGCTCATTGATAATCAAAAAGAAAAAGACCAAAACCAGTGCCCCTACCTTCAACTTTGCAGTGCCGGTTGCACGGTAACAAACAGCCATAACGACGTCACTCAAGACACAGAACTCGGTCAGCTTGAGGTGAGACCCGCCGGTCATCTGCGTTAGTTTCCGGAAGAATTCTGTCGATTCTCTGTCGTCGTTGATCTGTGCGCCGTATATGCGCATAGGCTGAAACATGATGTTAACACAAACAAAAAAATCAACAGAGATAAATGGAACATCGCACAGACCAAACAAAATCCATAGACAGACATGCGTTATGTCGGCGAGGGATGGCAGAAACACACAGTACTCACGGACAACACGCCAAGGGTTGGCCTGCCGGATGGCAGGCTTGGTTTGTTGTGGACCAGAAAACCAGATATTGCCAAGTCCTGGTTTTGATTTGCCACTTGTGGTGCATTTCTGCTACCTCCTTCATAGTTCAAAACACATGAACAGGAGATGATTCCAGCCAGGGATTACCCATTGTCCACTACACAGCCATGAAAAAAAAAGTAAAAAAAAAAAGAAGATAAGCGCCCTCGCCCCCCTCCCTCACCTTCCTCTCCAACCACATGGGGCCATTCTGGACATGAAGGGCAGATCAAACACAGAGTTAGAGACGAGGATCCGCCTGACGACTTTCTGCCACGGTGTCATTTGGAAAACTATGTTCTCCGGTACAAATCACCCTATAGTCCTGTCCATCCTTTTCTGTGGATGACAGAGCTGACATCAACCACAGATACTGAGCAACATTTCCTGACGTTCGGAAACGAATGCTACGGATCGCTGTCAAACATCTCTCACCACAGCTACAGGTGGCCGTGAAACATCTCCCATGAAAGCTACATGTGGCCGTGAAACATCTCCCACCACAGATACAGGTGGCCGTGAAACATCTCCCACCACAGCTACAGGTGGCCGTGAAACATCTCCCACCACAGCTACAGGTGGCCGTGAAACATCTCCCACCACAGCTACAGGTGGCCGTGAAACATCTCCCACCACAGCTACAGGTGGCCGTGAAACATCTCTCACCACAGCTACAGGTGGCCGTGAACCATCTCCCACCACAGCTACAGGTGGCCGTGAAACATCTCCCACCACAGCTACAGGTGGCCGTGAAACATCTCCCACCACAGCTACATGTGGCCGTGAAACATCTCCCACCACAGCTACAGGTGGCCGTGAACCATCTCCCACCACAGCTACAGGTGGCCGTGAAACATCTCCCACCACAGCTACAGGTGGCCGTGAAACATCTCTCACCACAGCTACAGGTGGCCGTGAAACATCTCCCACCACAGCTACAGGTGGCTGTGAAACATCTCCCACCACAGCTACAGGTGGCCGTGAAACATCTCCCACCACAGCTACATGTGGCCGTGAAAAATCTCCCACCACAGCTACAGGTGGCTGTGAACCATCTCCCATGACAGCTACAGGTGGCCGTGAAACATCTCTCACCACAGTTACAGGTGGCCGTGAACCATCTCCCACCACAGCTACAGGTGGCCGTGAAACATCTCCCACCACAGCTACAGGTGGCCGTGAAACATCTCCCACCACAGCTACAGGTGGCCGTGAAACATCTCCCACCACAGCTACGGATGGCTGTGAACCATCTCTCACCACAGCTACAGATGACTGTGAACCATCTGGTTTAAACAAATTTATTTTCCACTTTACAGACACGTAGCTTTACAAAAATGTGAAAATTTGAACATCAACAAGCTAATGCTTATAGTGTGTTCAAATGTGTATAATTACACATGTAGACAAGGAAATGACAGGATACTTTTAAGTTACTATGCTAAACAAAGACGCAAAAAACAAACAAACAAACAAAAATACATACCCACACGTATACAAAATATAAATATATATATGTACATATACATAAACGCAAACATGTACAAAATTGAGGAAAAATAAGAAAAGATAGTAGTAAGCAAAGTAAACACTAAAGACTATAAAATTCATGATAGTCAACCACTCACACATCATTAACGTTTTTATGAAGCGTTTTAGAGAGAGAGAGAGAGAGAGAGAGAGAGAGAGAGAGAGAGAGAGAGAGAGAGAGAGAGAGAGAGAGAGAGAGAGAGAGAGAGAGAGAGAGAGAGAGAATATGTTCTGCTCTAAGATTTCATTTTCATAAACATATATATCATTACTGCATGCGAAGTTTTACAACATGTTTTTCAAAAACGTTCAGATTGTTTAATAAAACGATGAACAGCTTTGAATACAGCTTCGTTATCCTCACGTCGGAGGGATTGCTTACCATGAAGAAGAATACTAACTTCGAGTAGACTGGGTGCAAGGGTGGAAATCGTGTCTTTTCTAATGTCACTGTATTTTGGACAATGTAATAGAAAGTGTTCGGCCGTTTCTGAACCAGTGCCACATTGACAAACTGGATCTGCTTTTAGGTAACGGTTAACAAGGTCTTGATTTAGATCACTCATTCCTAGGCGGAGTCTGCAATGTTGAATCTGTTCATTTCCTCTCCATAATAGTAATAATAGGGAACAACTGAGTCGTCCCGTGAAATAAAACGTTTAAACTCACCAAGTGATTTTGTGGATTTTATGTTGTCTGGCAGGTCGTTC
Organism: Conus ventricosus; assembly: GCA_018398815.1. Taxonomy (NCBI): domain Eukaryota; kingdom Metazoa; phylum Mollusca; class Gastropoda; order Neogastropoda; family Conidae; genus Conus; species Conus ventricosus. Next base: position 7,431,011 of record CM031619.1, read on the forward strand.
CACATTTTAGTTGCAGTTGGAATAAATGAATTTTTGTATACTTCAGTTTTGCATAGAGGCACATGTCTGTCGAGAGGTCTTCGCCGTGAATGGATTTCTTGTTGATACCAGATCTGGTACAAGGCTACATAAGTGTTCTGGACACAAACCATTGACCATTTTATAAAACTTAATTAGTTTGTGTCTTCTTCTCCTTTCTTTTAAAGAGCAGAATCCGGATTCTTCATACAACTTTTTATGACTTGTCCCTTTGACACCTCCTATTATGATGCGAATTGCTTCTAAATGAATATTTTCTAGCATGTTTGCTTGTGTTTCACTGCAGTTGTCCCAGACAATATCAGCGTAGTCAAAGTGCGGCAAGATAAATGATGTAAACATGGTTTCTAATGCTTTTCTCGATATCTTATATTTGTAGTTTCGTAGGCAACTAATCAACATGTTAACCTTCTTTACTGTACATCTTATATGTTCGTCCCATCTACAGTTATTTTGAACAATCAGACCAAGATGATTGTGTGCATTAACTGGCTGCAGAGGCGTGTTACCGAATGTTAGTGGATAAATTTGTTTGCGATCTCGAATAATATTTACCAGTTCTGTCTTGTTCTCATTGAATTTAACCTTCCAGAGCTTTGCCCATTCAGAAATCTTTTCCAGGTCAGAGTTTAAGATATCAGCGCGGATTACAGGGTTAGACAGAGAAAGTGCTAAACTAGTATCATCAGCAAATAGCTTGATTACAGAAGCGATATCATGTACTATATCATTAATATAGACTAAAAACAATAAGGGACCTAAGACGGATCCCTGTGGCACTCCTGCATGAAGCCTCTGGAGGTCGGAGTTTTCACCTTTTATAACCACTGCCTGGGAACGATTGGAGAGGTAGTCTCTCAGAAAGTCTAGCAATTTCCTCTTATTCCGACCGCGTTTAGCTTCAATAAGAGACCTCTGTGCCATACACGATCGAATGCTTTTGAAATGTCCAGGTATACAATTTGTGTGGTAACTCCAGAATCAAAAGAAGTGCAGAGTTCGTTATAGGTGGACAGTAACTGATTAACTGTAGAATCACCTGGGATGAATCCAGATTGTAGAGGAGTAAGAATGGCATTTGATGTTAGAAAGAAATAGATGTGTCGATGTATACATTTCTCTAGAACCTTTCCAACACAGCTTAGTAAAGAGATTGGCCTATAATTACTGCAAACTTCCTTTGGTCCTTTTTTATATATAGGGGTCACATGCGCTGTCTTCCATAATGATGGAAATCTACTCTCACGAAGACATCTGTTAAACAGTGTAGTAAGCGGAAGACATATAACATGAGCTGAAGTTGTTAACAAAATGTTGTGAATGAAATCTGGACCAGATGCCTTAGTTTTGTCCAGATTATTTAATGTGTCAGCGACCTCAATTTGTGAAAGTATAATCTCATCTAGTTGGGAATCAAGAAGTGTAACATTTGGCAGCCTGTCGTTATCGTTTTCTAATGTTGACTGTTGAACAAAATAAGAATTGAAAATATTTGCTTTGTCTTTGTTTGAGTAATACACTATGCCCTGTGACTCGATAGGTGGAACTTCCTGAGCTTCGATTCCTTTCTTATTGAAGAAGGACTTAACCAGTTTCCACCAGTCTTTACTTCCAAAACTTGATGAGTCTGAAGCTTTTTTGTCTAGTTGGTTATAATACTCTGTTTGCCTATCTCTTTCTTTTGATGTAACGTAATTTCGAAACCGACGAAATTTTTCCCAGTCTTCGGGAAGATTACTTTGTTTGGCAGTTCGGTGAATTGTTTTACGCGTGTCGATCAAAAGTCGAATCTCATCAGTCATCCAGGGCACGTCCTGCGGGCGGATGGTTACAGTTTTAACAGGCATACATTGTTTAGCTATGGCCAAAAGGGTTTCAGAAAAAAGACTAGCACTCTCATCTACCGTTTGTTTAGTTAGTATGGTATCCCAGTCTGCTTCATTCAACAATGTACAGAATTTTTCTCTATCTAGTTTACGATAATTGAATATTGTTCTTTTGAAGGAGCAGTTTATTTTTACGGTGTTTTCCAGGATAGCACAGGGAATACTATGGTCGCTGTACGCTGCAGGTAAGACTTCCGTCGACTTAATAAGTTGAGGAGTCTGTGTAATAATTAAATCTAAACATGTGCTTGTAATGTCCGTTATACGCGTTGGCTCACTTACTATTTGGTACAAGCTGTACTGATTAATGATGTCTAGAAGGTGATTTGATGGGTTCCTCAAGAAGTCTGTGTTAAAGTCGCCCAAAATGATAAACTGTAGCATTGTGTTATTTACTTTTCTTATGTTTTCACTTATCAGCTGCCAGTAACTAACAGGGGAGTTCGGCGGACGATAAATGATCCAATTAATAGACTCGTTTGATTTACTTTGGTTTCCACCCAGACCGATTCTAGACCATTGACTTGAAGATCTGGACGTGGTTTACAGTACAGACAATTTTGAACCATCTGCCACCACAGCTACAGGTGGCTGTGAAGCATCTCCCACCACAGCTACGGATGGCTGTGAAGCATCTCCCACCACAGCTACAGGTGGCTGTGAACCATCTCCCACCACAGCTACAGGTGGCTGTGAAGCATCTCCCACCACAGCTACGGATGGCTGTGAAGCATCTCCCACCACAGCTACAGGTGGCTGTGAACCATCTCCCACCACAGCTACAGATGGCTGTGAACCATCTCCCACCACAGCTACGGATGGCTGTGAAGCATCTCCCACCACAGCTACGGATGGCTGGGGAATCATCTCCCACCACAGCTACAGGTGGCTGTGAAGCATCTCCCACCACAGCTACGGATGGCTGTGAAGCATCTCCGACCACAGCTACAGGTGGCTGTGAACCATCTCCCACCACAGCTACAGATGGCTGCGAACCATCTCCCACCACAGCTACGGATGGTGGAATGCATCTCCCCCCCACAGCTACAGATGGCTGTGAACCATCTCCACCACAGCTACAGATGGCTGTGAACCATCTCCCACCACAGCTACGGATGGCTGTGAAGCATCTCCCACCACAGCTACAGGTGGCTGTGAACCATCTCCACCACAGCTACAGATGGCTGTGAACCATCTCCCACCACAGCTACAGATGGCTGTGAACCATCTCCCCCACAGCTACGGATGGCTATGAAGCATCTCCCACCACAGCTACAGGTGGCTGTGAACCATCTCCCACTACAGCTACAGATGGCTGTGAACCATCTCCCACCACAGCTACAGGTGGCCGTGAAACATCTCCCACCACAGCTACAGGTGGCCGTGAAACATCTCCCACCACAGCTACATGTGGCCGTCAAACATCTCCCACCACAGCTACATGTAGCCATGAACCATCTCCATGACAGCTACAGGTGGCCGTGAAACATCTCCCACCACAGCTACATGTGGCCGTGAAACATCTCCCACCACAGCTACAGGTGGCCGTGAAACATCTCCCATGACAGCTACAGGTGGCCGTGAAACATCTCTCACCACAGCTACAGGTGGCCGTGAACCATCTCCCACCACAGCTACATGTGGCCGTCAAACATCTCCCACCACAGCTACATGTGGCCATGAACCATCTCCCATGACAGCTACAGGTGGCCGTGAAACATCTCTCACCACAGCTACAGGTGGCCGTGAACCATCTCTACCACAGCTACATGTGGCCGTGAAACATCTCCCACCACAGCTACATGTGGCCGTGAAACATCTCCCACCACAGCTACGGATGGCTGTGAAGCATCTCCCACCACAGCTACAGATGACTGTGAACCATCTCCCACCACAGCTACAGGTGGCTGTGAAGCATCTCCACCACAACTACAGATGGCTGTGAAGCATCTCCCACCACAGCTACAGGTGGCTGTGAACCATCTCCCACCACAGCTACAGATGGCTGTGAAGCATCTCCCACCACAGCTACCGATGGCTGTGAAGCATATCCCACCACAGCTACAGGTGGCTGTGAACCATCTCCCACCACAGCTACGGATGGCTGTGAAGCATCTCCCACCACAGCTACAGATGGCTGTGAATCATCTCCCACCACAGCTACAGATGGCTGTGAACCATCTCCCACCACAGCTACGGATGGCTGTGAAGCATCTCCCACCACAGCTGCAGGTGGCTGTGAACCATCTCCCACCACAGCTACAGATGGCTGTGAACCATCTCCCACCACAGCTACATATGGCTGTGAACCATCTCCCACCACAGCTACAGATGGCTGTGAAGCATCTCCCACCACAGCTACAGGTGGCTGTGAACCATCTCCCACTACAGCTACAGATGGCTGTGAACCATCTCCCACCACAGCTACAGGTGGCTGTGAACCATCTCCCACCACAGCTACAGATGGCTGTGAACCATCTCCCACCACAGCTACAGGTGGCTCTGAACCATCTCCCACCACAGCTACGGATGGCTGTGAAGCATCTCCCATGACAGCTACAGTGGCCGTGAACCATCTCCCACCACAGCTACAGGGGACCTGAACCATCTCCCACCACAGCTACAGGTGGCCGTGAAATATCTCCCACCACAGCTACAGGTGGCTGTGAAAAATCTCCCACCACAGCTACAGGTGGCCGTGAACATCTCCCACCAAAAGCTACAGGTGGCCGTGAAACATCTCTCACCACAGCTACAGGTGGCCGTGAACATCTCCCCCACAGCTACAGGTGGCTGTGAACCATCTCCCACCACAGCTACAGGTGGCCTTTCAAACATCTCCCCCCACAGCTACATGTGGCCGTCAAACATCTCCCACCACAGCTACAGGTGGCCGTCAAACATCTCCCCCCACAGCTACGGGTGGCCATGAACCATCTCCCATGACACTACAGGTGCCGGAAACACCCAATGACAGTTACAGGTACCCGTGAAACATCTCCCACCACAGCTACAGGTGGCCGTAAAAACATCTCTCACCACAGCTACAGGTGGCCGTGAAACATTTTCCCACCACAGCTACAGTGGCCGTGAAAACATCTCCCACCACAGCTACAGGTGGGCGTGAAACAATCTCCCCCACAGCTACGGTTGGCTGTGAACCATCTCCCCCACAGCTACAGATGACTGTGAACCATCTCCCACCACAGCTAAGGTGGCCGTGAAGCATCTCCCACCACAGCTACGGATGGCTGTGAACCATCTCCCACCACAGCTACAGGTGGCTGTGAACCTCTCCCACCACAGCTACAGTGGCTGTGAAGCATCTCCCACCACAGCTACGGGGGCTGGAAGATCTCCCACCACAGCTACAGGTGGCTGTGAACCATCTCCCACCACAGCTCAGATGGCTGTGAACCATCTCCCCCACAGCTACGGTGGCTGTGAAGCTCTCCCACCACAGCAACAGAGGGCTGTGAACCATCTCCCCACAGCTACAGATGGCGGGTGAAGCATCTCCCACCACAGCTACGGATGCTGTTAAGCATTCCCCCACAGCTACAGGTGGCTGTGAACCATCTCCCACCACAGTTTACAGGGGCTGTAAACCCAATCTCCTACCACAGGTACAGATGGCTGTTGAACCATCTCCCACCACAGCTACGGATGGCTGTGAACCACTCCCACCACAGTTACGATGGCTGTGAACCATCCCCACCACACTACAGGTGGCTGTGAAGCATCTCCCACCCACAGCTACAGGTGGCTGTGAACCACCTTCCACCAAAGCTACAGATGGCTGTGAAGCATCTCCCACCACAGCAAAGGATGGCTGTGAAGCATCTCCCACCACAGCTACAGGTGGCTGTGAACCATCTCCCACCACAGCTACAGATGGCTGTGAACCATCTCCCACCACAGCTACGGATGGCTGTGAACCATCTCCCACCACAGCTACAGATGGCTGTGAACCATCTCCCACCCACAGCTACAGAGGCTGTGAGCATCTCCCACCACAGCTACCGATGGCTGTGAAGCATCTCCCACCACAGCTACAGGTGGCTGTGAACCTTTCTCCACCACAGCTAAGGTGGCTGTGAACCATCTCCTACCCGGGTACAGATGGCTGTGAACCATCTCCCCCCACAGCTCGGTGGCTGTAAAACCTTTCCCCCACCACAGTACGGGTGGCTGTGAACCATCTCCCACCACAGTTAACAGAGGTGTAAACCCCATCTCCCACCACAGTACGGGTGGCTGTGAAGCATCTCCCACCACAGTTTACAGGTGGCTGTGAACCACCTTCCCCCAAAGCTACAGATGGCTGTGAAGCATCTCCCACCACAGCTACAGTGGCCGTGAACCATCCCCCACCACAGCTACAGAGGGGCTGTGAAGCATCTCCACACAGTACAGGTGCCGTTGAAACATCCCCCAAACCACAGCTACAGGTGGCTGTAAAACATCTCCCATCACAGTACAGGTGCGGTGAAGCATCTCCCACCACAGCTACAGGTTGCTTTTGAAGCATCTCCCACCACAGCTACAGGTGGCTGTAAAGGGCATTCTCCCACCACAGCTACACGGGGGCTGTGAACCATCTTCCACCAAAGCTACAGGTGGCTGTGAACCATCCCCCAAACCACAGGTACAGGTGGCTGTGAACCATTTTCCCAAACAAAGCTACACGTGGCTGTGAACCAATTTCCACCACAGCTACAGGTGCTGTGAACCATCTCCCACCACAGCTACAGGTGGCTGTGAAACCATCTCCCACCACGGGTTTACAGGGGCTGTGAAGCATCCCCACCACAGCTACAGGGGGCTGTGAATCATCTCCCACGACAGCTACACGTGGCTCATCACGTGACCCAAGGCTTACATTTAAAGACAGTGAACGCATCACGTGACCACCTACCATTTCCCCAGTAGCCGTGCTTCCTGTTCCCAGTCAATGTTGTCCTTGTTTTGAGGGTCTTCAGGTGGATGAGGGGAGGCTCTCCAATCACCCCCAAGATCTTCTGGGACCTCTTTTTCCACGACAGCTGCGTCCTGACAAGTCGAAGAACCAGTTCGTAACACTCTGGCGTATCTCCCCCACCAGTGTCTTTGACGCTCTGACGAACCTGACGAGGTCTGCTTCGTTGTTCGTGAAGTCGATATGCTTGGTGACATAGACGTCGGCATCGCAGTAGTCCCCGTGGGCGATGATGGACAAGGTGACCCCTGGGGGTGTCCTTCTTCACCCGGCGGATCATCTCAGTGATACGTGTGCGAACCTCTTCCAGAGCCCGTGACATGGACCCTGTCGTGTCGAAGGAAATGGCGACCTGTATCAACGTCATTGTAGACAGCAGTCTGAAGAATAAAAAAAACAAGAAGGTCATCATTGATACAGACACATCGACAGGAAATTGAAATAATTCAAAAACATACTGTTTGTAGCCTAGCAGGTAGTGGCAACAAAGATATGGGGCTCGCGGCCAGATTTTTTGTTTGTTTTCTTTTCCTTTTTTCTTCTTTTTTTTTTGGGGGGGGGGGGGGGGGGGGGGGGAGTTTGGGGGGGTTTGGGTGGGGGTAAACACGTCTATCTTAAAGCTTCGAGCAGGGCGAGCCATTACTGAAAGCAGAATTAAACGATGCAGATGAAAGATTTATTTCCCTACAAGCCTTCTTGGCAGACTGGAGGAGACAAGATGCACGCATTAAGTTTCAACACATCTTTATTCAATTCACACGAGAAGTGGACATTATACACTAAACAAACTGAACATTGGTAAAGTAACGGATACATCGTTCGTGTTTTATGTCCACTTTTCTTGAATTCTGATGAATTTAGTAGGTTTCGTTTTTTTAGTATGATGAAGCCAAAATTCAAAACCATTTTCCCTCGAACATTGGTTCAAAACTTACATTTCGTTTTTGTTTGTTTCTTTCGTAGTTTCATTTTAGGATTCTGACATGAAAACAAAACTTGAATCAGTAAAGAAAATGACAGAGGACAGAGGGGAAAAAAAGAGAACATATTAAAAACTTGGAGAGGACCACAGCGAGTTCTGATTGCTGCCAACGTCCAACAACCCCATCAACAGAACTGTTGTGCCCGCCCTGTCCACAGAAACACTGCAACCGCAGCGGGGTCAGGGCGCTTCTCCCCAGTATCAATAGATCCTCTGCATAGTAGTGTCACTGTTCCACTGGCCTGCAATGGCGCATGTGTGTGTGTGTGTGTGTGTGTGTGTGTGTGTGTGTGTGTGTGTGTGTGTGTGTTGTGGGGGGAAGGCTGTGGTTAGTGTGTGTGTGTGTGTGTGTGTGTGCGTGCGTGCGTGCGTGCGTGCGCGCGCGCGCGCGCGCGCGCGCGCGTGCGTGCGTGACGTGCGGGGTTTTGTGGTGTGTGTGTGTGGTCTTCATGTAGGTGGTACGAGAAAGAATTTCTTTATATGTAACCCCTCCTGCACAGCAAGACCTTTTCTTCGCAAATAAAAAATAATAATAACAAATCAATGAATTGCAATTTTCTTGGCTAGCTGTGGTGGAGGGTGGGGGAGGAGGGGGGGGGGGTGAGAGAGGTAGGGGTGGGGAGGGCGAAGAAAAGCCTTCCATGGTATGGCTGTGGGCAGTGCACTATCAACAGGGGGATATTGAACAGTGAGGAAATACTAAACAAGAGGAATATCGAGCAGGGACAGTATTGCTCATGCGAGTATTGAGTACTGTCGGGAGGGGGGGGGGGGGGGGGGGGGGGGGGGGGGGGAGGTCAGTATCGAGCAGAGGGAGTAGACAGCAAAGACTGCAGCAGGGAGTATTGGGTAGGGAGAACAGCGAAGAAGAGGAGAATGAATACGCTGTGCCCCACTAATTTGCCTATCTCAGGACATACGATTTGGTCTTTTTAAATTTATTTTTTAAATTCTTCTTTGGACAGCCACAAAACTTAGTGACTGTTTTAACATTTGCACAGAGTCATTTTACATTTACTTACTTGTTCCAAGTTGACAAACAAATTTTAATCGCGAGGCGTCCAGGCCAACCTGTCCGTCTGCTACAAGATCGCTCGGCGAAGTATTCGAGGCGCAAATGGCGAGCACGGTCGTAAGGGAAGTTGAAAAATCAGTTCGTCTTTTCGGACACATTCCAACAAAAACTTCGTTAAAATCGGTTTTTTGTAATCATATTCTTTTTCTTCTTCTACTTAATTGACCCACCTAGATTTTCTAGTGAATCTGTCTTTGAACAAGCACGCGGAGGAACTCAAATCTGCGGAACTGAGAAAAAAACAAAACAAAACAAACAACAACAACAACAAAACAAACAAAAACGAAGAAAAAAATGAATCAAATAAAAATGCACATGAGTAAACAGCACAATGGCACAAAAATTATACAATTTGAACAAATAATCACAGTTTCATGTTCTTTTTTTGTTCCTCTGCCTGATGAATCAATATTCAAACATAAGTTCTGTCCGAGCACCACAAACAGGAAACTGAGGCTTACCGTATAAAGTTCGAAGTGCAGAGACAAGACGAATGAGTTCTAACTGTCAGTGTGCACCCCGATTGCTTGTTTTGAGTCATATAACCGCTTGTATGCAGGGACACAAAGCACAAAGACACCTCACTCAACCCCACCCTTTTC
>CM031619.1:7440672-7453172 GCA_018398815.1 Conus ventricosus
TATCAGAATTTCTAATGCTGTACCAGTGCACTTAATCCCACTCTTTATCACCGCATGCTGTCCTTTATCCTGTATCATGCAGCTTAACACCACAGAGCTTTGACTGTTGGTATGGCCACACCATTGGCGCAAAAAAAAAAAAATGAAATGGCACATGGGTTAGTGTTACTGATCAGCAAATGTCAGACCATCGTTGAGTCACTGTCAGCATTGAACAGACCTGCAGTCAGGCTTGCTGCCATAAACTGAGAAACCTTTCAGTTGAATGTGCATCCCATCATCCGTTTCAATTGGCTGTTTAGGTCCAATTGGCCCTGACCACAGGTTTTACTGGTTAACGAACAGTAACTGGCCCTTTCAAATGTTAGTGTAGTTAAATGTGTATTTAAGTCTTACTTTACAAGTTTTAAGTTATTTCAGTGATGTATGTCTTTATGTTACATGTCTTGACGTCAGTAAGCAAAAGCTGCGTCAAGGGCCTTCTTTCTTCAAGTTACAAACCAAACAAATCCCATGTAAAAAATAATTAGGGTTTTTTTTTTTCGTTTGATTCCACCTGAGCTAAGGCAAAGGTAGTTAATTAAGATTTCTGCCCTCCTCCCCACTCAAATCTTCTTTACAGTTTCAATGTGGTTTGAGTTCAGTAGTCCTTTGCCCTAAATCACTTACTCCTCCGCTCCTTCCCTTCCCCCCCCCCTCCCCATTTCATCCAACAATCCTGAATATCAGATGGCTAGAGTATGCAATTCTGAAATATTCATTGATTAGTCTTCTAATTTTTGGCCAAGTGGCCTTTATCAAGAGAAAAAAACACCTCATATATCCATTGATTTTGTTTTTTTTCTCTTGAAAAAGGCCACATGGCCGAAAATGAGAAGAGTGGCATTGTGATTTTCTATACTGTTTTCTTCCTTTGGAAGACTACTGCTTTTGAATCACTGATTAGTTTTTTGTTGTTTTTCGAGTGAATCACACTGGAATAATTAATTCCAGGTGCCAATTCCTTTCGTAAAAGTAGGCTCACTGCCAGCCTATGCTTTCCTTTAGGCCTTCATTCCCTTGCACTTTAGTCTATTCTTTCTTTCCCTTTCTCTAAATTGCAATGCTAACAATTATCCATGGTGTTAGAGCTTTAATACTGCACAGCTTGTGGTGCACTGGAAAAACAATTCAAAAGTTAACAATCAAATTAAATTAAATTTTTCTCTACAAATTTAAACATAATCATGCATGAGTTTGTGAAGATGTGCAACTCAAGTCTGGCTGAATAATTCATTTGACAAAACAGAAGTGCAGCTACTACATGGTCTTATTTTAACTTCTTTTTTTTAAGTGTCAATCTTCAACTGGATGAAGGTGGGCAGCTAAGAAAGATGAGGAAGAGAAAATATTCGGTTTATTTCAGGCCTTCTTCTTCGATATTTGCTACAGTATAAATCAATTTACTCTTCTGTTTCTACGGCCTTGAATTTTTCTCGCTGCTAGACACTGTCGAACGGACAAATAAAGACACCGAACCAACAACTCTCACAACGAAGCATCACTCTCAGGTGCGACGTGCGCTGCGTCGACTGATCATTCATGGAGTATGGCCAATGCACGGCTGATGAATCAAACATGAAAACACACAGCGTTACCAAACAAAGACAACAAAATTATTGTTCAAAGAAAAAAAATTCGTCGAAAGCCTACCAAGATAAACAACCTGTGCCAAATGCTCCAGCCACGAATCTTCTTGGTTCTTCGGTTTGTTCGCTGACCCCAGTTGAACCTGGCGCTCGCTCACTTGTGACTTTCGCAATCAGGTTGCACCCAAACAATAATCACGCTTTCTTTGTTGCTTACCAGCTCAGATATATGAATTCATTTCAAGTCCAACACGTACACAAAAAACTCACAAGGAGTGTCGCACAATCATTTTTTCCGAACTTGTCGCGCCACGCATGATGTTCGCTGCTCGCTGTTGCAGTGACAATTGTGACAATTTCATCAGCTGATAAAGTCGGGGACCTTCGCTTGCCGGAGTTCTGCAACGGCAACTTCGATCGGAAAGTTCGTCATGACGTCACTTCTCCCGACTTGAGACGACCTCACGCGCGCTGCGCGGCCTTCAGGGTCACCTTTGGCACTGGTCGTCTTAGTTGTTTTTTGTTTTTTAAAGGGCTCCCGTGGCTTTTCCTCGACTTCATGATGAAATGCAACACTGGACTCACGAGACGCGCGGGGAGGGGGAAAGAAGTGGGGACAGGAGTGTGTGTGTGTGTGTGGGTGGGGAGGGGGGGGGGTTGAGAGAGACAATGACAATGACAATGAATACAGTTTAATGTCATCAGCAAAACTTGCTATTTGACATGGGGAACACTGCTTGAACAAAATTAAGAAAAATCAAAATTAAAGAGAATCAGAAAGCAAATAGAAATTTGTAAACACCATAAATAGCAAGCGACCAGCAGGCCCAGTCAATCAGTTGACAGGACAATAGGACTTAACAAGAAAGAACATTAATTCGACTTAAGCATTGAGAAGCGTCCTTTTTCGAAGAATATTTGCTTCTGCGATAAATTTAGCAATAGATTTTAAGTTGTTTTCACTATCACTCTGTAACAGAGTGACTAAGTCACGTTCTTTCTGCTAATACTGATTTAAAGACATCGCATTTTCCCCGTACCTTTTCATACACCTCACACTGACACGACGACAAGCGGCCACGGTTGCACGAGCAAAGCGGGAAGGACAGGCAGCCTACTGTGTCGGGGGAAGATGGTGGTTGGCCCCAGGCGAGCTGACCCACGCACTTACGCCGAGGTGACGGCTGGACGGGAAACGACGACGGACCCGGGGACCAAGGGGAACGGACACGGTGGCAGTGCAGTCGGTGAGGGCCCTCCTCCCTGACGACAGCAGCGGCGACAGAGGCGGCGCCGACAACATCGGGGTCAGGGGACCACGGCCGGTGTGAGAGATGATGAGGGGTTTCCTGACCAAGGGGACTGGGGATCACCTTGCTGACGTGCTGTGTCGTCAGGAGGATTCCGCACGTGACCGTGGGGGGGGGGGGGGGGTTGAGGGAGAAGAGAGAGAGAGAGAGAGAGAGAGGAGAGACGAGAGAGAGAGAATTCTTTATTTACGAGGATAATAGATAAGCACTGACACGCTTTTTTACATCCATTCTCGCCCGAGTAGGCGCTACAACATGCAGTGAAATGAAACAATGTAAGAAAGTAAACAAACCAGGCGGTCATGCAATCATAGTGGAACATCAAATGGAGAGAAATGAAAATAATAATAATAATGGTGGGGAAGAACAGTGTGGAGGTGGGGTGGGGGAGCATGTGGAAATGTACTACAACGTACAACAATTAGCATTAGAGAGAGATTAATCCAACAATTAGAGAGAGAGAGAGGAGAGAAGAGAGAGAGAGAGAGAGGATGAGAGAGAGGAGAGAGAGAAGAGAGAGAGAGACAAGACAAGACAAAACAAGACAAGACAAGACAAGACAAAATTCTTTATTTACGAGGATAATAGATAAGCACTGATGTGCTTTTTTTACATCCAGTCCTCGCCCCTGTGTAGGGTCAACAATATAAATAAAAGGTAACAAAGGAAGCATGCAAAAGTGACTAGAACTACAATACAATACGGGATTAAAAATTTTTAAAAAGGGGGGGGGGGGGGATAAGATAAGATAAGATAATGTTGCTTATAGCCCAGCCGACCGCAAAGGGCCACATCAGGGCTGGGGGGGGGGGGGGGGGGAAGAGAGAGAGAGAGAGGAGAGAGAGATGAGAGAGAGAGAGAGAGAGAGAGAGAGAGGAGAGAGAGAGAGAGAGAGAGAGACGCAGGAGCAAAGGGGGAGTGCGGGTAAGCCTGCAGAGAGAGACAGAGAGAGGGGGGGGGGAGAGAGAGAGAGAGAGAGAGAAAAGAGAGAGAGAGAAAAGAGAGGGGAGGGAGAGAGAGAGAGAGGGTGGGGTGAAAAAAGGCTAGAGTGGGTGCGATAAGAGAGCATGTTTAGAACAATCTGACAATCAGAAAATTCCAAAGAGATACAAAACCAATCAATTTTGAAAAACAGAGAGAGAGAGAGAGAGAGAGAGCGAAATACTCAAAGATGAAGCTTTTTATGCTGAGGCGTACATAGCCTTTTTAAACCATCCTTGTTAATGCTCTCTCTTAATTTCATTGTATATTATTTGTGACGGGGCTCCGACGCTCCCCCTCGTTAATAAAATATGATTTTCCCTATTCAGGATGCAGGGGGTTATAGACAGAAGTTTACGCTTCACAACCAAAATGCGCTCTCGCTAGGCACACGCACTCTGTCAACTCACATCGGGCCCGCACAAAGGTGACGGGAAACCAATAACATTTCATAGAAAATAATCAATTTTATTTAACTTGACTCCGAGCCCCCCCCGTCATTTACACCCCCAAAACTATCTTTTATCATACAAAAAAGGAAACCCTTCATCCCAGAAAAACCCTCAAAATGGGCACCCCCTTTCCTTCAATTACTCTTTTTTAACCAGGAAAGCCCAAAAATTCCCACAATTTGGGTTTTGCACCCCTTATAAATTTAAAGAGCAATAAACCCTTCCATAACTTGCCAAATTCCTTTTTTTGGCCCAGTTTCCCCCAATCACACTGTGCGACCCCCGACTGAAGCGCCACACGGTTGTGTCCCCCCCGTTTGGGCCCAAAATCCCATTTGGGGGGCACTGGCAACGAATTTTGATTTTTCCACCCCGGCCCTGGGGTCCCCCCCGGGACTCCCTGCACTTCGCCTTCCAGGGAAAAAAGGGCTCCTGTGGGGCCTCCCCCACAGGTTTTTCTCGGGCTGCAATCCCCCCACCGTTTTTGGGCAGCCCCCGTTTGGGCCCAAAACAGGCTACCGTTTTCCCTGTCGACCGCCCCCACACGGGAGACAATTCTTCTCGTCGTGGGCCCGAGGCTACGCAACCCCCAACGTCTTAGGGCCCCCCACCCAGGAACAAAAGGCGAAGCAAAACCTCTGCTTCCCCCGCTGTATTTTCTTGGCCCTCAGAAAAGACGGGCAAATTCATTTTCCCTTAATTGAGCCCCAAAAACACTTCCTGGTTTTCCCAAAAGCACCTTTTTTCGTTCCAAAAAGAGAGAACCCGTTTTTAAACGGGCCCAAAACCAAGGGAAATCACGGGCACAAAACCATATCACACGTTTTGTCCCAAAAAATCCCCAAGTTTTTTTTTAAATTCCACCAATGGAATCACTAGTCACCACACACAACACCCCACCACAGCTGCTAGCGCCAACAAAGACTTGGGCCCCAAAGGGGTTTAAATTGAATAACCCTATTAAAACCTTTTTTCGTTTCCCCCAACCCTACCATTGAACTAAAACCCGGACCTCTTTTCCCACCCATGACTGATGCTTCAAGTTTTTAACAAACCTCTATAGAAAAACCCAAGGCGCAAACCATCGATAGGCCCCCACCCTTTTTCCCATTTTCCCTCAGAACAAGGCGATGAATGGTGCTGTACTCTGCCTGAAAGGCTAAACGGTACCTCCCCTGACGGCCCCTGACACGATTCCCTTTTCTGCCCGGCCCCACTGGAGGGGCCCATTTGAATACCCAGCCATTTGGTGGAAACCGGACACCCCTTCCCCGGGGCCCGGCAAGGGGGGAAACCCCCGCACTACCCTGGGGACATGGGAAACACTTCCCAGAATTTCCCCCCTCCTTCAGTTACGGACTCGGGGCCCCCCCCCTGGTTTTCCCTTTGAATTGCCCATTTGAAGCCCCAAAGGGAACGTGCTCTCAAAAACCCAGCAATCCCCTTAATTTCCCTTTAAATGTTCGGAACTTTTCGGCCGACTCATGACACCCCCGTCCCGAAAAAAATTTTGTTCCAATCAACTTTTTCCCCTCCAGGACGAAGTTCTCCAACGGGATACAACAAACTCATTTGCATGGGCCCCGATAAAAACAGTATTACCCCAAAGCTTCAAGACACCCATTCCATAAACATCTCAAACATAGAAAAATTCCCCAATTAAACCCCATAGATCAAAAAAAAATTTCTTATAGCCCACATTTTGGCAGGCATAAACAACTGTGCAAAAACTTTTTAAACCTAAACGGGCCCACATATAATCAAGAACTCTCTCCTGGCGTTAGCTTCAGCATTGCCCTAATTTTAAAATTAATCTTTCCCAATTCATTTCCCAATTATAGCCCAACCTTGATTACCAAAAAACCCAAAATTCAGGGGGGGGGGGCCCCACCCCTATTTAAACCATCAAAATCAATTCAGGGGTGTGGTCACAATCCACAAGGACAAGTTTCCCAAATTAAAGGCGCGTGGCCCACCCTACGTAACAAAAAAATTTAAAAATTCAGGGTGGGGCCCCAATCTGTTCACCCGGTCTCACCCCACATTGCAAATCAAACTTTGATCCTGATTTCACAACATACGGACTTTTTTCACATTTTCCCCGAGGGGTGCCCAAAAAAACAGGATCAAACATATAAACCCAAAAAAAATATAAATCATAACACGCGGCATGTAAAGATCCCCGACCAAAAATGGGCAATAAACAAAAGCAACATAAATCAAAAACTGAAAAAAAAAAATGAACAAAAAGCTCAACCCCGCCCTATACTGGGCACATAAAACCCCAAAAAAAAACCCCTTTTTTTGGCAATAAACCAGTTTCATTTCCCCAAAGGTCAGATCCCCTTACCCGGGTGATCTGACACCCACAGCTAGGTTGGCTGCTACTCTGACTCGCCCACCCCCCCCAAATTTTTAAAATAAATGAAGTCTGTTTGCAACTTTCCCTGGCTCCCCGGATGAAAGCGAACTCTCTAGAAAAATCCGGGGAAGTAGCAGTGCCCACCGTGAGACGACGCTGGTCATTTGGTTTGGGGCCCAAATGGGACAGGGGTTTCGTGATCGGCCTCGAGGACAAATTCCCCCCCAAACAAACTTCTAAAACCGGGCCCCCCAAAAACACTATGGCGGGGCACTCCTTTTTCGGACACAGGTATTTTAAAACTTTCCGCTCTGTTCATTTTTCCAAATCGGTATTTTGGGGGGAATGTAAACTCCATCAGGGGCCTTGGGATATGACGGCCCAAGCCCCGGAATCACTAGCACGGGTCCTAAGCATAAAGTCCTTGTTTAAGCCCTGGCAGCCAAATTTTTACAGACCCGGGAAGTTAGAGGGCCCTTTCCCGGGACGGGGTTTCCCCCCTCCATTCCTCTTTTCCACACCCCCTTGTTGGGTGCCCCTCTTCTTAAAGCAGGTCCGTGAGAGGTCCTGCTATGGTGTTTGAAATGGGGCACAAACCGGGGCGGTAATAACCAGCCAGTCCCAAAAAGCCCTTCCCCCCTTTTCTTTGTTTTTGGGTCTCCCCTTTCCCCTTCCCCCAAACCACCTTGGCATCCTCTAGTGCAGCTGGCCACAGCTGAGACGAGTCCAAGGTAGTCAAGTGCCCGGGAACCCTACATGACATTTTGGGGGGGCGAGGGGGTCACCTGCTTCAGTCACCCTCTCCGGGACACTCTCCAGACTGCCTTTAAGCTTTTCCCATGTTTTTTTGTCGCGAGGAGGAGAAAACCATAAATTTGCCCACGGTTTCCCCTCATTGGTTTCCAAAAAATCCCCCCTAAATCGCCGAAAAAACACTGGACATTCTTCACCCCGAGGGCATGCCCCCGCCAGGTTTTATGCCCCGGTCCTGGGTGATGAACGCCAGTTTTTCGGGGGTTCTGCCTGGCTTAACAGGGATCTCCCCAATACCCCTTGGTGATTTCCCCCCTTTTGAAAAATATTTGGCCCTTGGGGGATTTTGGCAAGATGGCCCCCCGGGGATCTGGCATAGCTTTCTGTTTGGAAAGCAGTGACGCAATTCCAGCCTGCGATAGAAAAACCGGGAACCGGTTTGAACCATCCTTCTTCTGCCCAGTACGCCCGGGTGAAGCGAATGGGGGACGCTTGGTTCGATCACCCCAAAGCCACATTTCTCAAATCTTTCCCTAAGGGTTTTCCTGCCTGGGGGGGGGAAGAGGTAGGTTTAGACCGCATGGTTGTCACAAGCAGTGTGCCCGGGAACTCTGCGAAAATGATTGAGTCCCGGCCGTTCAGTCATGTGTCCGGGAATTCGGAAAGCGGGATCGCAACTTCTTGCTGTCCCCCCCTTGGGAGCAGGGATCTAAATGCACCCCAAACCACGTTTCTGTTTGCCGTCAGGGGGGACGGGAAATGTTCCGGACTGTTCATTTTTCCCTGCTCATTTTTCCTCCCTCACAAGGGGGGCTACCCCCGGAATTAGCGGCTTCCGAAAGGTCTCACATACCTCTTAAGCATGTTCACTTTGGTAATTTTAACGCAGTTGGGACGCAACTGAATGAGTAATTACCCCCCCCTTTGTTTCCACTACCATAAATGGCCCCTTCCAGGACAACTGCAATTTTTAGTTCCCCTCGGGCGCAAGAGCAGTACTTAATCTCCTGGCTAAATTTTTCTTTCCCTGGCCCGGCGATCATAGAAGTTTTCTTGTTCTTTTGGGGCCTTTTGCCAGTTTTCGTTGCGCTAGTTTGCTAGCTGTCTCCAGTCTTTCCCTCATTTTGTTAAAATACTGGTACGTGGTTTGGATT
Organism: Conus ventricosus; assembly: GCA_018398815.1. Lineage (NCBI taxonomy): Eukaryota > Metazoa > Mollusca > Gastropoda > Neogastropoda > Conidae > Conus > Conus ventricosus. The sequence goes on from CM031619.1 coordinate 7,449,313, forward strand.
TGGCCCTTCCCCCTTTAAAAACCGTCCGATCTCCCTGAGTATTGCCATGGGTCCCCGTCGGCCCGCCCATAAAATAGCTCGAATGGAGAAAACCCAAAGCTGGCCGGGGCACCCCCCGTAACCCAAACAAAAGGGCCTGGGATATAACGGCCCCAAACTCTGGGGGGGTTTTTCACAACACTTCTTCAGCATTTTTTCTTTAAGGGGCGGGGGAACCTTTCCTACCAACCTTTGGGTTTGGGTTAAGGTTTTTTTTAGGGGGTGGTCGTCAGATGGCAAAACCGGGGGGAGCCCGGTTGACTTCACCATGACCCCACAAAAAAATTGAGGGGCCTTGGTCCGTCAAGATTTCTTTTGGCACGCCCCCCCTGGTCCGACCGTCAGGAGAGTTCTGCTACTGTCCTTGTCTGGACATTCTTTACCGGACCCCATCCGCATGGTGTTGCAAAAATCAATCGTGTGATGATTAGCGATTTTTCCCTTTTTTGGATTTCCCGGGACAAATTTGGGCCCCACAATATTAAACCCCCACCCGGGGAATGGCCCGTCAATTTGGGGGCAAAGGGCTCAAGCGAGGGGTCTCGTATTCTTGGGGGGCCCAAGCGTTTTGGACCTGTACAAGGAACCCTTTCATAAACCCCTTTTTTATCCCCCTTGTTTCCGGCCAATGGAATTTTTTGCGATCCCTTTTCTAGGGTCTTTGCTGTCCCTAGATGGGTCCTGTTAGGCTTTTCATGTCCCATCTGGAGCACCGGGCCCCCCGTTTTTCCTTTGGGACTACACCTGGGGGGATTAAAATTTACCCCCCCCCTTTCCAAAAAATTCCAAAACCCCAATTATGCCCTTGTGCTCCCCTGGAAAAGGGGCTCTTTTTCCCCTTTGGCCTCTCGCAGGGAATTCCATCTTCACTTTCTTTCTGATGGGAGGCAGGGTATCGTCAGCCTGCTGCAGTTTGCGGGTCTTCCCCCCCGGATGGGGATTGGGGGGTTTAAACCCCAGGTCTACGGTTCCCGCTTTTTTTTTGGTTTCCCCTTTTTTCCACGACATTTACCTCTCCCACTTGGTCAAACCCCCTTGCTGGGGTTTGGCAGAATGTACCTACACCCCCGTTAAAATTGGGGAAGGAAGGGCCCCCTTTTAAATTTTCCCGCGATAAGGGGGTTTTCCTTTCAAAAACGGGCTCCCCCCTAATATAGGGCCCAAAGGAGCTGACTGATTCTTCCCTCGCGTAACGCAAAACAGATGGGTTCCTTCCCCCGTGTAGTCTTCATCGTTTACCAACTGGGGTCTTCCCCTTTCCGCTAGTTTTTAGCCCGGGGTTTCCCGTAAACAAAGTTTACTGGGCCCTCCCATTCACCACTGCCCTGGTGGGTTTTAGCGGCGCTTTATCTTCCCGCGAATTTTATTCCCCAGCCAACAACTTATGTACCTGTCCTCGCCTACATTTCCCTTTGCGATGTTCCCCCCCTCGCCCGCACTTAAAACAAAAAGCGATTTCCCTTTTTGGCATCCCTCTTGGGTTCCCCTGGTTCCCCAGGGGGCCCAGGGGCCCGCTCCATCGCAGTTTCCCCTCTTTGTTGTGGGGGTCGGTTTTACTCCCGGGCCGTGTGGTTTGGGGGTTTTGGGGCGGACCGGGTTTTAACCCTTCACCACAAATTAAAGCTGAACATGGGCAGTTTTACCCCGTCTGCAAATTTCACTAACTCCCCTAAAACTTTTAATTCTCTTTCCGGGCCCAAAAAAACGTGAGATCCTTTCCGACAAGTGGAGAGAATTTTTCTCCAAAAAGATCTCCTCCCCCCAAAGATTTTAAAAGTTTGTTCGATGTTCCCTAACCTTTTCCATTTGTCAAAAAGGGCCTAAACCGATAAAGGAAACCCGTAGTGCTTTTCCCCCTGATTTTCGAACGGTTTTTCTGAACAAATTTTCCCAATCTATCGGCGGGTTTCCTGGGGAACCCCTGAAACAAAGCATCCCCACCCACCCTCATAATTTTGTCTGTTTTTTCCCCGGGAAACAGAAAAAAAACATCCCTAGCTTTGGTGCCCGAGCGCAACAAATTTTTTTGGGGCCCCCCAACCCTTCTTTTGGGGAAACCCTGATCTTTTTGGGAATCCCTTTTAAATTTCGAAAAAGAAAACCTAAATGGTCCGGATTATAAACGAACCTTGGGATATTGATCAAGGGAAGACGTGGGGCAAAATTCACCCTTGAGGTTACGCCCCGTCCCTTCTTTTCTCCAAATTTTTAAATTTTTTTAACTCAAACTGCCTTATCTTTTCTCTTTCCTTCCTCTTTCCGTTTTTCTTTCTCTCTCCTCTCTGTCCCCCCTTAAACCCCTTTTTTCTCTTCTTTTCCCCTTCTCTTTCTCTCCCCCTCCTTTTTTTCCCGTTCCCTTTCTCTTCCTTTTTTCCCCCCCTTTTCTTTCCCCCTCCTCTCTTTCCCCTTCTCTTTCTCTCTCCTCTTTTTTCCCGTTTCCTTTTCTCTCCTCTTTTTCAAAACCTTTTTTTTTTTCTCCCCTTTTCTTTTCCCCTTCCTTTTTTTTTTCTGGGGCCCGATTACCCCGGGGGGGTTTTTTCATTAAATTGCCCTTTTGTTCCGGACCCTTCAGTCCTAAAGCTTTTTTTTCCTTTTTTATTAGGTCCCTCTTTTTTAGGGACCCATTGTCTCAGCACCCTCTTCAGTCGACATTCTTTAAACTTTTTAACCCTTTATTTATTTGTTAATACAACCCAGTAACAAGCGAATATCCACCGACCACTTGTAAATAAGCGATCAAAAATTGCGTACACACAAAACAAACCCCAACCGCAAACCCAAAACAAGCAAGTTCAAATACCCCTTTTCCCGTCATGGAAAAAAAAAAATCAAAACAATCCAAAAACATGACAAACGCTTTCCCCCCGGGAAAAAAAAAAATCTAGGTTTTTCCCCAAAATTAAAGAAAAAATTTCAAATCCCCGGGAATTGAACAAAAAACCCCGAATCAAAATCACTTATGGCCATTTATGTTCTAAAACCCGGGCGGCCCCCCAAATTTTTTTTCGGGTTTTCCGACGCTCCCCCCCCGTTTAAAAAAATTGATTTTTCATATTCAGGGATGCAGGGGGTTTTTGACAGAAATATTAACGCTTTTACAACCCAAAAAGCCTCTCGCATAGGGACACGCCCCTTTTCACTCACATCGGGCCCGGGACAAAGGGGACGGGAAAAACCCAAAAACATTTCATAGAAAAAAAAACAACTTTATTTAACTTTAATCCGACCCCCCCCCGTCACTACACAACACCAAATATCTGTACAAACAACCCAAAAAAAACATCCTCAGACAATCTCTAAATCGCATCCCCCTTTTTTTTAAATTTCTCTTCAAATTAAACCCGGAAAAACCCAAAACCCCCTATTCGTTTGAAAACTTTAAAACTTAAGGGGCAAAAAAAGCGTCCCTTTTTTAAAAATTTCCCGTTTCCCCGGTTTTTCCAGTTTTTCTCATAAAAATGTGCGAACCCCGAGCTGAAGCTGCCCCACGTTTTTGTCCCCTTCCCATTGGCCAAATCCCCCGTTGGGGGGCACTTGGCAACGTAGCTTGAGTTGCACCCTCCGCCCGAGTCTTTCCCCCACTCCACTGCACTTCGCCCCCTACACGGAAAGGGGGTCCTGCGGCCCCTTTCCCCCCGGTCTTCTCTGGGTGCAATCACCCCCCCCGTTTTTCTGGCCCCGCTCCCGTCTAGGCCCAAAGGCAAAACGTCTTGCTGTCGACCGCCCCCCCAAAGGGAGACAATTCTTCTCGTTGTCGGCTCCGAGGCTACAGCAACCCCCACGTCTTTCTCCCCACCCGGAGACAACAAAGGGGGGACAGC